>QXTE01000388.1:562698-726383 GCA_003942145.1 Platysternon megacephalum | reverse complement strand
CCCGCCACATGCCACACCCCTGCCCTGAGCCCCCTGCTGCACCCCTCCTGCACCTGACCCCCTGCCCTGAACCCCCGCAACACCCCACACCCCGACCCCCTGCTCTGAGCCCCCTGCTGCCCCCTGACCCCCTGCCCTGAACCCGCACTGCACCCCTCCTGCACCCCAACCCCCTGCCCTGAGCCCCCTGCCACACCCTGACCCCCTCCTGCACCCCTCACCCCAACTCCCTGCCCTGAGCCCCCGCCACACCCCACACCCCTCCTGCACCCGCTGGGGGCAGGGAGGGGGCAGAGTTGGGGTGGGGATTTCGGGGAAGGGGTTGGAATGGGGGCAGGGAAGGGGTGGGAAGAAGCGGGGCAGGGGCTGGGCCTCATGGAAGGGGTGGAGTGGGGGCGGGGCCGAGGGCGGCGGGGGGGAGGTGTCAGTAAATGCGGCCCTCGGCCCAATGTACTAGTCCTCATGTGGCCCTCGTGGTCATTTGAGTTTGAGACCCCTGGCTTAGACTATCATAGTGAGAGAAGGCCTATAAACAGGCAGACTGATTTTGATTTTTGTTTTGTACCTCTATAACTAGCTAAGTGATAAGAATACACCTACATTCTTAAAGTATAGGCCTTTACAGACAGCCCTGAATATCTATATCCTAACAAATAGCCCGAGGAAGTACCTCGGGTGTGGGGTCATACTAGCCTAGGCTGCCACCCGTAACACTGCAGCTGCACTTCTGTTTTCAGTGCATTGATCAAAGCTAGCAAGTTTATGTGTACCTGAGTTGAAATGACATCTCCAGCTCGAAGTGTCGATATCCTTCCAGTGTGCTCTTTCCCCATTGCCTTCATGGGGAACTTGCCTCAAGCTCCTCTGCAGAGTTATTCTTGCTTGGAGTTTTTGGGTTAATTTGAACACAAATGCCAGGGGGCAGGAATCGAAACCAGAAAAAGACAGAGATGATTCAACAAACTCGGTGCAGACTGAAACCACCCAGTTTCATGCAGCTGTACCTTTGCTGCAGATGGGGCCTTTTGTTTTTGCTTCAGCAAAATGGGCGGCTCTCAGTCGCTTGTTAGACAGCCATAAAAAGGCACATTCTTACAGGCATCATCTCAAACCTACTCATCCAGAAGATAGCTCCTGCAGCAACACAACCTCTGCTAGCATGCTGGGCATTGGTTCAATGCTGAATCAGGCAAGAGAATCACCTAGGGTGCCAACTTTCTACTTACACAAAACCGAACACCCTTGCCCCGCCCCGTGCCCTGCCCCTCCTCTGAGGCCCTGCCCCGCCCCTTCTCTGAGACCCCGCCCCCACTCACTCCATCCCCCCTCCCTCTGTTGCTGGCTCTCCCCACCCTCACTCAATCATTTTCACTGGGCTGGCTCAGGAGGGTGCAGTGGGGGCTGAGGGGTCCGACTGGGAGTGCGGGCTCTAGGGTGGGGCTGGGGATGATGGCTTTGGGGTGTAGGAGGGTACTCAGGGCTGGGACTGAGGGGTTCAGAGGGCCGGCAGGGAATCAGGGCTGGGGCAGGGGGTTGGGGCACCGGGGGGCTGAGGCTCTGACTGGGGGTGCGGGCTCTGGGGTGGGGCTGGAGATGAGGGGTTTGGGGTGCAGGAGGGTACTCCAGTTTGGGATCGAGAGGTTCAGAGGGTGGGAGACGGATCACAACAGGGGGCTGGGGCATGGGAGAGGGTCGGGTGCAGGCTCCGGGCAGCGCTTACCTCAAGCAGTTCCCAGAAGCAGCAGCATTCCCCCTCTCCGACTCCTATATGGAGGCACGGCACGGCGACTTTGCGCACTGCCCCATCCACAGACGCCACCCCCCGCAGCTCCCATTGTCCATGGTTCCTGGCCTGTAGGAGCCAGAGGGGGGACATGCTGCTGCTTCCGGGAGCCACGTGGAGCCACAGCAGGCAGGGAGCCTCCCTTAGCCCCGCTGACCGGACTTTTAATGGCCCAGTCAGCAGTGCTGACGGAGCCACCAGGTTCCCTTTTCGACTAGGCGTTCCGGTTGAAAACTGGACACCTGGCAACCCTAGGATCACCTATGAATTGCCACCACTTTCTGTATCCTCTTGGGTTATTTTTGGAAGGCTCTTGTCCATGCACTGAGCATCAGGGCCCCCCTGAGCTTGCAATCTGAGCCTAAGGGTACATGGCTACAGGCAGAAACGTTAGCCAGTGTTTAGGCTTGAAGAGTTGTCTGGGCAAATAAATCTGTTCCATGAGTTTGGGATTGCCAAAAGTGCTCACTATTGCCCTAGCTTTCCTTCCACTATGTGAACACGCGCGTTGATTTCAATGGGAGCAGAGCTAGGCCAGCGCTGAGCACTCCCCACCCATGGTATCCAAGTTGTTTGACCCATCCCTTAAATCACGGTCAGAAAATAGAATGGGAAGGGACGCAGCACCAAGTTTGGGGGAAAGGGAGAGCCCCTTCTGTGACACCTGAGACTCGGGAGTTCACCCAATTGATGGGAGGAAAGGTGCCACACTTGAGCTGCCTGGGTTGCAGAGTGTGTGCCTGTTACCCAGAGCTAGTGATCATATCACTGGCCTTCAACCTGCCGGGCAGTGTGCTCAAGGCCTTCACTTGTAAGTTGCTTGTCAAATTTGATTCCACTCGCCCATCCATGACCCATGAAATCTTTTCCACAGCTTCTGGGTCATAGGCTAGTTTAACCATTGATGTAAATGAAACTGCTGCATGTGGGCACTGTAAGGTGCAGCCTGCAGCTATTGCACTGATCACTGAAGTTCATGATGCCTGATCTGCAGTAACTGACCAGGAGACTGATGACTGTACCTACAGTAGTTTGCATATACATCAGCTGCTTAAATCTCCCTTACTAACTGCAAAAACTGCTTGTTGGCAGGATTCACCAGCAACTAAATCCTGCAGTTGATTTTCTTTTTTTAAACCTAATTTTTATTGATTAGTTTTACGTGTGTGTGTCTGCAAATTCAATAACATTAATGCACTCATGTTGCTGCTGAACTCTGCATATGTGGGTTATTTTATTGGGTGCAGAAGATCAATAGGAAGAAAAAATAAATGAGAAGTCTTTTTTATTTTTTAAAGTTAAGCAGTTCAGTTGCAAACAAACCTGTAGTCTTTAATAGTCTTTTGTGTTGCCGGGTCATAAGACACGTAAGAGACTTGCTACTACAACTGTCAGCATGGAGAGATCTTCTTTAGTAAAACCATTAAGGTCCTGCATTTTTAGTACTTGAAGAAGCAGAGCTCTAGGAAAGCAGTATTGCCTAGTGAATAGTGCACTAGCCTAGGACTCGGGAAACCTTGGTTTCTACTCCACTAGCCTGCTATGTGTTGAACAAGTCAGGTAGCATCTCTGTGCTTCAGTTTCCCAATCTGTAATTTGGGATAATGCTACTGATGTCTTTTGTAAAGGGCTTTGAGACATACTGATTAAAAAGCACAATGTAAAAATAGCAGTATAACTAAGGCTAAGATTTTGTCATGGATATTTTTAGTAAAAGTCACGGACAGGTCACTAGCATTAAAGAAAAATTCACGGAAGCCCGTGACTTGTCCGTGACTTTTACTAAAAATATGTGTGACAAAATGGGGAGCTGCGGAGTCCCCATACCTCTGGCGGCGGCTAGGCAGCTGCGTGGCCCCTGCCCGGAGCTCCGGGGGCCCCATTGCCTGTGGGGGAATCGCAGCTCCAGGGTACCCCGCAGCCTGTGGCGGCCAGGAACTCTGGGGTCCGCCCGCAGCTCGGAGCTCCAGGGGCCCCACTGCCCATGGCAGCCGGGAGCTGCAAGGTACCCCCATCGGAAGCTCTGGGATCCCCCCGCCACCTGCAGCGGCTCAGAGTTCCGGGGGAGATGGGGAGTCCCTGCAGCTCCCAGCCACCGCGGGCTGAAGTCACGGAGGTCTCTGGAAGTCACGGATTCTGTGAGTTCCGCGACCTCCGTGACAAAATCGTAGCCTTAAGTATAACTATTATTGTGTTAGTCCTGGCTCCACTGAGGCTGGTGTGATTTGGCGTCGCAGGATTTGAGAAAGGTTCATTTATGTTTATAGACTAAGCTTGTTAATTTAATTTAATAGAGAACAGGATTTTGTAGAAAGTTTTGTGGTATTGTCTACATGTTGTTGCATTTTGGTAGATTATTTTCTCCCTGGAGATATAACATACAATGTCCTTCAGCTAGCGATGGATAGTTGATGCTGCTCCATCTAGCTAGTGTATTATTATGCCTTATGGCAAGCAGCAAGGACTCTGTTCAACATGCATTTCATCAACTTGACATGGAAAACCTAGCTGGGCTCCATCTGAACTCACACTACAGTAGATCATCCTTGTCCCCCTTGCCCTGGAGTTGAATGGAGGATGGGAAGCTGCAGTCCCCTTTGGGCTGTACATGGGACACCCCTGATTTCAGAGAACAGAAGGAACTTTACCAGCTTGTGATGGAGCTCATCTCTTCAGTGTCAGGAATGCAAGGGGTCAGTTGTCAAACCAGCTGTTTCAGTTTCCTCACCTTTCTACTGCCAGTCAAACTAAATAAATTATATATTTAGATTCTGAGATAAAACAGTTGCTGACAGCTGCTGTTGCAGGTTGTTTCTGAGTTGGTGGCTCAGAAATACAATTACCTAGTTTGTTTAAATTCAAGTCCCTGAGAGGCAAATTTTTAAAGAAAGTGGCCCAAGATTTGGAGGAAGTAATGCCTGCATACTTGCTGCGACTGCACACCCAGCTCCCATAGTTGTGCATTGCACGTGGGCACCTAATTGGCCATTTGCATATGAAGTCATCTGGCATGGCTTGTGGGGAGAAATACATATGCAAATATAGGAATGCAATAGCATGCATGCCTCTGGCTAATTAAAAACAGGTCTCTGATGTCTTTTATTATCTGGAAGTATTGTCCCAATTATTAATTGTGCAATTGAAAATCTGGCTCCTGTAGCTGAACAGGAGCCAAAAGATGAAGGGCACAAAGGAATAATAATAATATGTAACAAAGCAGAATCCAGAGCCAAAAATGCTAATTATGTTTGTATGAAAGCTCACTTGTAGGAGTCGCAAGTAGGCCTAGTAGTGTGACAGCAGCACATCCCTCCCTGCTGCCCTGGCACTGTTCGCTGTATGACCCTTCGACCAGCATAATTCCTTCTGTCCCTTGCGAGAGCCGCTGACATGGCTAGTTTGAATTAATGGATGACAAATACCCGCTCACCTTTCCACTTCAGAGAACTTGATGGAGGGAGCTGGCAAAGTCCCCACATAGTTGGCTGGCTGAGGCGATGATTCACAGATCCCAAGTGCCAACAGGACAGACAGCTGGTGCCACTTCAGCTGTATCTTCCACTGAAAATCCACGTAGTAGTCACAGAGTATCAGTGATCTAGACCCCAGTGGGGCAGATTTTTTCTTTCCTTTTTTTTTGATCTTGTCTCCTAGCTCTCTTGTCTGCATCATATCTTATATCTGTATCTGTCTTCCTCTATCCCCATGCACCCATCTGCCTATCCACCCAAACTCCAATTTCTATATTTCCTTGCTCAGCCTTCAGAATTTTTAAAATTCTGCAGTCACAGATAGTTCCTGTTTTGCAGCCATGACGTCCGTGTGTAGTGAGACAAACAGGAGACGTGTCAGCCATTCTGGAGGATCCTAAACCAGATTGCTTGCCATAAGGTTGTCACAGATCCCGGCCAGAAAGGATCTTTATGATCATCTAATCCAGGGGTCTCTGACTGTGGGTCGGGATATTTTAATGGGGTCGCCAGTGCTGGTGTTAGACTTGCTGGGTTCCAGGGCTGACGCCCGAGCCCCACCGCCTGGGGCCCAAACCTGAAGTGCGAGCCCCACCGTCTAGGGCTGCGGCTGAAGCTCAAGCCCGAGGGATTCAGCCCTGGGTGGCGGGGCTCATGCTTCAGCTTCAGCCCTGGGCGGCGGGCTTCAGGTTACAGGCCCCCGGCCTGTGGCTGAAGCCCTTGGGCTGCAGCTTTGGTCCCCCCGTCTGGCCGTCTGGGGTGGTGGGGCTTGAGCTTTGGTTTCCTTCTTTCTTCCTACCTACTCCCTATTCCCCCCAAGGCCACCACCTCACCTTACATGTGCATCTTCTCCAGGGTCCAGGCACCTAATTAGAGGAGCCATGCCTGCGCGGCTCCACTAATTAGGTGGGTGGCCCTTCATTCTCTCAGGTGTGGCCGCCCAGGAGTGCACCTTAGCGGGAACTATCCGCGGACCACCTGAATGGAGCTTGCGGACCACCGGTGGTCCATGGACCACAGTTTGAGACNGGTGTGGCCGCCCAGGAGTGCACCTTAGAGGGAACTATCCGCGGACCACCTGAATGGAGCTTGCGGACCACCGGTGGTCCATGGACCACAGTTTGAGAACCTCTGAATTAGAGAACATGCTCGTTTAAAGTTGCCCAATGCTCCCTTATAATGTTGTTTGGCAGCTGCCTGCTTTGTCCACTGCTTGCAGAAAGAGCAGCCCGTTGGAGCTAGCTGGTGGGCCAGCAGCCCCACTATCAGCTCCCCTAAGTTCCCTGTGCGGCTGCCGCCCAGCAGGCTATCCATTGTTGGGCAGTTCAGGTGTCCCTCCCACCCACTGCATGTGCTGTTCTGCCCTCTGCCTTGGAGCTGCTCTGGGAGCCTCCTCCTTGCTGTGCAGGTAGGGTGACCAGATGTCCCGATTTTATAGGGACAGTCCTGATTTTTGGGTCTTTTTCATATATAAGCTCCTATTACCCGCCCCCCCTCCTGATTTTTCACACTTGCTGTCTGGTCACCCTATGTGCGGGGGGGGGAGGGAGAAAGAGGGGTGCTGTTGTCAGGGTGTCCCCCTCCCCTGTTCCTGGCCCCCCCATCTCCACAGAGCGGGGGACACACGACAGGGCTCAGAATGGAGGGAGCTTGCTAGCAGCAGCTGCTGTCTCACAGTCTCTGTCACACACAGGGTGTCTGTCTCTGTCTCTCTCTCTGCCATGCTGTCTTCCTCCCTCCCCCCTCCATTCCTGCTGCCTTATAGAGTGTGAGGCTGCATTAACAACAATGTTTCAGAGTAGCAGCCCTGTTGGTCTGTATCTGCAAAAAGAACAGGAGTACTTGTGAGTACTTGTGTTAGTCTCTAAGGTGCCATAACAACAATGTGTTAACCCTTGAGGGCTCAGCCGAATGCTAGTTCATCATTTAGCAGTAAGGCATTCCCTGGGAAATATCCACCCTCTGACTCCACCACTTCAACCAAGCTTCACAATCATCATTGCTGTGTACAGTATTCAATTGTTTGTTTAAAACTTATGTAACCCTTCTGCCCATCTGAGTTGGCAGCAACAAGGGCCGGGTTCAGTATCTAGGGGTTCCGTTTCAATAACACAAAGCAAAACTGGCTCGAGCCCCCACCCAGCGACCTGGGACAACTTCATACCGCCCCCCGGGCGCCTCTAAGAGGCAATACTGCCCCTCTCGCAAGCACGGAGTCTGAGTGTAGCAAAATCCTTTTAATAAAGGAGGGAAACAATGCGGCATTATATTGGGGAAACACCACAAACAGGATTCATAATACAAACCATGAGCAAAAGACCCACCCCCAAGTAAGGTTGGCAGTGTCCTTTTCCCCTCAGGGTCTTAAGTCCAACAACCCAAGAGTCTCTGTCGTTGGTCAGTGCAGCCCCAGAGCTGCAGAGTTTTTGCCCCCCACAGCCTGGGTGGAAGGTGGGGGGGAAATGGGTACACAGGGTGTTAAGGGCCACCTTACATGGTCCGAGGCCAACTGCCCCGCCTCCCCGGGGGGTTCAGCTGCCGCCTTCACCATGAGCCACTCCACTCCACTATCCGTCCCGTGAGCTGCACCAGCCGTCCCACGAACTGCTCCGCTCCACTCCACTCACTTGCTGTCCCGCGGGCCGCGCCAACCGTCCCGCAAACTGCTCCGCTCGCCATTCCGTGGGCTATGCCAACCATCCCACAAACGGCTCCACTCCACCAGCCGATCAGCAATATAGCTTCAGGCTCCCCCACTAGTTAACACAGCACTCAGCAATCTCAGCACCTTTAGTGAATTCAGCTCTTAGTGATTTCAGCTTGTAGTAGGGGAGCCCTAGTGCTGGTGCACCATTGGCCCAAAGCAAATTCAGCTCAGCAGTCTGTAACTAGACTCCTAGTAGAATCAACGTTAGCTCTGACATTCAACAGTGGCGGGGGAGGGGGAGAGAGAAAGAGAAGAAGAAGATGCAATTGGTGTTGCAGGCCCTCAAAAGGGGCCCATCCCATCAGGTACAAATATTTGTCCCCAACCTCTCTCAATTCACTGGGTTTTGGAACCCATGTCCCTTGTCTAGCAAGTGCTACTTAGTTGATGGTGAGTCCCTCTGTCATAAAACAGTTCCACTGGCCTTGATTCACATAACCATGGTAACAACACTTTATTCTTCCTGCCCCAATAACAGAGAAACTGGGGATCCTACCACCGCCACAGTTACCATTTTGGGCTGCTGTAGGCTCATGCTAGGCGGAGTGGGTGTGCCTATGCAAACAAGATCAGCCCCTGAAGTTCTTTTCCACACTCGCCATAATTCACCACCAGATGTCAGGGTAGAGTTCATCCTGACTCTGCTTAAACTTATACTGTGTATATATATAAAATATAGTCTTGTCTGGGAAAAAAAAAATTCCCTGGAACCTAACCCCCCATTTACATTAATTCTTATGGGGAAATTGGATTCGCTTAACATCGTTTCACTTAAAGTAGCATTTTTCAGGAACATAACTACATTAAGTGAGGAGTTAATGTAAAAATGTGAGGGCTCTGGTGATGAGGGGTTTGGGGTGTGGGAGGGGCTCAGGGAGAGGGCTGGGGTGCAGGGGTGAGGGCTGTGGATGAGGGGTTTGGGGTGTGGGAGGGGCTCAGGGAGAGGGCTGGGGTGCAGGGGTGAGGGCTCTGGGGATGAGGAGTTTGGGGTGCAGACAGGCTGCCCCGGGGCAAGGGCCAGAGAGGCGGATTCCCCCCAGCCCTCTCCCCACAGGCAGCAGCGAGCTCTGGGGGAGGGGCCCCGAGGCCCCCCCCCCCCACTTCCCCCCTGCACCACACTCACCTCGCACCGCTGTCACTGCATGTGCTCCTAGGGCCCCTCTCAGGTACAGGAAGCCCCCTTGTCTCCCCTCTGGTGGGTGCCGGGGTGGGGGGCTGCCATCACATGTGCGCCTCCTCCCCTGCTGCTGCCCCTCACTGTAGCCTCACTGGGGGTGGGGGATGGAGCTGCCCCTTGTCCAGCATGGGGCAGGAGTGCTGACTGCGGGCGGGGGGGGGCCCTGTGCTGGTGGAGGGTCCCATTGGAAAATGAAAGGGTCTGAGGGGAAAGTGGCAGTAGTGGCTGGGGGCACTAGGACCCTGCAGCAGCAGTTGATGCAGGGAGGCAGCATGGAGCTACCGTCTGCTCCGGGACCCCGGACATCGAGCCGGGGCAGCAAGTACAGGGGACACTCAGGGGAGGCATGTGGGGGTGGCAGGTGGGGCCGGGGGAGAGACCCGGCCCCAAACATTGGTGGAGCCGGGCCACCAGGCCCTGAATATTGCTGGAGCCCGGGCACCATGAGCCCATATAACTCGCTGCCTATGAGTAGAACATATATCTTAGTCCCTGGGTTTTGTAAGACTGATCAAACGTGTTGTGCCGTGCAAATGGCTTCCTCAGGGCAGCTCTTAACAAGTGCTACATCATTCAGGGGTCTCTGCTGCATTACTTGTGATGTACTGCCTCACTTAGAATGAGAAGTTAGCTCCTGCGGAAGAGGTTTTCCTCCCTTTTACTACAGTAGCATCTGAGGGACCCAAACAAGAGCCCATTTTGCTGGCTGCTGCAAAGACAGCCCTTGTCCTGACAGTTTACAGTCTAAACTGACAAGACACACACAGGATGGGAGAGGAAGCCACTTGCCCAAGATCACCCAGGAAGTCAGTGACTGAGCTGGGACCAGCACCCAGGTTCCTCAACTCTAGGTCCCATGCCCTAGCCATTAGGCTACGCTGTCTGCCACCTTGAGCCTGAATAAATCTGCCTGTCTGGAAAGGAGTAGCCAGTGCTCTTCAAAACTCTGCTTCGACAGGTGCTTCTAGTCCTCTTCCCTAGCCACCCCCAGTTTGGTGTCTGCCCTCATTGGCTAAGCAGCTTGGTATGGCTTGGGCTTCGATGGGAGACCTACATTGGTGTCGGAAATGGAGGGGAAATGCATGTTGTTGTTATATTCAGATCAAACTATGAATGTCCTTTAGAAACTGACTATACAGTCTGGCCTAATGATCAGAGGTGAAGAGGTTAACTGTGTTGATGCTACATCATAATTAGGCCTTATCAGTGCATTGAGATATTGCCCTGTATTGGCTATATTGTTTCAGTTTCCCTCCAGACTCAGAAGTGCAGTGATTTACTGGACATGTGGCAGGGATTCTGCAACACGGAGCACAGAACTTAGCTTTCATTTCATTTGCTTCTATATATATCCTGGAGCACACAGCAAGTCTGCAGGAAACCGGCCCAGAGACGCTAAATCTTTGGAATGTGTGGGCTTTCAGCACATGTAGATTTCGATTGTCACTCCTCAAGAATTCCAAAATAGAGGTTCCTGCTATTGTGTTGCCTGGCTGAGGGGATGTAACTAGTCGCTGAGTCAGAGTCTATCTACACAAGCAAAGCTACTGTCTTGGGGGCCTGCCTTCTAACAGAGTCTGGACTTATGGTGGTGATAGAACCAAAACATGATGCATACAGATATATATATTTCAGAGCGGTAGCTGTGTTAGTCTGTATCAGCAAAAAGAACGAGGAGTACTTGTGGCACCTTAGAGACTAACAAAATTATTTGGGCATAAGCTTTCGTGGGCTAAAACCCACTTCATCGGATGCATGCAATGGAAAATACAGTAGGAAGAGAGTCTACATAGCCTGACACCCTTGCTGTCAGGGTGCCAATGCCTGAGATGATGGGGTGTCCAGGATTTCCAGGTTTATGGATCTTGGGTAGCAGATAGAATACCCCATGTCAGGGCTCTAGGGGTGTGTCTGTACAGATTTGTTCCTGTGCTTTTTCAGGGAGTTTCTTGAGCAAATGGTGTAGTTTCTTTTGGTAACGCTCAGTGGGATCAGAATTGGAATTAATTTGCAAACTGGACACCATTAAATTAGGCTTGAATAAAGACTGGGAATGGATGGGTCATTACACAAAGTATAACTATTTCCCCCATGCTAGTTTTTTCCCCTACTGTTACTCACACCTTCTTGTCAACTGTTGGAAATGGGCCATCCTGATTATCACTACAAAAGGTTTTTTTTCCTCCTGCTGATAATAGCCAACCTTAATTGATCAGTCCCATTAGAGTTGGTATGGCAACTCCCATTTTTTCCATGTTCTGTGTATATAATCCCTTCCTACTGTGTGTGTGTGTGTGTGTGTGTGTGTGTATATATAGTGACAAAGCTCTGTCCTAGTCTCCGTGAGTCCCGCGTTTCCTGGCAGATTTCACTAGCCTCAGAGGCTCGCTGTGACCCTCCACGTAGCCCTTCTCTCTCTCTAGAGGCAAGGGTCACAGCTTATTGAGCCATTTTCATCATAAGCCAACAAGGGAGGTGAGGGGAAGCAACCCTCCCTCGCACAGTCTCTGTTGTCTCCCAGTCTCAGTGATTAATCGGGAAGGGGGGAGCCCGGGCCCGCCCTCTACTCTGGGCTCCAGCCCAGGGACCCTAATAGTAGCAGCTATGGTAGCTGACTTTTTGGAATTAGGACGTGTACAATTCCCTGGGCCACTTCCCCACAGCAGCCCCCGCTCTATCTCCTTCCCCGTTACCTCAGGGCCTCCTTCCTTGCACCTGATATGGATTTGTACTGCTTCGTTCCTCCAACAGTGCAGCTTCCTCCTATAGCTCCTGACACCCACACCTCACTGACTGACTGGGAGACTTTTAACTAGTTCCAGCCAGCCCTTGATTGGCTTCAGGTGTCCCAATCAACCTAGCTGTCTCCACTGCCTTCTAGAAGGTTCTTAATTGGCCCCAGGTGTCTTGATTAACCTGGAGCAACTGCCATTTGGTTACCATGGTACCAGGGATTTGTTTAGCCTGGGGCTAACATACCTGTTCCTCACTACTTTACTGTAGCCATCTGGCCTTGCCCCGTCACAATAGATATATATATAGATAGATAGATAGAGTGTTATAACATATGGCAAGGTACCACTTCTGCCTCACCGGACATAGCGCCCCCTCCTCTGGCAGGGACAGGGTCTGGGGTAAATCAGCCCGCCACTCTGGAGCGTGTCTGTCTTTCCTCTTTGGGGTTTGTTTCTCAGAGCCTTCCCAGTAGGCCTCAGGGCAGATCTGTGGAGTGCTCCTCTGCCAAACAAAGGGGAAAAGTCTATAACGCACCAAAACAAAAGGGAATACCTTTCCCTGGCCCCCTCACTGGGGCAGGTGTTGTCCTGTTGCTGGCCCCGGGGTGTCAGTCCTTCCCCTAAACAGGAACTGGGTTTTGGGTGTCTCCCCTATTGGGCAGGGCGCAGTCTCTCACACTGGAGAAGCCTTGCAGCGGTTTGCCTCTCTCCCCTCCCCTCTCTCTCACCAGGAGAGAGATTTTAACAGGTTTCAGGCAGCCCTTACTTGGACTCAGGTGTCCCTAATTGACCTGAAGTAACCCCTTTCCCAGCTTGTAGGAAAAAGGGCCTTTAGCATTCTAGGGCTAACATACCTGTTTTCACAGACCCTCCTGCAGCTGTCCGGCCTGACTTTGTCACACATATTAAGACTTCACCATGGATTGGTGACATGCTTATAACATGTCTTGGTACAATCTGCACAGACAGTATTAGAATGCAGTCACACTTTCTGAGTGTGGACGAAAGGGCTTCGCTGAGCCTTTTTGCTACAACTGTCCTGTTTAGTGTTCTGCTGGAGATGTGCCTCGAGATTCNGCGGAGCATTGTCTGAGATTCGCATGATGCAAACAAAAAAACAACCTTGTGACTTCACAAAAGCTGTTTTTTCCTTGGAGTGGCAGAAAGGCACTTTCCGTTACAAAGAGAAACCTAATGCTCGGTTTCCCCTCCATCTGCATAACGGTCAAGAGAGGCGATTCAGTTCAGCGATGTTATTTTATCAGCAGTGCCTATCGGAATCTCGTGGCACCTTATAGACTAACAGAGGTTTTGCAGCATGAGCTTTCGTGGGTGAATACCCACTTCTTCGGATGCATCCGAAGAAGTGGGTATTCACCCACGAAAGCTCATGCTGCAAAACCTCTGTTAGTCTATAAGGTGCCACGAGATTCCGATAGGCACTGCTGATAAAATAACATCGCTGAACTGAATCGCCTCTCTTGACCGTTATGCAGATGGAGGGGAAACCGAGCATTAGGTTTCTCTTTGTAACGGAAAGTGCCTTTCTGCCACTCCAAGGAAAAAACAGCTTTTGTGAAGTCACAAGGTTGTTTTTTTGTTTGCATCATGCGAATCTCAGACAATGCTCCGCAGCACTCGCTGCCCTGCTGGTGCCAGCCGCAGAGGCGATCAACAGAGGGAAGGAAATGCTAAGGAACAGATAAGCCCAGCTGGATGTCAGCTGGCGGCAGCTGAGATACAGAGATGCACTAGAAAGGGAGAGATTTCCACTTGCTCTCTCTCCAGGGCGGGGATCACAAATGGCTGCGAGGCAGGAGTGCAGGAAAGAGGGATTAATTGGCTTGGAAGAGAGAAGAAACAGGCCCTCTGATTGAGCTACAGCAGGGTTGGAGGGGGAAGGCACAAGGCTGGAGGGGGTAGGGTCATATTTGCTTTTTCATTAGTTATGTCAAAGAATTGGAGAGGACACCATGTTTAGATAAATATAGTGGCTGGAAAAGTGTGGGGGGAAGGGAAAATTGATGAGCAGATCTTCCCATCTCCGACTTTCTCCAATTTTAATTTTCTGGGCAGATGCTCAGGGGAGTCTCACATCAGCCTGAAAGTATTTTGGTTGATGGAGTCAACAGAGTCTCTCCCAATTTGGCCCCAGCTACAATGGGCCCAACGTAACTTCACTTGCAGAGTGCCAAGCTGGGGTGTAATGTGCATGGTTAGTGACTGGATCCTGGAGTAAGAGACACAACAGTGCACTCCTGGGGACCAAAAGTGGCCACTGATTTGGGACGCCTCGTATTACGAGGGCTAAATGTAAGCCCCTCCTGGGCCCAGCTTTTCAGAGGGGCTGGGCAGCAGCGTCTCTGATGAAAGCCAACAGGAGCCGTAGGTGTTCAGCACCTCTGGACATAAAACCTGTAGCATCTCAAATTGGGCTTTCAAAAATCAAGGCCCCCAAAATCATTGGGCACTTCTGCAATTTTGGCCTAAGGCTGGGAGCGTGCTACAGGTCATGTCCCATTTGACTTGTGCCATCTATGACCGTATGCTCCTCAGAGCAAGGATCCTGAACTAGTCAGAGTCTTCACTGCCTGCACCCTGCATTGTCATCGACATCTGTGCAAAGTGAGGAAATGCTTCCATTCCTATTAGTAATAATCATTTATTTGTATTGTGGTAGCACCAAGGAGCCCCAATCATGGATCAAGACCCCATTGCACTGGGCTTGGTACAAACCCAGAACAAAAAGACAGCCTCTGCCCCAAAGAGCTTACTATGGGGAGTGCTTCTCTCTCACTTGGCACTGGTGTGAGTGACTCCTCATGGAGCAGGGAAGCAGAGAGTAGGCCCCTTCCTGCTGCAGGGCTGTAACACACTGTTAGTCCATGGGTCAGTCGATGGCACGGAACGGTGATATAACCATGTGGGAGGCTTAGCCTGTTGTAACTGGGTGGGAATTCACAGTGAAGATAGGACACTAGAACACAATTCTCATGGCTCAGGAGGGTACAGCTCCTGGCCCCCTTCCCCAGGAATAACCCTGCCCCACAAGGCCTCTTTGCCCAAAGCAGAGCTGGTCCTATGCTGCCTCCTCAGAAGCCCTGGTTGTAGGGAGCAAGCTGGAGAGAAAAGGGGCAGGATGGGGTGTAACCAGGTCATACCTGCCCCCCTGACAATTCTCCACCCCTGCAGAGTCCCTTTGAAAAAGGAGCACAACTTTTTTTGGGGGGAGAGGGGTTGCCACAGCCTTTGCTGGGGGCCAAACTGGCTCCAGCAGCCCCAGAATAGGAGAGGTACAAACTGCCTTCCTTTCTCCCTGTCCCAGCACTCACACAAGGATAAATCCAGCCAACCCCACCTGTTTGTGCTACCCAGGAGTGAAACAACCCAGAAGTACCCTCCTGTCCCTGACCCCAAAGAGAAGGGAAGTGACCACAAGGGCACATGAAAAGGGCTATGACTGTTCAGCACATATTTAATTTCATCATGAAAGAGCTAATGGATCCATTCCAGCACATGGCTGACAGGAATTCCTCCTAGATGTTGAGTGGGTGCCACTTTCCAGACAGCAGCCTATGCAGAGACCATAGTTAATGCTTAACTCCAAGCCCTCCCAAAAGCACAAGGATTCCCTACTATTAAAGAAACAGCCTTTTAGGCTTTAAAACCCCCAGTGATTTCATAGAATCATAGAAGATTAGGGTTGGAAGAGATCTCATGAGGTCATTTAGTGCAACCCCCTGCTCAAAGCAGGACCAACCCGAACTAAATCATTCCAGCCAGGGCTTTGTCAAGCCTGACCTTAAAAACCTCTAAGGATGGAGATTCCACCACCTCCCTAGGTAACCCATTCCAGTGCTTCACCACCCGCCTAGTGAAATAGTTTTTCCTAATATCCAACCTAAGCCTCCCCCACTGCGACTTGAGACCATTGCTCCTTGTTCTGTCATCTGTCACCACTGAGAACAGCCGAGCTCCTTCAGGTAGTTGAAGGCTGCTATCAAATCCCCCCTCACTCTTCTCTTCTGCAAACTAAGTAAGACCAGTTCCTTCAGCCTCTCCTCATAAGTCATGTGCCCCACCCCCTAATCATTTTCGTTGCCCTCCGCTGGACTCTCTCCAATTTGTCCACATCCCTTCTGTAGTGGGGGGCCGAGGTGTCGACTCCGTGGGTGCTCCACAGCTAGAGCACCCATGGGAAAAAAATGGTAGGTCCTAACCCTGGCTTTGACAGTGATGTATGACCCCAAACTGCTCCTACGAACGTTGATGACAAAACCTACCCTGACTTCAGTGGGAGTGGGCCAGGGCCCTCAATCTGTGACCTTGGGAGAGTCACTTAACCTCCATGCCTCAGTTTCTCTATCTGTAAAACTGGATGAAAGGTAGCATGGAAGAGAAGCACTGTACCAAAGCTGACCAGGAGCGAGGTGTCCTGAGCAGAGAGCCCCTTCTAGTCTAGTAACAATTAATTGAAATTCAATTAAAAAATGGCAGCCACGACCAAATAAACAGCTTGCCACATGGTTTAACGGAAGGCCGCAGGCCCCTCCTCTCCTGTCCCAGCTTCACCCAGCTCTAGGGTTGCCAGGTGTCCGGTTTTCGACCAGGTGTTTAAAGTCCGGTTGGCGGCGCAGCGAGGCTAAGGCAGGCTCCCTACCTGCCGTGGCTCCGCACGGCTCCCAGAAGCACGGGCATGTCCCCCCTCCGACTCCTACGCGTAGGGGCAGCCAGGGACTCCATGCGCTGCCCCCGCCCCAAGCGCCGGCTCCTCAGCCTGGAGCACCCTCCTGCACCCCAAACCCCTCATCCCTAGCCCCACCCCAGAGCCTGCACCCCCAGCCAGAGCCCTCACCCCCCTGCACCCCAACCCCATGCCCCAGCCCTGATCCCCCTCCCACCCTCCAAACCCCTCAGTCCCAGCCTGGAGCTCCCTTCTGCCCTCCAAACCCCTTGGTCCCAGCCCGGAGCCCCCTCCTACACCCCCAATCCCCCCCTGAGCCCGCACCCCCAGATGGATCACCCCCACTGCCCCCCGCACCCCAATCTCCTGCCCTAGCCCTGATCCCCTCCCCTCTGTACCCCTTGGTCCCAGCCCGAAGCACCCTCCTACACCCCAAACTCCTCATCCCCAGCCCCACACTGGAGCCCTCCCCCCCCCCCACACCCCAACCCCCTGCCCCAGCCCTGATCCCCCTCCCGCTCTCTGAACCCCTCGATCCCAGCCTCAAGCACCTAAACCCCTCATCCCCAGCCCCACCCCAGAGCCTGCACCCCCAGTCAGAGCCTTCACACTACCCCGCACACCAACCCCCTGCCCCAGCCCAGACTCTGAACCCCTCAGCCCCAGCCTGGAACCCCCTCCTGCACTCTGAACCCCTCATCCATAGCCCCACCCCAGAGCCTGCACCCCTAGTCAGAACCCTCACACCACCCCACACACCAACTCCCTGCCTCAGCCCAGAGCCCCCTCCTGCACCCTGAACCCCGCATCCCTGGCCCCACCCCAGAGCCCTCACCCCCTCCCGCACCCGAGCCCCCTGAGCCAGCCTGGTACAATGAGTGAGCGAGTGAGGGTGGGGAGAGCAAGCAACACCCCTTTTTCCCAGGTGACACTCCTCCTTTGGGTGGGTGTGTCAGGGCAGCAATGCCTCCAGCGGGGAGCAGAGAAGGCTGGCACACCCCATCACACACTGTTTGTTCTAAGTTATCATCTCACTCTGTTTTGGAGGCAGTATTTGAACACTGAAACAGGGTGCAAAACTGTATTCAAGAGTCAGGAGCATGTAACTGATGCCTTCTGATTCAACTCTGAAATTCAAAGCAACTAGTTGAGGATTTTCCCTCTATGGCCCCAATCCTGCAAGCTCTGCTGAGGGCTGACCCCTTTTGACTTCACTGGAGCTTCGTAAAGGTCAGCCCCCACAGGCCAGGATCTGTGACAGCAACAAGCACCCACAGTCCCGATGATTACATCATGCTGTTTGGTGAGTTTGGCCTGCTTGCCCTGAAACATTCTTGTATCATAAATCAGAAACCTGGAATATCCCCAGCTTCATTTCCAGCTGTGTTTTCCTTTGATCTCTAAACATGTCCCTCCTATACCCTGATTCTAGCATTCACAGGGTTTCACAGAGGTGGATTCAATTAACTTCACAGTTGTAACCGACACTCAGATGAAATGTAGGAGTATATTACTCTAGATTGGTATTAGCCAATTCATAAATATAAGTGACCTTGCTGGGGCCTCTGTTTATCAGTGTTTTGAATTCAGGCTGCTGTAGGGAGAGCACCAGTCCCTGACTGAGGAATTAAAACCCAGGTGCAATATCCTGCAGGATAGTTCACGAGGCTAAGTGGCAGCAGCTGCTTGTTAGAAAGAATGAGCAAGGTCAGCTGTGGCAGGGGTTGTGTTTGAATGTTCTGTTTAATATAGAAGAGGAGTGTTTGTGGGACATGTGGAAAGGGAGGAAGAAGTGTCTCAAAACAGGACCAGTAGATTGTTGTCAGACTAGAGTTTCCTGGTTAACCTCTTAGCTGCTAGTCCTGGAGCTGTATCTCAGTACCACTGTTTGTCCAATTGGCTGTGATTCCTTCCTGTACTGCAGAAATGTATTTCAGTTCCACAGCCAAGAGTGCAGCTCAGCACTCGGGGTAATAGGGTTTTACAGACTGAGGAGAGTCTTTGAGCTTGGGTATTTGTGGCATTGCTGCAGCACAAGGCGAGTGGAACAGTGCGCTGGCTTGGCAGTAGGGTTGTCAACCCTCCTGCTTTCACCAGGAGTCTCCTGGAATCACGCCGGAGGCTACTGCAGCCAAACTGGGAGATTTTAGGTGCTAACAGTCTGGCGGTGCAGCGGGGCTAAGGCAGGCTCCCTACCTGCCTTGGCTCCGTGCCACTCCCGGAAGCGGCCAGCATGTCCCTGTGGCCCCTGGGGGGCAGGGGGTCTCTGTGTGCTGCCTCACCCTAAGCGCTGATTCCACAGCTCCCATTGGCTAGGAACTGCTGCCAATTGGCACTGCAGGGGCATTGCTTGAGGGCAGGGGCAGCAGTGTGCGGAGATCCCCTGCCCCCCCCCCCAGGAGCTGCTGCCAGAGGGATGTGCCGGTTGCTTTCGGGATCCACCCGAGGTAAGTGCTGCCTGACCAGAGCCTGCACCCCTCACCCACTCCCAACTCCCAGCCCAGAGCCTGCACCCAAACTCCCTCCCAGAGCCTGACCCCTCACCCCCTCCTGCACCTAAACTCCCTCCTAGAGCCTGCACCCCTGCCCTAGCCTGGTGAAAGTGAGTGAGGGTGGGAGCAAGTGATGGAGGGGGTGGGGTGTCGGGGAAGGGGCAGGGGGTGGGGCAAGGATGTTTTGGTTTGTGCCATTAGACTGTTGGCAACACTACTTGGCAGTCTAGTGCCAACACAGCCTGTGTTGCCAGGGCCATGGGTTGAGGGCAGGGAGGAGGTGAAGTCGGTGCGTTTGATTGCCCTCTGCCTTACAGCTCATGGTGACAGCTGGCCAAAGTGCAGGTGAAACCCTAACGAGTTGGAAGGTAGCATTTCACCCTCCTTTGGCCCAGGCAGATGGGATACCCACGTATGGGCAGTGGAGACTCAGGCTTTCTGTGCGGCTGTGGAGCACGATCTCCCCTTCCCCTTCCCTGCTCTGGGGCCTGAGCGACTTCACCCTGAGTATCTGCTTGGGGGGAAGAGGTAAGAATACTTTCAATTAGACTTGTATGGAAATACAGCTTGGGGCAGTGGGGGCAGGGCAGTGGGGGTTTCAGCTCATGGCCTTGGGGCCTTCTGGAGGGAGCTGGGTTTTTCCCTTGCACCCTCCAAGGCAGATTCTCTATCCTGCTAAGTCCTCTTTACAGGGCTCTGGTGGAGTAAAGGGGCTGGAAACATCCTCCAAGGGGACTCTCCCACTGCCATAGATCTGCCTTGTCCTAGTCTCTAGCATAAGGGGCACCTTTGGGGCAGGCCAGGGGTGAGAAGGAGGCATGGGCAGAACACACAGTGCTCCAGATATTGTCTGGTTCTTGGGGAAGCAGAGCTAAGTTGGAGCAGCCTCAGGGCTGCTCTAACATATGCTGGAGGCTATGCTGACCTGCAGATAGGCCCAAGTAGGAGGAATGCAAAGAAGGCATAAGGCACCCTTTGTCTCCCACAGTTCATGCACTCAGGCCTCTCAGTCGTGCCTGGAGCCTGAACCAAACCCAAAGACCTCACTCAGGACTCCAGAGTTTTGCATGGCCTCCTGTCAGAGTGAAACCACCGCTCTGCCCTTGTGCACAGGGACTCAGTTTCCACGAATCCCTGTCCAGGCTCCTAAACCCAAGCTGAGGTTGTGGTCTCCTTACAAGAGATCCCGTCCTAGTCCCCTGTGGTTCATATCCTGATATCCCACAATAACCATTCAGTAATAAGTTACTGGCTTGCCTGCCACTCGCCTGCTGTGACCTCAGTCATGATGCATTTCCAGTCCCCTCAAAAGGCAGCGCACTCATTGCGTCTGGCTAGAGAGAAACCTGAACTGTAAAGCCTAGATACTGAATATGCTCAGATCCAGGGTTTGGGGCTGGACACATTGCTAATTTTGGCAGGGCCAACTTAGAGCCATTCAGAGACTGCAGCAGTCTGGAGGCCTCTAAATAGAGGTATGGATGGGGACTACATGGGGCAAGAATTTAAATGGGGGAGCCTACATTAGGGCACCAGGATTTGACCTCTAAAGCTGGAGCCAGGGCACAGCTTACTGCATTTAGGAAGGCTTGGGGCAAAGGCAGGGGTGGCTTGGCTGGTGGACTGGATGCTGCTTGGGTAGCAGCTAGATTTGGTAGACAACAGTTGCAAACCTTGCCGGGAAGGTGGTGAGTGGTGGTGGAGTTGGAGAAGTTGGGCAGAAGTGGAAGGACCCTCTCCTGGCTGGTTCAGTGGAATCCAGTGCACTACCCCAGTTTCAGACCCTCTGGGGGTGGTCCCTCAAAGCTGGGACAATCCAGCCAGCTGGACATCTCATCATCCTAGGCACAGGTGCAAGCTCCAGGCTGGCATGGCACACTCAGCATGTGTGACTACATGGAAAGGTCCAGCATGTGAAAGAAATGATTATTTCTTGGTATATCATTTGGATGATGATGGCTGTGAGAACCATCTGCTTCTCTGGCCATCCCCTCGGCCTGTCCTTCACTCTCCTCTCTGGAGAGTAGCCCTGGTGTGTTAGATAAGCAGGAGGGACACAGCAGGTTAGAGATAGAGTTGGGGTAGGGTGGAGCTAACAATGAGAAAAGGAGGCTGGCCTCTGAAAGTTTTGAACAATCCGTTGGCTCCTGCTGTGGAATGCAGCTTTACAAACGCAGGCAGACTTTATTTTACTTCCTGTTCTCTGACTTGCTCCCTGATCCTGTGTTTTGAAACGTGCATGTCTGATGTTCCCAGGCTGAGCTAGGCAGCCCCTCTCTGCACAGGAGTCTTTCTTCCCATTGACAGAGAAAGTTTACTTAAGGCTCAGAGGAGGGCTTCAGAGGAGACATGGGGGCGGATGGTTTGGCCTGTGGGTGGGCTGACTTTCTTGTGCCTTTTTTGAGTTTCTTCAGATTATAATTGTTCAGTAACTTTATATCTCAGTCACTTGGATTCAGCACAAAGGAGGACTTACAACCTGGCTGGGCAGATGTCCCAGCCAAAGCCTCTCTCGCTGCCTCAGGTGCCATTCCACTTCGACTCTCTGGGAAGGATCTGTGGAGCTGATCCAGGGAGAAAGGGGAGGTTGCCCTGATAAACCTTGTTCAGAGACTTACCTGGTAACACTTGGACAATGGCTCCGGAATCACCAGCTTCTTAGTCTGAGCAAAGATCACAGGAGATGGGGATCCAGCCAGCAAGGGCTGAGCTGATGTCTGGGTTGCCCTGTTCGCAAAGCAGTGTCTGGCTGGCTGGTGCCTTTAAATGTTCTTTGCCATGGAGACGCTAAGGGAATCTTGTCTCCATTTGACGTTTCAGATGTCCACCTACAGGCGGGCGACGCTGGATGAGGAAGATCTGGTAGACTCGATCGGGGAAGGAGAAGTTTACCCTAATGGAATCCAGGTAGGCGATCCAGTCCATGACACTCCACTTTGCAAGCAATGTGACTGTAAGGTCATTCCAGACACAGCCCTCTCTCCCCCAGTGATTGTCCTGCTACCCTACCATGAGCAAGGGGATGTGTACGGCCCGTGTGCCTTGCTGATAGGAAGGCACTATCTCCTCCAGTGATGCAGGAGGTCAGAATGGGCCCACTGTGCCCTTCTCTGCTCCCCTCTGCCTTGTGACCCTGGAAGCCCCATTCACCCCACCCTCAGGAGTAGGTGCTTCTCTCTCTAGGCTGCTTCCTGACTGTGCAATGCACCTGGCCTGCTCTCCCAGGGCTGCAGCACAGCTAGGGAAAAGTGCCTGCCTGTTTACACTTGGCTGAGGCCAGAGCCTGGCCTTCTGCTATGCAGAGACCTGGCCAGGTGGGTTAGAGCTCTGCACCTGAGACAGCCCAGGCTGGAGACATGCTGGGACTCACTGAATCTGAGCCCAGGCAAAGTCTGACAGAGGAACACTTTCAACAGGCAGTTTTTGCTTTTGGGATTTGCCCTGGCAAATATTCTCTTAAACTCTTCATTGTCCCAGGGCTGTGTCTGACAGCAGTCGGGAGCCTTAGGGCTTGTCTACACTACCCACCGGATCAGCAGGCAGTGATTGATCCAGCGGGGGTCGATTTATCGTGTCTAGTATATAGACACGATAAATCGACCGCTGCGCGCTCTCCCATCGACTCCGGCACTCCACCAGAACAAGGAGCGCAAGCGGAGTCAATGGGAGAGCGTTAGCTGTCGACTTACCGCAGTGAAGACACCGCGGTAAGTAGATCTAAGTACGTCAACTTCAGCTACACTATTCACGTAGCTGAAGTTGAGTATCTTAGATCGACCCCATGCAGTAGTGTAGACAAGCCCTTAGACACAGTGACTTCAACACAAACACTTGGGGGCTAACTCTAGCTTTGGTGTGACTCCACCAATGTCTGGTGTTACAAATAGGGCTGCCCTGCCAGGCTCCCTAGGGAGAGGCTGTGAGGAGAGCAAGCCAGAGGGGTGGTGATATGAGAACTCCTAGAAACCCTTATCGGTCTGCCCCCTCTGTGCACAATGCACACCTCCTAGGGCCGAAGCTTTGACCTGACAGGTGCCTGGTGCAGCCAAGCTGATGCGCAGTGAGGTTCAGAGCAGAGCCTAGTCCATGGTGAGATGAGCAGCAGTGTGTGTGCTTTGTGCCTGCTTGCTCTCCTGAGCTGTCCCACCTACCCTCAGTTAATGCCATACCATCGGCCGGGTCCCCAGCCAATGGAAGGACTGGATTAGCCCCAAAGTAAACCCTGTTTCATCCTGCCTGATCACTGTCTACAGGCACCAAGGCAGGAAGGAGTTTTCTGATGCCGGAGGGCTCTCTTAACCGCACAGAGAAAGGCATAATAATATCCAGTGACTGAAAGTAGAAGCCAGCAAAGTTCACACTGAAATCAGATGTAAATTTTTAACAGTGAAGGTAATTAACCATCAGCATAACTTGCCAAGGGATGCGGTGAGTCCTCCGTCACTTGGAGGCTTTGACTCATGATTGGATGTTGTTGTTACAGAGATACTTTAGCCCAACCACAGATCACAGTGCAACGCAGGAATCGCTGGGTGAAATTCTACAGCCTGGGCTCTGCAGGAGGTCAGACTAGATGATCATGTCAGACCCTTCTGGCCTGAAAAGTTATGAAAATAAGGCATTAATGTTAATGACCTGATAAAGGTCTATAGGATCTTTCCTAAGAAGGAAAAAGTCCTGTGTTTGCCTGAGTGAACCCAGTACGGTCTCCCTTTTAGCTTGCACTATGATGCTGTCCTTGCTGACTTTCCTGATCCCTTGAAATAAACTGAGTCAGCAACTGCACACCGAGGTCTTAAACTGGCAAGCAAAGCCCTCTCACGTCTGCCCTGTGTTTCCCAGGCTGGGCCCGATGGGATCTTGCCGAACTCCACCACTTTATACACGACCCCTCTTCACTCCAAGCCCTGAATCTCCTTCAGACAAAGGAATAGTCAACAGACACTACAGGTCTGAGCTGAGCTGTGAGTATGACACTTACAGAGCCCTGGCTGATGCCAGGAGCTAGTGGAGCATTTCTGAGTCCAGTAGCGTCTGGGTGCTGCAGGAAGTGCTGCTGGTGATTCATTGTGCAGGGCTCTGCATCAGTCCTGAACTGATGCTGCAGCAGGTGCAAGGGCGCTGTGATGCTGGAGGACCAATTCTGACCATAGTCGTCCTTGCAGGTGTCAGCCCAATCTATCAAAGGGACTTATAACTCCCACCACTGTAGTATCAGAGCACCTCCCCGTCTTGAATGTATTTATCCTCACACACCCCGGTGAGGTAGGGCAGCACAGAGACTTGCCCAAGGTGTAACCGTGCCTCAGTGGGTCGCAAATGAGGATGCCAAATTCAGGACAAACTGCTGAGAAATAGGGCAGATACACCCCAAGATTGGTGGTTCTTCTTCCATAAGATATACCAAGTCAGCAACAAAAGTAAACTTCTGTTTCACCATACTGGCTAACAAGAAATCATAAAAGCAGTTTCCCTAGGCATTCCAGTTCTTATATCACCACCACTGGATTTAAAGGTGAGTGGTTCTTTACAAACAGTCTCATCAAATAAAAGGTTCTTCTGATCCCAAAGGACCAGCCACACACCCAGGTTAATATATAACTTAGATCTTACCCAAAAATGATGCTGATGCCAATCCTTTAGTATCTAAAATCTAAAGGCTTATCCATAAGAAAGAAAGAAAGGTGAGAGTTAAAATTGGTTAAAGGAATCAAATACATACAATAAATGCAAAGTTCTTTGGTTCGGGCTTGTAGCAGTGCTGGAATAAACTGCTGGCTTAAGTCACATCTCTGGCTGCTTCCAAATCATTGGAAGGTCCTCAGTCTATTGGTTAGAATGCTCCCATTAGTATAAGTTCATAGTCCAGAGGCTGGAGCAGAAGAGGCAAAATGGAGGGATTTCCACAGCCTTTTATATGTTCTGTCATGTGGAGGGAACTCATTGTTTCAAACAAAGCCCTCAGCACAGCTAGTGGAAAATTATAGGTGACAAGATAGTGTTTGGAGTCACATGGGCAAGTCACATGTCCACACATGAAGGTCTGGACACAGTAGAAGCCACTACCTATACCTCAAACAGCATCTTTGCAGGACAGTTCATTAGATGGGCCTTTCCCATGGTCCATTGTCCGTTAAGTGTTTCTTGATGAGCCACTTAATTTGAATAGTCCCTCCAAGATGTGCTGGCTAACTACCTTGTGGGTGTTACCCCAGGAGCAAACATTTGAAATCCAGGTGTAGAGCCAATATTCATAACTTCAAATACCAAAAATGATATATGCATACCGATAGCATAATTATAACCAGCCAATCATAACTTTTTCATAGACATTTTACATGCCACATTTTGTACAAGATTTGCAAATATATAACAGTGGTTGCAACAACGATCTATATGGTCATATTTTAATCAGATAATGTCACACAAGGTCACACAGAAAATCTAGGTCTGAGCAGGAACTAAACGAGTGCCCAAACCATTGGGTTGTCCTTCCTCTTAGTGCCCCAGCCAAATTCTAACTGCAGCCGTTTCATTCAGCCAGCCTCAGGTTTCCTCAGTAGGGTCAGCTGGACACAGGATTCTTCTTCATTCAAAATGGATGTGTTGGAGTGGTGCATGCTGTTAAACAGCTGGAAGGGACTGGCTCTGGGGGCTGCCCTGTGTGTGTTCTAGCCTGTCAAGAATGGAGGATATCATCAGCGAAGAGATCATTTTTTAAGAAGGCACTTGGAGAAACAGACCTTTAGGAGGGCTGCACTGGGCTGGGCCTATTGCTAAGGAGTTGCATGCTGCTTAGAAAAACGTTGCATGCACAAGTGTGTGCAGATTCTGGTGCACAGAGGAGGCACGTGTTCCCAGAGTGAGTGCAGCAACTGTCTGAATTAATGGTACACAGGTAGGAATAAAATTAATAAGTTAAGGTTCTGATTTTCCTGCAGCCACATGCACAAGCTACCCCAGGATGCCTCTAATCATTCTCTCTAGCTAGTGTGATCCCTCAGAGTTTGGATCAGAACCACTTACCAAGGGGCTGGAGCCAACATTTCACAGGGACCAACTAATTCAGAGGCACTGTGGCAATCAAGCCTCAAAAAGACCATGCTGGTTCTGTGTGAAGTTAAAAATCACTGCCTCCGAGCGTGTAAAATAGCATCTCTAAGTTAAGGTTGAGGCTCAGTGGAGAGAGAGTGACAACCTATCTCCCTTCTGATGTGTGCAGATGCTAGGCAGGATGTTCTGTCAGTTCCAGGAGTTCAACATGGTATGGAAAAATTGCTCCACCTCCACACAGTAAATCATCTTAAACTGTATCATGCCTTACAAAGCCTGGGTGTGGCAGGGTTGCTGTATCTAAGCAGCCATAAAGTCTGTCTTTAGGAGCTATCTGAAGGCAGATCTGCTGGAAACAGCTTTATTCAAATCTATGCAGAAGGTTTACATTAACTGCAGCATAAACATTATGTTGTGCACATACTGGTTTGATCGCCTATTCTGGGCCTGTGAAGTAACTCAATTCAGTTGGCACAAAATGGCGGCAGAGACTACAGAGCATTTTCATGTATTAATAACTTCCAGTTAAAAAGAATGTAGCTCCTAGCACCGTGAAAATACAGCACTAATTAGTGACTATCAGGAGCAACTGAGCATGCAGTGTGAGAGACCTGCACAGCTGGACTCTGTGTAAGACCTGCAGATAGCCAGATGCACCAAACCCCTCTGTAATACTTTAAGCAATATAATAATATTCCAAGGAATATAATAGTAAATCTTTCTCTGATTCAGAACTGATGTGGCTAGGTTACAATACCTGGGGCCAACTACTTGTGACTTTAAAAATGACCCATCTTATCAAAGGAGATAGTGGAAGAGAACTGGAATACTAATACGAGGAAAGTGCTAGTAGTACAAGGAAAAGGAATTCCTTAGCCTCCGTGGGTGCATTTATGCCGCAATTAAACACCTGTGGCTGGCCTGGGTCAGCTGACTTATGCGTGCGGAGCTCAGGCTGCAGGGCTGTAAAATTGCTGTGTAGACATTCGGGCTCGGGTTAGAGCCTGGGCTCCGGGATCCCATGAGAAGAAAGGGTCAGCTGACCCGGGCCATCCGTGGCTGTGCTGCGGGTCTTTTATTCAAGTGTAGACATACCCTGGGATGCCTTGTCAGCTCTTCTCTTGATCCTGCTTTTAGGTAGCACTTTGCATCCCGAAGTATTTTCCAGCCTGTAAAATCCAATCCTGCTGCCATTCAAGTCCATGGCAAAATTCCCTCCACATTTTTTTAACATCCACACAATGCGGAAATATCTTCATCCAAAAGTGCACCTACCTCTGGAGTAGAACGCAGCAGTCATCAAACTTAGCATAGCATTACTTAGAACAGGAGGCAAAGTATTCTGTATCCAACAGAAACTTCCAGGGGGAGAATTTAAGCTGGCAGAAAGTTACTAGCACTTGACAAATACAACAAAAAGGTGTGAACATTTTTTAAATAAAAACACTGGGCCAGATCCCCATCTGGTGTAAACTGGCACAGCTCCATCGAAGCCAGCAGGAAATCTGGATCCAGTAATGTTAATTGTATACACAATCCTTATTGGCACGTTAAGCTTTCTTTGATTGTTTGCAAGAAAGTCTAAGTCTCATGAATATCCTCAAATGTGTTTTCACCAGAGATTATAATTATTTCTTGCTTGTATTATCGTATCACCGAGGAGCCCCAGTCATGACCCAGGATTCCGTAGTGCTAGGGGCTGTACAGAGACAGAACAAAAGCTCCAAGTGTTTCTTGGATTTCTCCCCACATCCCTTCCATTAGTTTGTCATTCAGACAGGGAGTAGAAATAACCTCATGTGACTGCATGCTCTACAGATAATCAGCAGCAAATATTTTTCCAGTATGTTCCTGTAAAGTGTCAATTGAACAAAAACTTGTAAAAATTGGTCTGCTTGCAAGGTACCTGCAAATGGGGAAGAGGTTCAATTAATTGGAAACTTTTTTCCAGCAAATAGCCCAGCGCTGTTAACTTCCCATTTTGTAGTTAGGCCATGATACCAGAGTTAATACCTGATCCTCAGGATTGTAAGCCCTCCACAACAGGAATTGTATGTGTCTCTCTGTACAGCACCGAGCACAGTGGGGCCTTGATCCTGACTGAGGCCTTTGAATGTTCCAATACTTGTGAGAGCCCTCCTGCAGTACAGCATCCTCTAACACTGTGAGGGGCCCGAGGTGAGCACTAGCTACAGGAGAAGGGTCTGCCATGTTCCCCCTCCCACCCACCCACCCATGCCTGATCCACAGAGGTTCCTAGTCTGCTACAGTCCCTAAGAGCCTGGCCTTTTAGCTCAAACTGTAGAGATTGATGCTTCTAGTTCTGGAGGTCCCTGGTTCAATCCTGGTGTGTCAGCCAAGATGGCAGCCAATGACACTTCCTGTAGCACTTGGGCATCTCAATCTCTGGCCAAGGATTAACCAAGCCTTGCATAGCTTTTGTAATCTCTATTGAGATTGCAGCCTAAGATGGCATGGCTGTTTTTCTTGCTATTGTTGTGCTAGGTTTCACTGGTGCATTATGTGTGGCTATTCTTGTTACCTTTTATTGGCCTCTGTTGTGTTCTGCTTCAGCGGTGTTTCTCTGGCTGCCACCTCACTCTCATCAGTGGCTGGCACTGTTCCTTGGGTACTAATGTTATCTGACCTTTTCTCCTGCTCATCCCTCTGAATGCAGCTCTCCTGTTCCCATGCACCATCTACATGCCCTTGCCTGCAGAGTGTGTTCCTGTTGATAGGTGGGGGTGGGCCATGCAGATATTGCTGCAACTAAATCTTTATCCCTTCCTGAAAGGAGATTAATCTCAGTCTAGTTCCTCCAAAACAATGAAGAATGGAGAACTTCTTTGAAAAGGGACTGTGTAGGGAAGGGGTCCCCAATGCGGTGCCCGTGGGCGCCATTGCGCCCGCCGGGGCGTCTTAAGTGCGCCCGCGTAGCGGTTGTCTTTTTTTTTTTCCGTTGCTCCGCCAGCAGCGCTTGGGGTTTTTTTTTTTTTTTTTTTTTTTTTTTTGGCGCCCGCCGGCAGCGCTCGGGTCCCCAAACGAAAAAGGTTGGGGACCACTGGTGTAGGGACTTAGACTTCCCATTGTGCCAGTGAATTTCTGCAGCTGCCAGGCTCCCGGGCAGAAAGCGAGCTGACTTTCATCTGCTGCCAGGAGCTGTAACTTTGGGTGTCTTGCTGCTGCTATCTACGGTATCTGTGCTGTGCACATCAACTGCTAGGCAGTGCTCTGAATCCTTGGTTCTGAGTCAGAGGTGCATAACTTTTGTTGTCCACACTCTGAAGCTTATTCCTTGCTGCATCTCTGAGGCATGCACACTGCAAAGGATGGCGGCCTGACTGCTTAGCAGGAGCTCAGCTGTACAATAGGTCAGTGCAAAGAACTTTCACCAGTGGCCAACTCCTGTCTGAATGGAAAGGGGATGACCTATCTAACTGAGGAGACACGCTAATGCACATCAAAGATACAACATGCCTCTAACTCTGCTCTGAGTAAGGGGCTCTGTAGCTAAAGGCCAGTCTTCCAGAGAACTTGCATATCTTTCACCTGCTTCCCGCCCTGTCCTCTCCAAACTCTTAGCTGAACAACAGGAAGATATTCTTCTCTCGGAATAATCAAATCTGGCTGGAGTCCAGTGCCTCAGACACTTGGCGAAAAGCCAGCATATTCCAGTACCATGAACATGCATGGCATTTTACAAGGGTCCCTGCCCTTGTTCTGTTCCAGTGCAGCAATTCTCCATTCCTAACTCCTACACACGGCATTGCATGGCTGCAGAGGCTAGCCACAGACACACACAAGGTGGAGTTAAATTTGACAATACATCAATGTAGGGTAAAAATGTTAGCGGGATTGTGTAATTATGCTAACAACAAGCATTAGAAATCCTGAATGAAAGCTGAGTTTAGATTTCTTTTAAGTGTAGCTTTAATTAGGATTTTCTTTAGCTTGAGTTGGGTTAATTATAACATCCCTGTAACGTGTTTTACCCTTCAGGTACTGATACATACACTCAACTAGTTATTGTATTGTGGTGGCGCTTAGCAGCCCCAGCCACAGACCAGGACTCCATGGTGCTCGGAGCTGTACAAATACAGAACAAAAAGAGCTGACCATGTAAATACACTACATAGGATGCACACACTCAGCCTTCATCCCATCTTAATGTGGTTCTTGGGTTTTGTGGCCTGGGAATTTCCTGTGTGTTTATTTAATTATTAAAAATGTCAGACATTAACACTGAACAGAAAGCCAATGGGAGGTCTGCCATGTGCCATTTCCGATGGGCTGCCACTACATACTGGCAATCTTAATAGTTTTTAAATGATTGAACTAAGGCCAGAATCAGCAGGGCACCAAAGCAGTACTGAGTAGCCAGCACACAATAGCCAGTTTACCGGGGTTTACCCCTGCCTTGCATTGCCTGAGCAGCAGCCAGAATGTACTGGGGAGTTTGGTCCTTAATTTGCCAATGATTGATGGGCTTAGGGGGCTGTGTTAGTGAGGCTGGTGCTATGTGAAGAGGGGGCAGGGCAAGCCCAGTCTCTGAGTCCCATTGGCTTTGTGCTTTAAGTGTTCCTGCTACACTTCTACCTCACGTTCCCTGGCAGTGCTGACTCAATTCCCAGTAGAGCTGAGGCAGCAGTGCCAGGGGAGCATTTCACACACTTGTGCCCAGTATCGTGTACTGCCACAATCCTTAAAAGAGCAGTGACAGTAAGGCCAAGATATCTGCCAATAAGAACTCTGACACGTCCTCTGTCCACACCAGAGTCATTACAACCAATAGGGTTTATTGGATGCAAATTAGCTGGAGAGAAAAGGGGGTGATTGGCTCAGTTACCTCTATCACAGTGGCACTACTTAAGCTTGTCTGGAGACTACATAATCAGAAGAATTAGATACAATAGTTAAATAGCTTAATTAAAACCTAATTTCTTACAATATAGCCTATGAACAAGGTTTGAATTAAGTTTAATTATATGGAAAACTTGAAGTGTCTGTGCTACTCCATTGTTAAGATCACTTGGGACAAAGAAGACTGATGCAGGGCTGGTCTATGCTAGAAAATTAGGTTGACCCAGCTATGTCGCTCAGAGGTGTGAAAAATCCACACCCCTGAGCAACAGAGTTAAGCCAACTTAAGGCCATGTGTAGACAATGCTAGATTGACAGAAGAATTCTTCCATCCACCTAGCTATCGCCTCTTGGAGAGGTGGATTACCTATGCCAGTGGGAGGCAGTGTCTACATTGAAGTGCTGCAGCTGTGCTGCTGTGGTGTTTCAGGTGTAGACAGGCCCTTACTCTTTGAGTACAGAATGAATTTCATAATGAGTTTGAGCTAAATAAGCAAACTGGGTCCCCTAATAAGCTGTGAGATGCTAAGTTTCTTATAGGACCAAGTTTGTTTATTTAGCTCTAACTCATTACCAAATTCATTCTGTACTCAAAGAGTAAGGGCCTGTCTACACCTGAAATGCTACAGCAGCACAGATGCAGTGCTTCAGTGTAGAGGATACTGCCTATGCTAACGGGAGGGTGTCTCTGTCGCTGTAGTTAATCCACCTCCCCAAGAGGCAGTAGCTAGGTGGACTGAAGAATTCTTCCCTCAGCTTAGCTCTGTCTACACCGGAGGTTAAGTCAGCTTAACTATGTCGCTCAGGGGTTTGGATTTTTCACGCCCCTGAGCAATGTAGCTGGGTCAACCGAATTTTGTAGTGTAGACCAGGCCTAAGTGCTGTATGCTGGGGGAGAATACACCGCAAAGAGTTTGAATTCCTGCTTCAAGTGCAAAACTGTGCTCAACCCTAACCCCAATGCCTCCATGATGTATGCGCCCTGGGATATTCAAGATAGCAAAGTTCTTAGAGGGACCCTGGGGGAGCCATATTTGCTAGAGGATGCCCTGCTCCTTGCTACTAAACTTACCTTGGAGTGAAATTTTCAGCTTCCAAAACCTGAGTTAGGACCTCAAGAGTGGTCAACATTTCCCTGAAGTCAATGGGAATCTTGCCAGATGGGAGCAGAGTCAGGCCAGGACTGAACGCTCTTGGGATTCCCACCATTAACATGCTTTTTCACCATTTACACTGTCTGCTATTGTTGCATTTTACCCAGCTTGAGCCATGAAGTCGATTGTTTGACTTCCCTTTCTGGCTCTCGGGCACCAGAATGCAGTACAGCTGATGGCTTCTGATCTGGAAACCACTTCCCTCTCTGGGCCCCAATTTCCCCATCTGCAAAATGAGGACAATGACACTTGCTTTCCTTTGGAAAGTTCTTGGAAATCTGTGGATGAAAAATGCCCTAGGAGAGCTAAGTATCTTGCTCCAGTTCCTCCTCATTTTTATTTAATGGAAGTAAAAACACAAACTCCTGTTCACATTAGGTTTTGTGAAACTTACTTTTTTGTTCACAAGCAAATATTCTGGATCTAAACTACTTGATATTGTCCAAGTGAGAGCATGAGCTACTAGCTAAGCCCTGTAGATACTCAGTTATCCAATCCTCCTCCATTCTCTACAAGCACCTCATGCATAGCTAGGGATATAAACCTTTTGTGCAACAACCTTTGTCGTACTTAAGGGGCAAGTCAGAATTGTGATTGAGCCAGTTCCTCTGCAGTTCTCCATGCTGTGTTGGCAAACCCGTGAGGTTGCCTCACAGGATGTAGTCCGCTAGGACTGAGCTCTGTCATTTCCATGCCTTGCTTAGGACAGTGACTTCAGACCCAGCTTGCGGGATGGGAAGCGTAGTCTGTAACCCATTGCTGCTCTCACAAATGCAGTGTGTTGTCACTTAGTCTAGTGCTAAAGCAAGGGTCCCATTGGTCAGGAGCCAGTTGGCCATAGCTGGAGCAAACACAACTTGGCAATAAACCTCCCTACTAAAAACCATCAACAGCCTTGTTGCTCTGAGTCCAACATGGACTGGGTCAGTTCCAAGGGAATGTCATTCTCCTCTTCTTCCCTGCCTGCTCCCCTCCCTCAGTTTATATCAAGGCCTTGCCTTTCCTCCGGAGGGCCAGGAGAGTCTGTCTCAGACTCGCTGAGTGGTCAACAGACTTGATTCAGAGAGACAAGCCCAAGGAGAGCCATGTGTTCGGGCGGCCTGCAGTCTGCAGGGCTGTAATACGTGGGTCTGATTCCAGTGGTTGGGCTGGGTGTAAGGTGGCTGGGGGGTGATATGCAGGAGGTCAGACTAGATGATCTGGTAGTTCCTTCTGGCCTTAAACACTGAAGACTCAGCCTTCCCTTCCCCAGGGAAAGCTCTTTTGCTTCCAGCTTGGCTGCAGTCCTCAGGTCTTGCAAACACTGCTTCTTCAAAGACCAGAGGAGACGGGTCCTCTCTGTGTCAGAGCAGCTGCTGCCTCACCTCTATTTCCTGTTGCCTCCGGACGATTGGAAAGAGGCAAATATAGTGCTCATATTTAAAAAAGGGAAGAAAGAGAACCTGGGGAACTACAGACCGGTCAGCCTCACTTCAGTCCCCGGCAAAACCATGGAGCAGGTCCTCAAGGAATCCATTTTGAAGCACTTGGAGGAGAGGAAGGTGATCAGGAACAGTCAACATGGATTCACCAAGAGCAAGTCATGCCTGACTAACCTGATTGCCTTCTATGATGAGATAACTGCCTCTGTGGATACGGGGAAAGCGGTGGATGTGATATATCTTGACTTTAGCAAAGTTTTTGATACGGTGTCCCACAGTATTCTTGCCAGCAAGTTAAAAAAGTATGGATTGGATGAATGGACTATAAGGTGGATAGAAAGCTGGCTAGATTGTTGGGCTCAATGGGTGGTGATCAACGGCTCGATGTCTAGTTGGCAGCTGGTATCAAGTGGAGTGCCCCAAGGCTCAGTCCTGGGATCGGTTTTGTTCAACATCTTTATTAATGATCTGGATGATGGGATTAATTGCACCTTCAGCAAGTTCGCAGATGACACTAAACTGGGGGGAGAGAGAGATATGCTGGAGGGTAGGGATAGGGTCCAGAGTGACCTAGACAAATTGGAGGATTGGGCCAAAAGAAATCTGATGAGGTACAACAAGGACAAGTGCTGAGTCCTGCATTTGGGAAGGAAGAATCCCATGCACCGCTACAGGCTGGAGACCAACTGGATAAGCAGCAGTTCTGCAGAAAAGGGCCTGGGGATTACAGTGGACAAGAAGCTGGATATGAGTCAGCAGTGTGCCCTTGTTGCCAAGAAGCCAACGGCATATTGGGCTGTATTAGTAGGAGCATTGCCAGCAGATCGAGGGAAGTGATTATTCCCCCCTATTTTACACTGGTGAGGCCACACCTGGAGTATTGCATCCAGTTTTGGTCCCCCCACTTCAGAAGGGATGTGGATAAATTGGAGAGTCCAGCGGAGGGCAACGAAAATTATTAGGGGGCTGGGGCACATGACTTACAAGGAGAGGCTGAGGGAACTGGGGTTATTTAGTCTGCAGAAAAGAAGAGTGAGGCTGATTTGATAGCAGCCTTCAACTATCTGAAGGGGGGTCCCAAAGAGGATGGAGCCAGGCTGTTCTCAGTGGTGGCAGATGACAGAACAAGAAGCAATGGTCTCAAGTTGCAGTGGGGGAGGTCTAGTTTGGATATTAGGAAACACTATTTCACTAGAAGGGTGGTGAAGCACTGGAATGGGTTCCCTAGGGAGGTGGTGGAATCTCCATCCTTAGAGGTTTTTAAGGCCCAGCTTGACAAAGCCCTGGCTGGGATGATTTAGTTGGTGTTGGTCCTGCTTTGAGTAGGGGATTGGACTAGATGACCTCCTGAGGTCTCTTCCAACCCTTATCTTCTATGATTCTATGATGGTTTCTGCAGCTGGAGGGTGCTGCCAGAGTTGCCACCTTGGGCAGATGTTGCAGGGCAGGGCAAATGTTAAACCCACTAAACAGTCTTTTGCTGCTCTAGGTGCTTCCCACCCCAAACTGTCTGGAGGGGTGTCCAGCTAGCATAGTGATGGTGCAGTGGCTGCTGCATGGGGAGGCAGGGATTTAGAGAAGCATATTTCCCACACCAAAGCTGGGCAGCTGGGCCAGAGTTGTGCAGGTGTGGCAGTTCTCAGCTGCTGAAGGAGAGGCAGTGGCTACCCTTAAAGAGACAAACCATCTGAAACTGGGCTTTAGGAGCAGATGGACCAGAGCCTCACTGGTGTGGCTGGTTGAGGGGTGGCCAATTCAAGGGGAGCCCCGAAGAGTAAGCCTATATTTCCCCCAACACAGTCATGCATAGGAAATGACAGCCCTAGACAATTACTCTCAGTACCTGTTTTAGATACTTCTATGGCCTCTTGTTACCACAGCATCTGTGCATCTCACCACCTTTTATTTATCCTCCCCTGTGTGGGTAGGGCTATTATCCCCATTGTACAGATGGGAAAGTGAGGCACAGAGAGACTAAGGGCATGTCTACACCAAAAAAAAGGTATGTTATTAACTTGGGTTAGCCAGCTAAGGTTAAAATAGCAGTGAAGATGCACCATCTCTGCTTTTAATTTGTGTTAGCAGCTCAAGTTAAAACCTATAGGGCAGCCTGAGATCAAACTCCAGCTGCCAAGTTAGTGTGTCTTCACTGCTATTTTAACCCCAATTAGCTAATCTGAGGGTACGTCTACACTACCTGCCAGATCGGCGGGTAGTGATCAATCTATCAGGGATCGATTTATCGCGTCTAGTGTCGACGCGATAAATCGATCCCTGATCGCTCTGCTGTCGANTCCCCCCCCCCCCCCCCCCCCCCCCCCCCCCCCCCCCCAGTGTAGACCAGGCCTGAGTTAGGAGGTCACCTTTGCATGCAGTGTAGACATGCCCTAAATGAAGCCTGTGACAAAACAGGGAGTTAAACCTGGGCTTCCCATGGCCAGCACTCTAATCGCTGGATTATCCTTCCCCTCTGGGATAGGTGGTACTGTCAAGAAAACCAACACAGGATTTAAAAAAAAAACATCTGTTCCACAGTTAAGCTCGGTGGGTCAGCTCCTCAGCTTGCGTATGTTAGCATAGCTGTAGTGATCCCTATGGCACTATCCCCATACCCACCAGCAGAGCTCAGTCCTCGGCAGGCTACATGGAAATAGTTTGCATTGCTGTGAAATCAAGACCCTGGATTTACTCACTCTGGATATTTTTTGCAAACGTCTTCAGCATCAGGAATTGAACCCATGTCTTGAGCGCCAGGCCGCTAGATCAACCTTCCCCCTGAAGTAGGGGTGACAACAGAAGAACTACTATAGGAAACAATACTGCCTCGGAACACTGATGCCCTAATAGGTCTCTTCCATCTCTGGGCTCCAGGATTTTTTATTCAGTGCTGCAGCAGCATAATACCCTGTCCCTATATTCTTATGTGGCCCACATTAGGATAAAGCCTTCCATTGCATTGAAGTAAAGGGATTTGCCTCATCAGTTACTCATGAACCAGCAGGGAGCTTTGCAAAGCCATCCTGTGCATCCTATTCTCCAGTCTTTCCTTTAGCTGACTTCCAGTCAAATGGAAATGCTTAGGTAACAGCACGGAGGTAACAAAACACACAAGTGCATCCATCTCTGGCTTGGAGCACCTGTTGGGCAAGGGAGCTGGGCCTGAAGTTTCCAAGTGCCAGCAAAGCTCCTGGAAACTCCTCCTCACCTGGCTGATGAAAACTACCCAAACACGTCTGACTGGGAACAGGTGATGATGGCTCTAGACTTGCCAAGGTCTGAAATATTCCAATTTCCAGTGTTCTTGGTGCGTTTCCTCTGATTGTGCCTCCCTTCCTGTTAGGATTTCTGGTTAGTGCAGAGTTCTTTCCAGTTCACAAGCTTTACATGGGCTCTTCCCCCTCCTTCTATCAATCCTCCCCAAAGAATCTGGAGCTTTGCTGACCTGCGAGTGACTTGTTCATAGCAATCTCTGTGCAGCACTGTCTTCATGTAGCACAGCTACATGAGAAATAAGTGACGAGTTTTCAGACCATTTTAAATAAACTACCCCAGTTACCTTCCATCACTGGCACATCTGCTGGGGGGGCGGGAGGGGGAGGGGCAGGATCTGAACAGTGTCACTTAAAATACAAGTCTATAGAAACAGAAAAATGTGATGGGGGGCTGTTTTTCTTCGTAGCCCCAGTTCAAGGGATATTGACCTAGTGGGAAGGTACAGACATTTCTGTCATTGGTGTGGGAGAGTAATTGGACTGATTCTTCCTTTTCCCTCCCTAGGTAAATTTCCATGGCTCTGGGAACAGCAGGAGTTGCTGGACAGAACGCACTCACATTGAGAAGCGTCTCCTGGTCCTGATCGTGGTTCTCGCACTCAGCCTCTTGGCCTGTGTCTTAGCCCTGGGATTCCAGTACAGAGATAGTAAGTCCTTCATTTGCATGGGATCTGTGTATGGTAGCTGTAGGGTGACTGTGTGGAGAGCACTGATGGCAGCTGCTATGGAAGTGAGCCAGGGGTAACAGCTGAGCTCCTCGTGGGCAGGTCAGAACACAAAATCCATTGCAACAATCAGCATCCTTGCTATAAGACTCAGAGGCCTCGGGTTTGAAATGGGGATGAAGGCTAAACCACCTTCCCCTGCAGCAAGGGCCTTTCTGGGGCAGGGCTGAGAGATGCTGAGAGATGCTGGCTGGGAGGAGGATTCCATTCTCTGGGGCATCAGGCAACTCTTTGACCAGCACTGCACTCCTCTGGGTGGAGCAGAGGGAAATAAAGGCTGCTTTGCATACCTAGTTCAAGATGTGTAAAGAACTTGTGAACTCCCCCCGCCCCCCACTCCATCTGAATTTAAAGGGCAACATTCCCTGGCTCTAGTCAGCCAGATTGTCCCTGCCATTGGTAGGAAGTGGCACCATGGTAAAATAGGAGTGACTTTAAGCCCTGTCATCCTGCATTGCTTGCCCCTGCAGTGAGATGCTGTTGGATAGTTTGGGAGCCCCGACACGCTTTTTTTAAGGGATCTGAGACCCTAACTAAGGGAGGGAGGAAATGAGGAATGAGACTCACTTGCCAAGAGAAGTAGCCAAAAGGTCCAATTGTACATGTGCCCAGATACCGGAAGTGTTTTGTCCATTGGGTTTGTCTCAGACTCTGCCCCACCTTGATGCTGAAGCCTTCCCAGCGAACTCTGTTTTCAACCCAAGGCACCAGGCCAAACTGTTCGGATGCCTCCAGAGTGGCTTGTGGTCTGATGTTCTGCCCCTTCCCTTCCAGGGCCATCCAAGTCGTGTCTGACGGAAGCCTGCATCTCCGTGACCAGCTCCATCCTGAGCTCTCTGGACCGGTCAGTGAGCCCCTGCGAGGATTTCTTCAAATATGCCTGTGGTGGGTGGATGAAGGGAAACCCCATGCCCGATGGCCACTCACGCTGGGGCACCTTCAACAACCTCTGGGAGCACAACCAGGCCATCATGAAGCACCTTCTAGGTAAGTGTCTTCTTATGTACCACCCATGAGGCAAGGTGGCCATTCACTAGCAGGAGAGGAAAAGCAGCAGGAATCCAGGGACTGGGGAGATGCCCCTCAGCTGATCCTTCCTTGTGACTCTGGGGTGCTGACTTGCCATCTCCATGAACCTGGATAGGCTGGTCCCAGTAAAGATCCTACTCCATCTGAGAGAGGTGAAGGTTACAACATTGCCTCAGAGAACTATAGTATCTGGGCAATGCTCTCCTATTCTGCAAGATGGGCCAGGAACCAAGCAAGCGCTACCAAACAATCTCTTTCCACCTCTCTGTGGGGACCTCTTGCAAGTGCATGTTCTGCAGCTGGGTGGGACCAGCCCTGCAGCATCATTTCCCAGTGCTAACTTTGCCAGAAGTATCAGAGGGGTAGCCGTGTTAGTCTGGATCTGTAAAAGCAGCAAAGAATCCTGTGGCACCTTATAGACTAACAGAGGTTTTGCAGCATGAGCTTTCGTGGGTGAATACCCACTTCTTCGGATGCAAGTAAGTGGAAAAACAGAAGAAGTGGGTATTCACCCACGAAAGCTCATGCTGCAAAACCTCTGTTAGTCTATAAGGTGCCACAGGATTCTTTGCTGCTTTGCCAGAAGCAAACTCTGCCTTGCATTCAAATGGCTCCTGGATCTTTCACTTCCAAAAAATGAAGGGTCCAGGGTGACATGGGGGGCTAGGGGAGGATGATTGCAATGCTATCTGTCAGTTGACAAGAGGGCAGTGGCTTGGGTTTTTGCTCCTGCTAGGTTTCCACAATAATTAAGGACATGATTTGGTCACGGATTCCATGACTTTAACAGATGTCTGTGAGTTCTTCAGTCTCAGCCCCAGGTAGTGGGGCTCAGGGAGGGAGCACCACCTCCACCTCCTGACTGACCTCAGCGGGCCATCCAGCCTGTAGTTCAGTCAGTGTCAACGCCTCCGCACCCAGCGGAGATTTTTGGTTGCTGTGATCATACCCTGATTTTGTACATTTTTACCATGGCTGAACAGTGAATTTTGCCTAAGTTTACCATGACAAAATCTTATCCATAACATTAATAAAAGTAGCCCCTATCCAAAGAACTAGGTGCCCTGACAAGTAACAAAATTAAAATTAACCAGCAGTATACTGTCTTCCCCCTGATACCGAGACCCGAGAGCTGAATCTTTTAGAAAATACACAGCTTCCCCCCCCCCGTCCCCTCCCCCACAGATCTAACCCCACCCAGCACAGAAGCTTGCAACATGTCCCAGGTTGCTGGAGGCATAGATATAGTATAGATGAACTCTGCAGCATGCCCTGAAGATCCAAATATCCAAGCTATTTCAGAGCTGAGGACCCCTCACTAAGAAAGCTCAACTCCCAGCCCTCACTCCTTTAAATTAGGTGGATCTGGCATGAGTGGCTTTGCACGCTGCAGCTCTGAGGATATGGTGCGACGAGAGAGATGCCTCTACTGCGTAGAAAGGTCCTGTCTGTTGTGGACCTGGGTGAGCGAGACAAGTTGCCCAAAAAGAGAGATGGGAGTGTCTCTGGGGGACTGAGAGTCCTGTGCTGGTGGAAGAAACTCTGAAGCAGTGGGGGTGCCGAGCTGCAGGGGCGCATCGTCCACCCCCCTGATGGGAGTGTCGAAGAGCAAGGGGCTATGGAGGATCCCATAAAACATGACACTCCTCCTGAGCAGCTCTCTATAGTTCTCCCAGGGCTTTGTCCTCTGATTTAAGCCTTGGAACGTGGGCACATCCCTGCCTGCACACTAAGGGAGTGCTCGCCACATGCTGTGTGCCAGCAGCCTCCAGAGGGGTTAGCCTCTCTCCGGTGCCAGCTCCAGCCAAGGCAGGATATGATCCAACAGCTCAGAAGTGGCGTCTGTGGGCTCGGCCAGGAAACCAGATCTTTCCAGTATTTATTTTTCTTTACGCCCCCAGGATTTTTGACTTTCGTGTTCATCGCTTTGTCTGGGACCGCGGAGAGTTTGCAGAGTGAGTTTGAGGCCCCGCCCCCTCACTGCGAAGAGAGACTCTTTGTTTCATTAACCAAGGCGGGAGCCAAATGCGGAACTGCCAAGTTGTTTTGAGGGGCATAACAATACAGGCCAGGATCTTCTGGAGCTTCCAGACACTCCTGGCTAAGGAAGACCCTTGGTAGATACGGAGTTCCAGGACGGAGCTCCTTGTCTCTTACTCAAAGCAGTGTTGAAATTCAGTGACCCGGTAGGAAGCCCACTCTCTGTTAGTCTGAGCTCCTGTTGTTGGGTATTCTAGGACTCCTCTCTGGATTCCAGGCCTAGCTTGTGCTCTCACACAGACACAACAGTCCAGTGTTTGATGGGTTTGCTCCAGCTGACTGGCCACAAACCCATTTTCATGTGGGCACGTAGGTGGGGTGTGAGGCCTGCAGTTCTGAGACACAGCTGTGGTTCTGACCCACTTCAAGTGCCACATTCAGCTCTGGGCAGACACAGCCTCAGTTTTGCTGGGGTAGCTGAGAAGATAGCAATGGCTGCAGGGCCCTCATGGCTGAGACACTTGCTCCTGGGACATCTAAGAAAATCACTACCTCTGGACTTTCCCTCCCTCAATCATTATTTGCAAACCCTAATACCAAACCCCATTGGAAGGCCTGCTTTGCTTCTTGAGCTAGTCTGAGACAGAACCTGCCCCCAGCACAGGCTAGTCAAGTACCTTGGATTGAACTCCCTGCATATAAAACTGGAGTCTCTTCAGGCTAACGCCCAGTGCTCACTCTGGCTGTTGCTTGTGCTGGTGCAGGTTCAGAGGGGAGGCTGCTTGTGTCTCCCCCATACAGGATCTGGGGGCAGGTCATGTGGCCCTGGGGCTGCCCCAACTTGTGCCACTATTCAATACCCCATGCAGATTTCTTTGTAGATCATAGAACTACAGGGCACAAATCCACCCTGGCCATCTCTTTTCTCTGGCCACCTGCACTTTCCTTTGGCTTGCCCCAGCACATCTCCTGCAGAGATGGAGCTGTCTGTGTCAGGAATAGGGGTTCTCCTGTGCTTAGTTCTCCTGTCCTACAGCCCTTTTTTGCAACAGCCTCACTGACTCCGCCAGTCCACAGAGGTGGCCTGGAGAATGGAGGAGAATTGCTGCCAGGTTTATGGCTGGGGAAAGGTCCCCTTTTAGATGTCTCAGCAGACTGAGAATGATAACTCTGCCTTCCTCCTGGGACCTCCAGCCTAGCATGGATCCTGCAGACCTGGTCACAAGGTCCACATTATAGTAGAGGAACTTTTATCACTTGCAGCAGCAAACCCAGAAGCTCAAATGCTCTCTCCTCCTGCTCTAAAACTCCTTGCAAGCTTCCCCAGAGCGACTCGCTAGCCAGTCTGACCAAGAGCAGAATTTTGACCCCAGTAATAAAGTGGGTAGTGGAGAAGAAAGGGTAACTCATGCTTCCCTGTAGCCCTCATTCCTCTGATTCTGGAGCAGGTGGGCTTTGCAGCATCCCCCTCTTTCTATGATGAAATCTTCTTCCCAAAGATAGGGATAACTTGCAGTGAGAGGGAGATGGGGAATTCCTAAGGGAAATGCAGAGAGGAAGGTTAGATGGGAACAGGGAATGTTATAATGAGCGACTAAACTAGCACAAAATCTCAGCGGTGAGTTGCACAAGCTTAGGCTAGTCAGCCCTGTGAATTAATGGGTGGGTTAATGCAGTGGCTCTTAACCTTTCCAGACTATTGTACCCCCTTCAGGAGTCTGATTTGTCTTGCATACCCCAAGTTTCACCTCACTTAAAAACTACTTGCTTACAAAATCAGACATAAAATACAAAAGTGTCACAGCACACTATTACTGACAAATTGCTACTTTCTCATTTTTACCATATAATTATCAAATAAATCAATTGGAATATAAATATTGTACCTATATTTCAGTGTATATAGAGCGATATAAACAAGTCATTATCTGTATGACATTTTAGTTTTTCCTGACTTCCCTAGTGCTTTTTACGTCTCCTGTTGTAAAACTAGGCAAATATCTAGATGAGTTTATGTACCCCCTGGAAGAGCTCTGCGTACCCCTGGTTGAGAACCACTGGGTTAATGACTGCAAACCGCAGTGAGTGTATGCAAGAAACACATGTCCCTGCTGAGGCAGTACAATTGGCTTGAGGAGAGAAGAGGTTCATCTCTCTGTTGCCCCCTCGTGGCAGCAAGCTGGCATCTGTTCTAAAGAGTGGCCCCCATTCTAGGCTCCCATCATAGAATCGTAGGACTGAAAGGGACCTCGAGAGGTCGTCTAGTCCAGTCCCCTGCTTCATGGCAGGACTAAGTATTATCTAGACCAGTGGTCCCCAACGCGGTGCCCGCAGGCACCATGGCGCCCGCTGGGGCATTTATGTGCGCCCACCTAGTGCCCAGCAGGGGAGAGAAGCCGCGGCCCCGCGCCTGCCGGGGACAGAGAACTCCGAGGCTGCGGGCGCCGGTGTTCTCTGTCCCTGGCAGGTGCAGGGCCCACCTAGTGCCCAGCAGGGGAGAGAAGCCGGGGCCCCACGCCTGCCGGGGACAGAGAACTCCGGGGCTGCGGGCGAAAAATTGTTGGCGCCCGCCACACTCTTCTGAAAACATGAATGTGCTACTGGCCACAAAAAGGTTGGGGACCACTGATCTAGACCATCCCTGACAGGTGTTTGTCTAACCTGCACTTAAAAATCTCCAATGATGGAGATTCCACAACCTCCCTAGGCAATTTATTCCAGTGCTTTACCACCCTGACAGTTAAGAAGTTTTTCCTAATGTCTAACCAATCATGAGGTTACATTTGCAGCAAGGCCCTATTGGGGCTGTGGGGTGGGGGATATGGAGTGCTGGCTGTTGGTGGCATATATTCACATAGTGTGGCTCTACCTGGCATGAACCTGGGCTGGCTCAAAGGTCCCACCAGCAGAGAAAGCCAAGCCTTTGTGACTGCCCACGACTTTGTTGTTGATTTCTAATCTGAGCAACTCCTCCTTGCCAGGTGCAGCTTTCTGAGCCAAGGGGTTGTGCTAAGAGTAGGGCTGCCAAGGAAAAACAGGGAAGTGACTTTCAACCAGACAAGAGAGAGCTACCTGCAGCTGGGTGCTGATGGCTCCCATGGGCTTTATCATAGATCCATGCTGATCGCTGCGTGCTCTCAGCATGTGAAAGGAGAAGTGGGGAAATTGCATCTGTGCAGCTGCAGCCCTCGGGGCAGTGTTTGTGCAGACTTTGAGCAAACAAATGGGTCCTTATCAGTGCTATTGACTCAAAGTACCGGGCTGGTTCTGAGGATAATTATCTGTAGGAGGATAGTGAGGAAGTTCTTGCTTCATTGGAGGGGTGTGGCGCAGAGCTGTGTTCCTCTAGTCTCTGATCCATTGTAGACTGCAGGGTACATTTTGCACTTAGTGTCAGGGTCACAGTGGATATGCCACATACCAAGTGGACTGAAAAGGGATATAGCATCAAGCAGAGCAGTTCTGCATAGGATTGGTTTTTTAATTTAAAGGGACCTGGGATAGTAAAAACATGCAGGCAGGTTCCAGTTGCCCCATCTGGGGTTTGTGTAATCACTGCAGATCTCTAATCTAAAACAAAATTCAGTTACACCACAGAGCAAAACATTAGTTATAACATTTCAGGGCGGTTGTGGCCATTGGAGAAATCTGACCTGCTAATGTTAAATGAAGCCGGCAGTGCTAATAACAAACACGTGCTGGAGACAAGACTCCCATTGCTGCCATAGACCTACACGGTGTCCATAGCTTCTGGGGTTTGGGCAAGAAATGCCCCCCAATCACAAACTGTTATGTCTGGGACCATCGCGGTGGCTTGAGGCTAAATTTTAGGTAGCAATGAAACCAATTCAGAACAGGCAGCAGGAAGTCAGAGCTAGCTTGGGAACCTATTTGTCAGTCTTCTGTAACTGGGATTAGCCACTAAGAAATTTATCCCAGCTGAGGCCACTGGCCATGTTTGGTGCCTACAGGGGGCATGTGCTGCACAGCTCAAAAGAGCACCTCAAAGTTTAGCTAGGTTGCAGAAGGCAACTCCTTCCTAAAGAGGGAAGGTATGAGCATATGGTTACCCCACTCCCACAAAGTTCCAGTAATCCACAGAATTTTATTCTATTTGATTTTATTTTTGTTGTATCCATACATACAAGCCCACTCATTCCATGACTGTTACAGGCTGTATGTGAGTTCTTCTCTGCTGGATAGAGCCCTAAGAATATATAGACTGTAGCCACAATTTATCTTAGATGGGATGCATTTATTAAATACATTTACATAATCAAGCCTGGGTTCCAGATTGATCTCTGTTATTTACCAGGGCCTTTGGCTTCCTGTTTGGAACATTTTGCATCACACAGAGCCATCTAGTGACTGAATCATATATTGCAAGCAAACAGCCTTACAGGGGTGAGGATTCTGTTGTTATAGTTGTTAATTATTATTATTATTTATTTGTATTGCTCTACAGCCTCCTTGTTCTCACTATCTTTATTTTCTAGATTAGTTCTTAAACTGAATGCTTCATTTACTTACAACAGATAAAATCTCCTCTTCGCCTGAAAGGAGGGATGGGGGGCATTTAAATCATTTACATTCTCTGTTGTTCATATCCTTTTTGATACATTTTCTCCCCCACCCCTAACTGTCCTGATTGTGGATTGTCTGTCCTACTATAGGAAGGGTGGGTGTGAGGCAATTTCTAAAGGGATTTGAAGCTAAACAGACTCTGTGTTACATCAGCCTTTCTTGTGGGCTGCCTGCACTATGGCCAGTGAAGTTATTTTCATAGATTTCAGGCAAGAGAATTCCACTCAGTTGCCCCTGTAATGAGCCCAATAATTTGTGTTTGGCTAAAGCATCTCCCAGAATGGATCCAGTCTTGATTTGCAGATTTAAATTGGAGAATCCACCACTCCCCTTGGGAGTTGGATCTAGTGGTTAATCACCCTTCTTGTTAAATGTGCGTGCCTTATTTCTTATTTGAATACGTCTGGATTTAATTTACAGTCATTTGTTCTTGTTCTGCCTTTCTCCACTAGATTAAAAAGCCCTTTAGTTGCTGGTATGAATAGCTTCACAAGAAGAAAACACCAAGTCACTTCTTTTTGATAAGCTAAACAGATGGAGCTCCTTCCATCTCTCCCTGTAAGGCATTGTATCCAACTTTCTAAACATTTTTGTGGTTCTGCTCTGTATCCTCTCCCAATTTTTCAATATTCTTTTTAAAACGTAGACACCAGAACTGGATGCAGCATTCAATTATTGGTCTCACCAATGCTGTATAGAGAGGTAAAATTACCTCCCAGCTCTGACTCACTGCGTTGTTGATACATCCTAGGATTCCATTAGTGCTTTTTGCCACAGCATTGCAGTAGGAGCTCACGTTCTGTGGACAGCATCACTGCTTTGCAGGCTGCAGTCCTGCATTCAGTAGGTCTTGCCTGTGGGTATTTTTCCCCCTAGATGTAGGATTTAGGTTGACATAGTGATGGAGTTCTAGGGGAGGGAACCTCAACAGATTGTAGAAGCTAGAAACAGAAAACATCTATTGGGCCATGCCATTCATCCAGTCCAGAAAGACCAGTGCAAAATTGTTCCCTATAGTGTTCTAGTGCTTTGTCCATTTAATTTAAAAATCTTTCATAGTTGAGAGGTTGGGTTATTCAAAGGATGTTCCCTGGTGGATTCCAATTGGTTATAAAGCTACCCAGACTGTAGGCCCTAAATCTCAAAGAAAGTGTGTGTGTGCATGTACCTTTGACTAGTGCAGGGGTCGGCAACCTATGGCACGCGTGCCAAACATGGCACGCGAGCCGATTTTGAGTGGCACGCCGCTGCCTGCCGCGGTCCCGGCCCTCAGGCCCACCGCTCTCCCCTGTGGGGGCAGGAGGCAGAAGCTTGGTCCTGCGGCAGCCAAGCTCCCCCGTCCCCCGCTTCTTCCCCCAGCGTGGTGCTTTCCTGCCCTTCCTCTCCCTGCCGCCGATCAGCTGATCCCCCTTGCGAGGGGGAGTGGCAGGAGTGGCAGCGTGCTCGCTGCTCCGTAGAGGAGGCAGAAAAGAGGTAGGGACGGGACCTTGGGGAAGGGGGTGGAACAGGGCATATCCCTTCCAGCCCCCTGCCTTGAGCCGCTCAGGGCAGGGGGCTGGGAGCACCCCCACAAGCCGAGCACCCCAGCCCTGACCCCTGAGCCCCCCCACCCACCCAGCCTTCTGCCCTGCACCTCCACACACCCCCAGCCCTCTGCCCTGAACCCCCCACACACCCAGCCTTCTGCCCTACACGCCCTCTGCCCTGACTCCTGAACACCCCCCCCCACACCCAGCCCTCTGCCCTGACCCCTGCACCCCCCACACAACCCCAGCCCTCTGGCCTGACTCCTGAACCCCCACACACACACCCAGCCTTCTGCCCTGCACCCCCACGCCCCCCAGCCTCTGCCCTGACGGGAACCCCCTAAACCCCCACTGCCCTCTGCCCTGAACCCCCACACACACCCAGCCCTCCGCCCTGACCCCTGCACCCCCCACACCCCCCCCCCCCCCCAGCCCGCCCCCCCCACCCCCCCCCACACCCCCAGCCTTCTGCCCTGCACCTCCACACCCCCCCAGCCCTCTGCCCTGACCCCTGCACCCCCCCCACAACCCCACCCCTCTGGCCCGACTCCTGAACCCCCCCCCCACCCAGCCCTCTGCCCTGACCCCTGACCCCCCCCAGGTCTGGGGTCCCGGCTGCCAGCCCCATGCCCGCCGGCGTCCCGGCTGCAGGCCCCGCTCAGCCCGCTGCCGGCCTAGGTGAACAGAACCCCAGGCTGGAAGTGGGCTGAGCAGGCTGGTGGCGTAAGATCAGCATTTTAATTTAATTTTAAATGAAGCTTCTTAAACATTTTGAAAACCTTGTTTACTTTACATACAACCATTATTGAGTGATATAATATAGACTTATAGAGAGAGACCTTCTAAAAAACATTAAAATGTATTACTTGCATGCGAAACCTTAAATTAAAGTGAATAAATGAAGACTCGGCACACCACTTCCGAAAGGTTGCCTACCCCTGGACTAGTGGATGGCTGCTCAGAGCAGACCTACGCTTTTATGGCTTCCTTTTTAAGGCCTGTCCTAATTATCTTGCTCTGGCCTGAGGGAGAGTTTATTATCTGTCTTTCAAGGAGCTGCTTGCAGACTTGTGGATCTTATTATGCAAATAAATGAGAGCTAACAAGAGACCTAGCCCCAGGAACACAGCGCACTTACAGTCAGTTCAACAACGGGAGCCAACCCATCTGCAGAACTTTCAAGGGCTTCTGGGAAAGGCCTTTTGTTTTGCTTTCCTTGTATTGCTTCTCCAAAGGGAGAGCCCTGCCTCTGCAGTGTGGGGAGACGGGACCAGGCAGCCAGAGAGACAAATTAGCGCCCCATTTTGGCAGGTTGGAATTGCTGAACTTCAAATGCCCTGGTGGCATCTCCAGCAGCAGATGAAACTATACAACAAAGAGCTCCCTCATGGATCTTTTGCTCCCTCGATTGCCACCTCCCAGGCAAAGGAGCTGGCGTGGGCCTGGTGCTGGGGAGCGGTTCCCATGGCAATGGAAGCGCTTTGTTCCCTGGGCTCTAAGAGCCTTTCCCAGATCTGGTTTTTTCCAGCTCATACAAGTGGGTTGTGTTTGGTTTTTCTAGCACACAGATGTGCAAATGTTTGGCTACTAGCTCCCTGACTTCCTTCCTAGCCCTCAGGGAGAGCTCTGTCACTACCACAGGTTTGATAACTCCCTCTGCCCCACACCTCTGTAGACCCGCTACATGCCTCCCGTCCTTCCAGCTCCAGCGGACAATTCCGTCTTTCCAGCTCCAGCAGACAAAGGCCTTCGTCAGTGAGGGCCAGGCTTGTGTTAAGTGTAAGCAGGCCCCGATGCAGCTATTGCTTAACGCACATCAGCACATCCACGATTCACCCCGTTGCCTGCTGTGCTGAGTAGCAGGGTGAGCACCGGCCAGGGAAATCCACTTTCCCATGCTCTCTTCCGCCGGGGAGAGCACGATTGGGAGCGGCTTTCATGTCGTGCGGTGCATTCTAGCATGCTCTTGTGCACAGATGGGGAGGAAGGAGGGCAGACTCTGTTCAGAGCCCTGGCTCAGGACCAGAGTCTGAATACCCCACTCCCAAACCACAGATGGAGTCATCATGTTCCACTCAGTCACAGTACGGAGGGTAGGCAGGCCCCGCCTGCATCCAGCTGTCATCAGCCAGTGGGGTTGAGGTGGGGTGACATGAGGAGCTGTCTCTATGGCCTCTGAAGCCTTGGTGGCCAAGGACCGGATTATCTCTGAAGACAGGACTCCGCTGCAGCAGGAAATTGAGCTCCAATAGAAATCTCCTGGGCTCCGCAACCTCCCATGGTGACGCTTTTGAATCGCAACATGTTCTGACACAAATGCCAAGGCCTTTGTTCATGAACAGAGTCTAAAAATGAGGCAGCCTCAGCCAGGCTCCAGGAATGGAGCCCAACCCCTTCACCCCCACATGCCATGCACCAGTTCAAAGCACTGAAGCAAGGTCAGCCACATCTCGTGCTCCACAGCCTGGCTTTGCTCCAGGTGAGCCCACTCCATCAGTCCAGCTGCTGCCAGGCCTCTCCCTGCCCTGCCCTGCCCCTCTAGCTTCTGCTGGCACTTCATCACCCCTGGAGCCTGAGAACCCTTCCAAGGTGACCCCCAGTTGCTCAGAGTGCACTCCTCCCACCATCTCCAGTCAAGCAGGTTTCCATCACAGTTCACCTGCTCTCCCCTCTGACGCTGATGGGAGTTCTCAGGGGGACGTCACACTTGAGCTCATCTTCAGTACAGCTGCGTAGCTCATGGTGGATCATGCCAGAACAGTCTGCAGTGCCGTGTTTAGATAGATTTGGAGCAAGGGCCCAGCGTAGAGGTAATTTGGAGCTAGGTCCCAGTGCAGAGGTAAGATACTGCCTTCTACATTGCCTTTTCTATGGGTGTCCAGTGAGGGGGGGGGGGCCTTTTAAGAGATTTGAACACTGGGCATCTCCATCTCCAGTAAACAAGTGGTGACTTCAGAGGCAGGTGTCCTTCTGCCCTCCCTTGTGTAGGAGCCAGCAGGTTACCATCCAGAAGGGTCTTCTAAACAATTTCTTCCTTCTCCCTTTACCAAGGATGTGTGTGTTGCAAACATTTCTAAACAAGCAGCATCTTGCTCACTCTCTGTTATGCAAAAAGCACCTTCCAGCTGATAGAGGCCTTAGCCCAGATCCTACTGGTGTTTGCAGGGAAGGCTCACCTAGCAGACTGCTGTCTACAAACCAGGGAGTCACTTGAAGTACTGCTGGGGATGCATATGTGCCAAGCCCAGCCACTGAATGATGGGGACTCCCTGACTTGGTTACATCTGCCCTATTGTCTGGCCTGCACTGTCTTCGCTGCCCCACCTCTCCCTCTTCTCTGGACGCAGAGTTCCGTTAGGGAAACAATGGCACTCAGCAGCGTATGGGCTTCAGCTGTGCGTGTAACTAGCTGCCTAGAAACCGAGATGAGAACAGGCTTATGGAAGCAGTTTTCCTCTCATCCTGGGTTATTAGAATAACCTCTGCTGTTTAATCTGGCTGCTCCAGTCCCTGTCACTCTCAGCAGGAGGGACTGCTGGGGGACAGTATATAGCACTGCTGGCTGCAGAGGAGCTCTGTTACTTTGGCTGGCAGTCCTTAATATCTACCCCCTGTGGTGTTTCCCCCCAGAATGATCACTATAAGGCAGTGGGGGTTTCCCACTGGGGCTAGAGCAAGGGAGCGGGAGGACTTCAAAAAACCACTCAGTGTAGGCAAGGCTTGTGGGAGCAATGGGGGATTGTTTTCCCAAGGATCAGTCTCTGAAGTTGGAGGAGGTGGAAGACTGGGGACTCCAAATCAAAGATGACCTTTGGGAAACAGAGAGCTTTCCCGGATAACTGTGGCCCTGCCAGCACTTGAAAGCTATAAATGGGGATATTGAAGGAGGGGGGATACTTTCATTCCATTAAAATACATTGGACTGGGAGAGCTATTCAGAGAGAGAGTGAGTGTGGGGAGGCTACCTTTCTTCTGTGCTTAATTTGTGCACCTCTGGGCCTGGCAGTTCAGAGCCCTGGCACCTCTGGGTCTGGCAGTTCAGAGCCCCGGCACCTCTGCGCCTGGCAGTATATAGCCCTGGCATCTCTGGTAGGGTTGCCAGGCGTCCGGTTTTTGACCAGAACACCTGGTCAAAAAGGGACCCTGGTGGCTCCGGTCGGCACCGCTGACCAGGCCGTTAAAAGTCCAGTCGCGGCGCAGCAGGCGCCCGGGGCTAAGGCAGGGTCCCTGCCTGCCCTAGCTCTGCGCGGCTTCCGGAAGTGGCTGCCAGGTCCTTACGGCCCCTGGACGCATGAGCACCCAGGGAGGCTCCACGTGCTGCCCCCGCCCCAGTGCCAGCTCCGCAGCTCCCATTGGCTGGGAACTGTGACCAATGGTAACTGCGGGGGTGGCGCATGCGGGCCCGAGGGCAGCATGCAGAGCCTCCCTGGCTGCGCATGCGAGTAGAGGCTGCAGGGACCTGGTGGCCGCTTCCTGGGAGCTACGGTAAGTGCCATCGGCATCCTGCACCCTCTCCCGCACCCCAAGCCCCAGCCCTGAGCCCCCTTCTGCACCCCAAGCCCCTCATCTCCAGCCCCATCCCAGAGTCCACCCCCCCAGCCAGAGCCCTCACCCCCCTCCCACACCCCAACTCCCTGCCCCAGCCCAGAGCGCCCTCCTGCACCCCAAACCCCACCCCAGATTCCACACCCCCAGCTGGAGCCCTCACCCTCACCCCCACCCTGCACCACAACCCCCTCCCCCATCCCAGTGAAAGTGAGTGAGGGTGGGGGAGAGCGGGTGACAGAGGGAGGGGGGATGGAGCGAGTGGGGGCAGGGCCTCGAAGAAGGGGTGAGGCAGGGGTGTTCGGCTTTGTGTGATTAGAAAGTTGGCAACCCTAACCTCTGGGCCTGGCAGTTCAGAGCCCCGGCACCTGTGGGCCTGGCAGTTCAGAGCCCCGGCACCTGTGGGCCTGGCAGTTCAGAGCCCCGGCACCTGTGGGCCTGGCAGTTCAGAGCCCCGGCGTCTCTGCGCTTGCTGCATCACTTATGAATGTAAAAAAATTGCTTGAGCCCCGGCTCCTCTTTCATTACTAGTTAAGCACTGCTTTTCTTACAAAGTACAGTCTGTCCCTCCTAAACAGCAATGCTTGGGGTGACATGGAATCATCAGCATCCCTCCTCTGGCTCAGATGGAGTCTTCCTAGCCCCATGCCTGGCTTGTCTTACAGAAAACACCACGTCAAACATGTCCAGCGAGGCCGAGCGCAAGGCCCAGCGCTATTACCAGTCCTGCATGAACGAGACCAAGATCGAGGAGCTGAAGGCCAAACCACTGATGGAGCTGATTGAGAAGGTAATCCCTTTCCACTCAAAGTGCCTGAAGAGGCTGGGGGTTCCACCATTCATACACCAGTTCCCACAGCACTGATGGCTGGAACTGGCATGGCTGCAGGTTCCCACAGCGGCTCCTGGACACTCCCTCTGCCAGAATCTCCACGTTTAGTCCCATTCTGGATGTAAACCCCAAGACAGCCGGTTTGCATCTCTAATAATTGTGCAGTGCAGGGTAAATGGCCTGGAATGGGAATGTCTGTCTTACCTCTCTGTATCATGGGCATGGACTACTCCTAGTGTCCAGATGCCCTATGTGGGCCATTCCACCCTCAGGGAGGTCACCTCCTAAAGGGCTACCCTAGAGTAATCTCAGTTCAGGGTGTCTGCATCTTCCATGGCTTTGGCGGATGTTACAGCAGGTAGGCTGAGCCATGCAAGGGTGCAAATAGTGAGGGAGATTTTCAAAGGCACTTAGGTGCCTAGCCCCCATTGACTGGCCATGGTAGTTAGACACCTAGCTGCCATTTGTGCCTTTGAAAATCTCACCCAGTATCTTCAGTGTTCAAGTCTGCAATGGGCCTGAAGGAGGAGACTCATCCTCGCCTTCCTCCTCAGGACACAGTCCAACAGGACATGTATCCACCTAGGACATGGACTTGTCCTGGCAAAACCAAAGTGGATGCTGTACTGAGTGGTCTATGGGTGGCATCGATCCATAGAGCTGACAGGGCAGGGGAGAGAGTGTCTTTCATTTGAGAAACATACTAATTAGAAAGAAAAGGCTGGTCTTGCCTGCCTAGTTACCTAGTTCTTCCTGCTACCAGCACATCCTACAGGCATCGGGTACAAATAAAACTCTAAACCTTGTGCACGTGTATGGGGTCCAATACTCACTGTGTGGTAGTTCTTCCACTCTTGTTTTCAGTGCCTCCAGAAGCCAGCTGTGCAGCTGAAATTGGGTGAGATCTGGTCTCTCCATGAAGCTTCCATTGCTGGATGGTGAACATGCAATGAAGACCAAATTCCATGTTGCTTTAGCCCAATAAATGATCTAAGGCTCTAAGGCAGCCCATGAAACAAATACCAAGTTACTCTGTATTTAACCAAATACCAAAAGATTACTGCCAGTTTCCAATCAGTACACCTTAACCTCCCAAATTTCCCTTCCACTAGCTCAAAGGGCACTTGCCAGTACTTTATATGCTTTGTAAAACCCTCTTTGGAAGCTTGAAAATGTTTCTCCCACTGGCTTGATCTAGCAAACTCTCTTCTAGTTAAATGTTAGTATCTGAAACCTCAGTGAGGTCAGCATTGCTCTGAGACAAACTCATGTGGTGGAGCAAGCAGGAGGCAGTAAAAAATGCCCAGAATGTTACTTTTCTATAGGACCTACATTAAAGCAACATCCAGCTTCTTTATTAACCTTCCACGTGACAATGTTGGCTTCTAAATTCAATAGATAATATGATTCTGAGAACATCTATGCCCAAGTGTGGATTTTCAAACGCAGCAGCACTGTTCTATCTCTGTTCTCATTAAAGTGAAAGGGAGGTCTACCATTGATTCCAATCGGACCAGAATACGGCCAACACAGAGTGCTTATACACCCTGTATAACTACTGAGAATCAAGAAAAATTTTGGACCCTGGCTACCTGATTGCAGTGCTTAAAGTGGTCTGAAAAACCCATGGGGTCAATCATCAATATCTGCCTGTCTCCTTGCCCAAAATCAACCCTGTGCTCTGCAGCCCCCACAACCATTTTGCCTCCTCCAGACCCACCATCAGTTCTGCCTCTACATTAGTTGTCCCCCACAGCCTCACCTGAGCTCCTCCAGCAGCTCCAGGAGCTCTTCACCCCCTCTGCCCCTTCCCAGGCTGGGTGCAGTGTGGGGGCTGGGAACAAAGGAGCCAGTCTGTTGTTAACAGGAGAGATGGAGGTAGAAGCAGGGAGCTGCCCTGAGCTGCTGGGCTCTTTTTCCTCCCGCATCCTCGTCCATGAGAACGATGTCAGCTGTTGGGGGATCAGGGAAGAGCTCGACCTGGTTCCTGCATCCGCTGTGATTGGCTGCTCTTCCTCGGGAGGCGGGCAAGGGGGGAAGCAGCTAATCAGAGGGAGGGGTCCCCAGGCATTACTGACATCGTGCACCCCTCAGCAACTGGCTGGCTATTCAGAATTGTTTTCGCATGTCCGTGACCACAGCACTTTAAACACTGCCCCAGCATGTCCCTTCTTTTGAGAAATGTAGACTGGACCTTCATTCATTTGTCAAGACCTGCTGCTTTGCATAGGAAAGCAGGAGAGGAGTCAGGATACAGACTCCTCAAGGCAGAAAGCAGCAACCTGGCCACTAAAAATCCAGTTGACAGTCCGTGTATGATCCATGCTCCCATGAGTTTGCCTCCTTTGCTCAGCTCTAGGTGGTGCAACCAGTCCCCTGCGCTATCTCCTTAACAGGAAACAAGACCCCTCCTCTGCACGTCTAGGGCCCTATCTCACCCATCTGTGTGCGGTTCTCTTTTCCCAGCTTGGTGGCTGGAATATCACGGGCCCCTGGGACAAAGATAACTTCAACAAGACCCTGCAGGAGGTCATGGCGTACTACCACACCTCACCCTTCTTCTCTGTCTACGTGAGCACTGACTCCAAGAACTCCAACAGCAACGTCATCCAGGTGAGTGCAACAGCCTCATTCCTGACAGATAGTCCTGACAATGTTCAATTGAAAGACGAGTTGGGTCCTTTCCTCACTTTACATGGTCTTGTTTCACTGGGGTAACAACTCAGCAGTGCCCCCCTGTAGTGAGAGCCAAGTCACTTGGCCACAGGGGCTTTGCTTGTACCATAGCCACACTCTTATCTTTCTCCGTGCTGTGCACCATGTTCACTCCTGCTCCATTTATTCTTCAGGTAGACCAGTCGGGACTTGGGTTACCTTCCAGAGATTACTACCTGAACAAAACGGAGAATGAGAAGGTATGCGTCCATCTCCTCTCATGTTCTTCCTTGCAGCAGGGGCTCAGTTTAGCAATTAAGGGCTACTTAATGCCCATTCCCTGCAAGTTCCATATGTTTGAGCACCAGAAAGACTTTGTGCGTATTATTCACCTTCACTCTCAGCCCAGGAACCACCATCAGTGACCCGTCCTTCCCCATGGGTGGAGGGTGCCCAGCTCCAGGTGCAAGATGGGACACGATGCTGGCATTTTAGAGGAGATGGGATTCTAACAGCTCACTACACCCCAGGCTGGCAACCTCACTGCTCAGCCACATAACTTCCCTAACTGTGGCTGCTGCTATACCTCCATGCTCCATCCTCATGAACTAGTGGATCTTAAATGAAAAGGGAGAGGAAAACAAGCTAGCAGAGCATGCTTCCGAATATGCCTGGTAGTGATTTTGGTCAAGGACAAGTCCCCTTGGGTGAGTGCTGCATTCCTGTGATTAAACCTGCCATTGCCTATAAAGCAGACATCTGGGAGGCATTAGCTTTGTGCACACAGACCAGCTTCCTGTAGAGCTGCAGGAAGAGTAGATTCTGCCTCTCTGAGCATCTCTGATTTATGATGTGCTCAGGCTCCTGGAGATGGGGAGGGAAGATGGTCTCCTCTGACTATGGGCCTGGAGAGAGCTATTCCCCTGCAGACAGGACAAGAGAGTGCGTAGATGTGGATGAGGGAAAACAGACAGCGTTCTATCAGCTATGCATTGTGGAGGAGGCAGAAACTTGCCCTCTCAGCGGGAGCTGGAGCTGGGGGATGGGAGAGGAGTTATGCAGGGAGGGTTTATTTCCAGCCTGGTGTGGATAATAGATTAAACATAGGCAAGGCAGAGAGTCTCTCCATTGCTCGTTACCCAGCTGGCCTGTTGTCTCTGTCCCAGCAGGGCTGCTACAGGTGACTGGTTTCAGGCTGAGCCCTGGGGAGTGAATTCAGGCCTTTCCCTCATTTCTCATTCCCAGCCAGGAGCAGCAACTAACAGCAGGGCCAATCACCTTATCTTCTTCTCCCTGGCATCTAGGTACTTACTGGGTACCTGAATTACATGGTGCGGCTGGGCATGCTCCTGGGAGGGGCAGATGAGGAGGCCACCCGGCAGCAGATGCAGCAGATCTTGGACTTTGAGACAGCACTAGCCAACATCACCATCCCTCAGGAGAAGCGCAGGGATGAGGAAGTGATCTACCACAAAGTGACAGCCGGAGAGCTCAAGGTAAAGGCAGTAGCGGCACACACGCCCTGGGTGAGAGGCAGAGGCTGGTCCTTGGCAGTAGTAGAGGTGGCAAGGCTCAGCTGGGGAATTGGGGGTGGGGGGCTACATTAAGACCTTGCTGCTGGTAGCCTGCCACTGGCAATGGGATAAGCTTTGCCAATACCAAAGTGTTCCTACTGTGCTGGGGTTCTACACTGTAGAACATGCACCGTGCAAACTGGGAACCACACTAGCAGCTTCTGTTCTGTAATGGTTCAGAAACCAACCTGTAGATGATGTTCATGTGAAGCTGTCGATATCCAGAAGCAAATGTGACTGCTAGGCCCACCACCCCCTTGCCTTCCCATGCCTAGCAGTGCTCTGGTGTCAGCCCATAACCCTGGATCTGAGACTTTTCAGGGACTCTGCTCTCAGCAAACATTCTCACTGGCCCAGCTCATGCCCAAGGCTGGGAAAGTAAAAATAAAAAGCTGCCTCAATTCACAAAAAAGCACTGAGCCCTTCTGGGAACCAAGCAACTTGTTCTGGAAGCTCAGTTTTAACTTGGGAACCTAACCGTAGGCACCTGTTTGAAATCCTGGGCCAGGGTGCTGTGATCTATTGCCCAGCACACTGCTGCTCCTAACCCCTGCTGCCCCATCAAGATCTAACTCACTGATCTCTGCTTTACTGGGTGAATAGCAAGAGTTTTCTCTCAAAGCTTCTCCATGCTGAGGGCCTGGCTAAATATATCAAACCCCCATGACTCTGGAGAGCCTGCTGTTACCTGGCTCCTGCTCCTCTAGGCCTAAACTTCGCCTGGTAGAATTCTCTCTTTGGGGAATGCATCTGAGCTTGCTGCCTAGAGGACCATGCCTGTAGCCTCTTACCAGCACTCCACTCAAATCACCCCTGTGTTTGAAGTCTTCAAAGTGGCAGGTTCCCTGGTGGTAGGCCTAGAAGACTGGCCCTATGCAGCCCCCAGTACTGGAGTGTGCTGGGGGTGGAGTAGGAGCCATGGGTGGAATGTGCTGCAGTCTGGCTATTCTGGGCTGCTAAATGACTCCATCTTTGACTCTCTTGCTCTGTGTGCATATTCTTCCTCTGATCTGCAACAGGTGACTTGGTGACATGCTGCCAGTATCGCACACTGTTTACACATAACCTCTTGAGTTGTGCTGTTTCTGCTGTTAACCCAGCCATCTGTCACTGGTTTAATTTAGAGGCAGCTGTTTGCACAGTTTTGCACATACGTGTGACAAGGATCACCTGTGATAACTGGGTGCTGCTGGAGGATCAATATCTCCATGGCATCCCAAGACTAACTTCTTGGTGGCTGGTATCTGCCGGGTCCCTAAATCCTTTGCCTGAAAGCCTGATGAAACACTGTGTATCAACACAGTGAGTGTACCAAGCTGGGCGTGGCACTCTTCGGCAGTGAAACTACAGGTTTCATACCTCTCCCACGCCGAGGGAGCTAGGAGCTAGGTGGGATTGCTATCTAGCGCTTCGCATCCTCAGAGGTCAGTGTCAATATCCCCACTTGCAGATGTTATTTGTCTCTGCCAGCATCTGCTGGGGAGTAGAAATATACAGTCATAGGAGATTTGGTTTCAAGCTTTTGTTACTAACAGCTGGGTACATAAAAGTGAGGGTGTTGGGATTCCCCCAGCAGCCACAAGCTGCTCTGAGAAACAGTGAGGCCCAGAGAACTAGGACACAGGAGATCTGAGTTCTAGTCCCAGTGTGGTCAATGACCTGTTGCATGACCTTTGTGCCTCAGTGTCGTCATCTGTACAAGGGAGATAATACTGACCTTCCTTTATAAAATGTTTTGAGATCAACAGACAAAAAGTGCTATAGAGGAGTGTAGGAGCTCTGGAACCCTCACTAACAGTGTGACTCTGTCTCCGCCAGGGGCTGGGCCACTCTAAAAGTTTGAGTCTGCTGCTGCGCTAAAAGAGATGCTCCTTTAATTCAGGTTGTAGAGGCTAGATTGCTTAGATGAAGAGATCCCAGGTTCAATCCTTACTAACGGTGCAGCTGGGGGCATCATTACAATTGTTGTTATTCCTAGAGGAGTGGGAATAAGTTTACTCCACTTGTCACCTTAAGCACTCTGTTTACACCATTCTGGATTTATTACATCTTTTATTTCTTTTGAGCGGTCAAGACTGGAAATAATTCTGTCCCCTTCAATCTCTAGAAGCAGGAGTTGTCAAGGGAACCTGACTGCAAATTCTGACTAACCCATTAGATTGAGGGTGAACTGTTTTCCTCACTTTTGAGGGATAATAGCTTAGGGTTTCTGCATAGAAAGGGCAGGCAGCTGGCTGAGCCTGGACATACAGGACCAATTTAAGTCATCAGTAACTTAGAGCAACAGCAATCAGTTATAAATCATCTACCTTGCAATGGCAATTGCAATGGCAGCGTGCTATGGTCCATTCCTCACTGAAACTGCCTACCAGTTCAGGTTCCTCTTGGAGGAGTCCTATGACCATAGCTAAAGACCCTTGAGCAGCCTAGTCCATCTGACCCTAACTGCAAGACATGTTCTCAAAATAAGATCCATCCACTGTTGACCTGACACAGCAGCTCTTTTCCTCCCTCACTCGCCTGGCTTCAGACAGACATCAGTGAAGCTGAAGGTAAAACACGTGCTTTAATCCACGCCTTCGGAGTGAAGGTGTATTTAAAGGGCACATATAGCCAGAGATCGCAGCTGCCCTGCAGACTGGCCTTTGGGCTAACGGTCTGTCCAGGTAACATAGCCCTGCCTCCTGTGTGCTGTGTCTCATTGGGTGGGCAACATGTAGTTTTTTATCTCTGCCTCTCTTCCAGAACCTGGCACCAGCTATCAATTGGATGCCTTTCCTCACCACTGTGTTCTACCCGGTGGAACTCAATGAATCCGAGCCAGTGGTTGTCTATGCCAAAGAGTACTTGGAGCAAGTCTCCAGCCTCATCCAAGCCACGGACAGATGGTGAGAGCTCTTCCCTCTGAATGGCAATGCAGGTATAGGAAACATCCTGCAGAATCCAGGCCGCATACCAAGAAACACTTAGGGTGTGATACTGTTATGCTCTGCAAAAGATGGGAATAACCTCTCCACCAATCACATCTCTCCCACATCAGAGGGGGCTTATGGAGCAAGGTGCCACTCGGGGTATGTCTATATGTACAGCACTGCAGCAGCACAGCTGTACCAATACAGCTGCAGTGCGTCTGGTGAAGAGGCTGTATGCCGACGGGGGAGCTCTCTCCTGTTGGCATAAAAAAACCACCTCCGCAAGCTGCAGAAGCTATGTCATCAGGAGAAGCTCTCCTATAGCCTTAGGCTATGTCTACACTAGTGAGTTTATAGTGGCACAGCTACACCGCTCTCAGGTCTCCCGTGTAGCTGCTCTGTGCCTATGGGAGAGAGCTCTCCCATCGACATAATTCATCCACCCCCAACGCGCGGCAGTAGCTATGTTGGCAGGAGGAGATTTCCTGCTGACATAACGCTGTGCACACTAATGCTTATGCTGGCATAATTTGTCGCTCGGGGGTGTGTGTGGAATATTCACCCCCCGAGTGACATAAGTTTTGCTGACAAAAGTGGTAGTGTAGACACAGCCTTAAGTCTCCTGCCGTACTCTAGCCACTCCCTCAGGGATGCTGGGTTTATCCACACTTGAAATGCTACAGTGACACGGCTACACCACTGTAGTACTTCAGTGTAGACACTACCTACAGCGACAGCAGGGGTTCTCCCATTGGCGTGAGCAATTCACCTCTTCCGTTGACCTAGCACTGTCTACACTAGGATTTGGGTCGGCTTAACTATGTCAATCATGGGTGTGGATTTTTCACACAGCTGAGTCGACCTAACTTTGTAGTGTAGACCAGGCCTTGGACAGCCAGAGGTAGCCTTCAAACCCAGGAGTCCAAGTGCAGCTGTTCACAGTGCTGCCAATGCATCTGAGTGCTGTTTGCATCAGGAGGCCATGTTTGGGGGAGGGGGACAGGAAAAGCCAGCTCCTGGAATAGAGACTTGCATATCAAGAGGTTGCTACTGTATAAACTGCCGAGTTCAGGTCCCCAGCTCTGCCTGATGGCCTGTGCTGAGAATGGCAATGTAGGGTTCCTCTCTTCTACACCAGCATACACCCTTTGCATGCTCACCGGCGTTGGGACACTGTAAGTCAGAGCAGAATCTCTCCCTTAGGGCACCAGATACTGCACCAGGGCACCCAGTGCTCCCACCCTCTTTGCTTTTGCTGTAGTAGAAAGAGAGCCTAAGACACATGCCCTTGTATGAGAGGTCTGGTATGAGGCCTGAACTAAAGTAGTGGGCAAGCTTTGCTGATATAAAGCAAAGTTAGCAAAAGTCAGACTGTAAGCAGATGTCAGGCTTTGTCTGCGTACAAGTTCACAGAATCTGGCAAGAACAGGGATGATATTGCAAAAACACACACATTCCTGAGAAGTGCTAGGCACAGGACACTCACACAAACACATTCCAGAAGGGTGATACTAGAACACCCCATACCAAGTATGGTACTAACACCCCCACCCCCCAAAGATAACGAGAACACCCTGACCCCTCCTAAAGATAAGGGTCAGGATGACAGTGTGATGGATAGAGATGTTTTGATCAAACTAACCACGCCCGAGGGGCAATACGTAACTTGTTTGTATTGGTGTATAAAATGGAGTCTCAGAGGGAGTGCCTTTGGCCAGCCTAAGAGACAGTGGGAAGTCCCGCCACTGACTGAGTTGCGTCCATTGTCACGGGCATACATGTGCTAGTGTAACTGTAGACATTAATCCAGGGAGCTAGGACCGTGCTTCGTCAGCAATAAACCTGACCGAGTACCTTTGTACCTTAACGGATCTTGTGGTCATTGGGCGGTTCAATCGAGGTCTGCTGTGACAGCTGTCTGCGCAGAGGTGGAATGGCACATAGAGAAAACACACGCAGCCAAACATCTGAGTACAGATGTGAAGACCTTCTTCCTCTGAAACAACCTGTGTAGTTTATTTGCAGTGTTTTAATCCCTCCATCCATACACAGCAGTGTCTCCACACCTTTACACACCATATCTCAACTTTCTAACCCCTTCTCCAAAAGGGGGGGCAGGGAACTGGTGTCTCCTTCCAGAGAACACCCCTTGGTCAGGCCCTGCTAGCCGCTATTTCTTCTGCTTCTCCGCCCCTTGCACTTCCTTCCTGTGCTCTTTTATCCAGTCTCCTTGTTAATGGGCTAATTAGCTCATTAGCTTCCCTGCCCCAGTCTGATCTGTTAATGGGGAACTCCTCTCTTTAATCAGGCCTTGCCAGTGGGCCTGACTGATTAAACAGTGACCAGAAAGCTGGTGGGTCAGTGGCTGATTCCCAGCACTCTGTCACAGGTACCAAATGGCTGATCCCCTTGTGGACCAGAACGACAAAGGTCGGGGGGACTCGACTCCAGAGAACAGTTGGGAACTTCCATGTTTGTAGAAAATCTTTTTATTCTCTCTTCCATTGCAGCCTCCTGAACAGCTACATGATCTGGAACCTGGTGAGGAAAACCAGCTCCTTCCTGGACCAGCGCTTCCAGGATGCAGAGGAGAAATTAATGGAAGTCATGTATGGGACCAAGAAGGTGAGTCTGTGGGGGAACAGGGGGGAGATGGGAGAGAAACTACATGACAAAACACGCATCACTACCCAAGATAGTCTCCAGTCCCCACCCCCAAATCACTGTGCCTCCTAACTTAAAATCTTCCAGGCTGCTCTCTTTCAGCCTAGCAGGTCGCTCCAAAGGGCTCCCACTTCCCATGTGATGGAGGTGCCTCACACAGCTTCATCCATACATAGGAGGAGACATGGGCTTTCCGTTTATGTGAGGCTGCCCTTCTGATTTGGCAAGACCACAAGCTGTTGGCCTGGAGAGAAGGGCAGAAATTCCTCCCTTTCCTCCCCACTGCAGGAAGGCCTGGCACAGGGCAGTTCCCTGCTGCTGGCCCAAGAGTTGCAGAGTTTGGGTGGGGTGCCTGGCCCCATGCAGTCACTTGCCTTGCTTCTGCTTAAGGCCACCCTTGTCTCACTAAGGACCAGTGAAGGCCACCTCAATCGTTTCACAATGGATCCATCTGTCCAAAGGCCAGCGGTGTCACCACCCACTGCACTGAGCTCTTTGTGAAGTGGGGGAGGCACAGAGCTGCCAAACGCCACTGAAAGAGGGCAGCAGGATTGCTCCCTCCTCCAACCAGCCTGTGAAATGGTCCCTGGAGCCCTGACCTCTTCCCAGGCAAGCGGTTAGGACCAGATGCCTGGAAGAGGGAGTCTGGCCCAGCCTGGCTGAGCTGCAATTCCATCCAGGATTACCTGGGTGACTGCTCTTATCATGCTGACATAAGAGCAACCTCTGAATCACAGGAAATGGGCTCTCACTGCACTCAGACAAGGTGCTGGGATTGGTTTTGTCTGCACCTCTGAGGGGGAGGAGATGGCAAGAGGGGGAGCCTCTGGGCCTCATGTGGCCCTGGGGGACAGGCATTCACCCAGTCCCATGGGGACGGGGGGAGGAATGGGACAGCAGGGCATAGAAATGACCATCTCAGTGGAGCGAAAGAGCGGCCTTAGCAGGCTTGAGTGATGGGAGTGTCTCTCTGAAACTCTCGTGACTAAAGTAAGGGAGAGTGGGAGGCGAGATCCCCTCTGCTTCCTGCAGGCCTGCCGACAGTGGGGGCCAAAGGGGACAATTGCCCAGGGGCCCGGGCGATTTAAAAGGGGCCAGGAGTCCCTGGCCGCTGCCGCCGGCAGCACAGCAAGGCTAAAGCAGGCTTTCTGCCCGCCCTCACTCCGCACCGCTCCCAGAAGCGGCTGGCGTCCCTGCAGCCCCTGGGAGGGGGTGTGTGTGTCTCTGCACGCTGCCCCCGCCCCGAGCGCCAACTCCACAGCTCCCATTGGCCGGGAACCGTGGCCAATGGGAGCTGCAGGGGCGGTGCCTGCAGGCAGCGGTGCGCGGAGACCCCCTGGGCCCCCCACCTAGGAGCTGCTGCCAGAAGGGTGTGCTGGTCGTTTTCGGGAGCCACCCGAGGTAAGCACCAACCCCCTGACCCCCTCCTGAACCCTAACCCCCTGCCCCAGTCTAGAGCCCGCACCCAAACTCCCTCCCAGAGCCCGACCCCTCACCCCCTCCTGCACCCAAACTCCCTCCCAGAGCCTGCACCCCAACCCCCTGCCCCAGCCTGGTGAAAGTGAGTGAGGGTGGGGGAGAGCGAGCGATGGAGGGAGGGGGGATGAAGTGAGCAGGGGGCAGGGCCTCGGAGAAGGGGCGGGACAGGGGCGTGGTCTCAGGGCAGGGAAGGGGCAAGTGGCGGGGCAATGGTCTTTGGGTTTGCGCGATTAGACAGTTGGCAGCCCTACCGGGCAGGCATGTGGAAGCCCTGGCCGTGCCAGAAGAGCACATCCAGCAGCGCAGCCGGCAGCTTGCTGGGCACCAGACAACACAGGTGCTGCACCGCCCAAAAGTCAGGTGGACCGCAGGCGTGGGCGTGGCTTGTGCGTGTGTGGGGGCCCATTGGCTATTCTGCCCTGGGGCCCAGAATTGCTGTCAGCGGGCCTGGCTTGGCTAAGCAGTATTTCTTCCACACACACACGCACAAGTACCATTCTGTCCCCACACAGTCCCCCCCCCACACACACACAACCCCCGCTTCTGTGCCCCTCCTTCCCTGGCTTGGCTAAGCAGCGCCCCAGTTCCTCCTACTCTGTAGCTAGTGCACTGAAAGCACCCTCTCCTGTTTAACCCACTGCTCCCAGCCCCGTGTCAGAGGCCTCTCTGCACAGAGCTGTGTCTGGCAGGGTGCAGGAGTGACTGGTTTAATCTTCTCTTCTTCCCCCACAGACCTGTCTGCCACGCTGGAAGTTCTGTGTCAGCGACACCGACAACAGCCTGGGCTTTGCGCTGGGAGCCATGTTTGTTAAAGCCACTTTTGCAGAGGACAGCAAGAAAATAGTACGTCCCCACCTCCCACTGGATTACTGGGCTGGCTTGCAGGCCCGTGGGGAGTGAATCTAGAGCCAGATTGATTTACTGTCTCTCGAGTCACCTTGCATGTGAAAGTGAAACTCCCCCAACATGGTGTTTAAAGCTTCAAACAATAGTACAGTATGGATCCCATAAATGCCTCTGGAAAACCTGTGTCTGGGGATGGAGGGAAGGGGTTGGTGTTGTGCCCCAAATCAGTCACAGCTCCAATAACTAACTGCTGCCTAGCTCCTGCCACCACCAAACCTACTGTATAATGGGGGAGAAGAAAAATCCCTGTATTTCTATAGCACTTCACAGGGAGCTCTGGCCATTTTCTAGATGGGGAAACTGAGGTACAGTGGGACATGACTGTCCCAAAGTCACACAGTGAGTTAGTAGCAGAGCTGGAGCAGAACCTAGATCCTCTGGCTCCTAATCCTGTGCACTATCCACTGCTCCATGCCACTTCTTGGGAGAACTGGCAGCTCTTCTGTTTGGAAAGGGACTGTCTATCTCATCCCCAGACTGAGGACACTGTCCCAAATGGACATGACTGATTGTCATTACATGCTGCAGGGTTACAGGCCATGCTCTAGGAGCAGATCTCACCAAAGCTGAAGAGGCTGCAGACTTAAGGCTCCCTCCATAATGTCCCTTATGCTCTTAGTGACCTACTTAACTCTCCTCATCCTTACAGCCTCCAGGCTAGATGATCAAAACCCACTTTCTTTTTCTGACCTACGTTTGTCCTCCTTTTGGCAGAGCCCAGCATACACACATACACCAGCCCTCATTGCACCTAATGGCGCTTGAGCCAACATGACCTTCTTGTCTCCTGCAGTGCACAGTGGCATCCTCCCATCAGCAGCAGCTCTGCTCTGGGGGGAGTGTTTGCTTCGCCGCCGCTACATGTGGGTCCCAAACAAAAACCAAGCCACTAATTCATCGTTGCAATCTACCAGCTTCAAAGTAGGTCACATTTTTTAGGAGTGAATTGGGGACAGCACCCCGACCATCTGGGCCCTTCACATCCTGTCTACAGCCGGGTGTGGTGGGGGTTGTTTCTATATCCCCACAGCTATTTCAAGAAACTTTTGCTTAGTCTTTGATCCTGTTGAGCAGGGTAAATGTTTTGGCTTCCAGCTGACACCAGACCTCTTATTTTGTCTAGGCCGAGGAAATGATTACAGAGATTAAAACTGCCTTTGAGGAAAGCCTGGCCACTCTGCAGTGGATGGATGAAGAGACGAGGAAATCTGCCAAGGAGAAGGCTAGTGGTGTCTAAGCAAGGCACAGTCTGCCCCTCACTCCATGCCTTGGGGGAGCTCTGTATAGTCCCTAGCATTTCCATCATGAGATTGTTTCAAGCAGATCCTGGCATTTTCCTTTTGCCTCCTCAGAGCTGGGGAGCTCCCACATTAATTTGTTTTCAGTCGTTATTACCCATCCTTGACTGTTTCTTTGCTAGCCTGCGGGGCTCCAGGGCCATGGTCGTCTAAGCACCGTGGCATCTTAAGACTCATCACAGACTAACAAACTAGGCCATTGTTGTGTATTCCGTGGGCGTGCACTGCTGGGATAGCTTCCCTAGGGGACAGCTCTGTCATGTGAGAGCACGGTCTTTGAGGTTTATTTCTTGCCCTTTCTCATTGTAAATCCCAGTAACCCAAGATTTGTGATCCCATAAATGTGTGTAGACCTCTCTGCCTAACAAGGCTGGGCTCCAGTAGGTGACACATGGAAAAGACTCAAAATGAGGGAGATACCGATTATTTGTGCAAGAAAGTTAAAAATGCTGTGGGATCCCTTCCATCCATGCAACCCTCCTTTCCGTGGCCATGGTTCCAGGAGCCTGTATTTCTGATGCAAATAATTTTCAGCGATAAAAGTGAGTTGTGGGGAGTGACACCAGATCTGGATGGAAAGTAAGGAACTTGAGATTACCATGTGTGACAGCCCTTGGAATTAGAGCCCTGTGGCCAAGCTGGACTCTTTCCCCACCTACCCTCCACAAACCCACAGGATGTGCACAGATCAGAGGAACAGCCTTGTGTGACCCTTGTAAATTACTCTTTTCTCTTTCCAACTTCAACCCAGGCAGATGCAATCTATGACATGATCGGCTACCCCAAGTTTATCCTGGATCCCAAGGAGCTGGACAAGGTGTTTCATGATGTGAGTTGACTGGCTACACACCCTCATGTCTGAGTTCCCTCTACCGCTCCACTCTTGCTCCCCACTGTAGGAATCCACTGGGGGAACTGCCGCCCCATGTGAAATTCTGATACAGTAGCCCTGACAAATAGACCAGCCACAAAATTAAACCTCCATGATTCAAAATGTGTCCTAAACCAATTGATCTGCGGCCAAGAAATTTAATATTGCCAAAGTCTCCTCTTATTGTTGCATGTGTTTAGGGCCCCCGTCATTGCAGTATCTGGACACTTGATGAATTTAAGACTGGGTTCCTTCTAAAAGGACAAACTCTTCTCCACTTCCTGTGCCCTGTTGAGAGGATTTCTCACCTGGTTAACCGGGAAACTCCTTTGTGAATTGGTGCAGCTTAACCTCCATTCTGAAGGCCATGAGACTCAGTCTCCTCTCTGTCAGCAGCACATTCCAGGGTTCTGTGGGAACAACTCTCCTGAGTGCAGCTGTGTCCTTGTTTGTTATGGGCTATACAAAGACTAGGAGCTTGCAATCGACCCAGGGTAGTACTGGCAGCCAGCACGGAGGTGTTTCTCTAGGGCAGTGCGTGGAAACATGCTGGGTTCAGGTTTCAGTGGTAGCCGTGTTAGTCTGTATCAGCAAAAAGAACGAGGATCCTTGTGGCACCTTAGAGACTAACAAAATTATTTGAGCATAAGCTTTCGTGGGCTAAAGCCCACTTCATCGGATGCATGCAGTGGAAGATACAGTAGGAAAATATATATATATATACACACAGAGAACATGAAAACTAGACACCATTAAATCAGGCTTGAATATAGACTGGGAGTGGATGGGTCATTACACAAAATAAAACTGTTTTCCCTTGCTAATTCCCCCCCCCCCCCCCCCCCGCTACTCACACCTTCTTGTCAATGGTTGGAAATCGGCCATCCTGATTATCACTGCAAAAGGTTTTTTTTCTTCTGCTGATAATAGCTTATCTAATAGCTCACCTTAATTAATTACCCTCGTTACAGTTGGTACCCATTTTTCATGTTCTCTGTGTATATATATTTTCCTACTGTATCTTCCACTGCATGCACCCAATGAAGTGGGTTTTAGCCCACGAAAGCTTATGCTCAAATAAATTTGTTAGTCTCTAAGGTGCCACAAGTCCTCCTGTTCTTTATGCTGGGTTCAGTGTCCACCCCAGTAAAAGTGCATTGCAGCAGCCCAGCCCAAGGTGAGCAGCACAAGGATTGTTGGTTGGCTCCATGGCTGATGGGGAAACATGTAGCATGCTGGGTAATTTTGGCCACTACTATAAGCTGAGCATCCTGGAGAGGATTCTGAGCCACTGAGAGCCTGGTTTTCTACCAATAGAAAGTTGGCAACCCTACCTGCAGTTTCTCTCCCATGGGGCTAGGCCAGCTCCCCACTCCTGGCACTGCGATCTGGTGTGAGGGGGTGCAGCACCATTCAGGTTTGGCCCAGCCACACCTCTATAATGATGGGAGGGAGGCTCGGCCAAATCTGAGTGAGTGGCATTGCAACCTGGTGCCAGGGTCACAGTGCCAAGCAGCTCGATGAGCCATGTCACAGCACCTGGAGTGGGGAGCTGGGCCCAGCGCAAGGGGACAGGAGCTGCCCCAGCCAGATGAGTGCAGGGTGGGTTCGCTCCCCAGCCCTGTGTGAAAATTCGTGTCATCCACCTTTTGTCAAGTGCACAATATTCTTAGAAAGGCACCACACATACACCGCAAGGCGATTGCTCCTCTCCCTGCCTGGAAATCACTGTGGTTCTAGCCAGTTCTGGACGTGATCAGCACCATCTCAGTCTTATTTGGGTTGGGACTGAGCCAGCCGTGACACATCTGTCTTGGTCAGCAGTTCTCAAACCACGACCCAATTAGCACACAGCTGCGGCCCAGCTCAGCTGTGTGTTAAAGGCTGCGGGCTCCTGGCTGCCAGGTCCCGGCTGCCCTGCCGGGCGGTGGGCTCCAGGCTGCCCTGACATTCTCTGGGCTCCCAGCTGGGCTGCCCTGCTGCACAGCAGGCTCAGGGGTCCCGGCTACCGCTGGCCCTGTGCGGCGGGGCTCGGGGTCCTGGCTGCCCCCCCCCCCTCGGTGGGGCTCAGGGTCTGGGCAGCCGGCTGCCACCTGGCTCCCTGCAGTGGGGCTCATTCTCCCGGCTCCCCTGCCACGCAGTGGGGCTCAGTGTCCAGACTCCGGCAGGCTGCCGGCTCCCCTTCCAGTTGGCAGGCTCCGGGGTCTGGGTCCCTGTCACCTGCCCCGCTCCTGGCCCACTCTGTGGAGGGGTCTCTGGAAGGCACTGAGCATAGGGGTTTATGGGTGGGGGGCACAGTGGTTCTCAACCTGCGGCCCAGCTAACACTTTGTGGGCTGCATATAAATAGGTTGAGAACCACTGCTCTAGGTTGTCCGCACAGTCAATGAGTGAACTATTTGGTCAGGGCTTGCTGGGAAGAGAGTAGAGCTGGGTGTTATCTGCCTATGGACAGCCTGGAGTCTGCAGTGTTTCCTCATGCATGGTCAAACATTGGCATTAATAGGAACGGGGTGAGATTGAGCCCTGAGGGACACTGTACGTTAGGTGCCTAGAGACAGAAGAACAGCTGCCCATTGCAAACCTTTGAGACCTGTATGCAAGGTACAGATGCCACTCTGCGATGCACTCAGATACTGTAGTGATGGGCACTGTGTGAGCCCCTAGCCAGACAGCTGCAGGGCTGCAGACAGTAGCAGCGGGGAATACTGGTCTCAGGTCACGCTGGTGGCTCTTTCTCCAGGACTGATGGGTTTGGGTTTTGCAGTATGAAGCTGTCTCCAGTCTCTACTTCGAGAACGTCATGCAATTTTATAACTTCTCTGCCCGAGTGGCCGCTGACCAACTCCGGAAACCTCCAAATCGGGACCAGTAAGTCCTCCCTGCCCTGCCTTTCCCTGCTAGGGGTGGGGGGAGTCTCCTCTGCTCAAGATTATACAATTAGCTTCAACACATTTACACAACCTGGGGACCCAGTGCTGTATAACTCAGCCACAGTTTGACCAGTAACTAGGTTTGGCTTCTTCCATAACGACGCTATAGCACATGGATCTAGGGACTAAAATCTCTACGGTGTCCAGTTCCAGAACCGCTGATACCAAAACAAAAATCCATCCCTTTCTGTAGTTTCAGTGGTTGTGCTCAGAACACATGTATAGCTGGTCCGTTTGCTAACTGGAACACCTAGGAGTACTTCTGCTCTCCCATGGGCTGCTATTGATACTACTAACAAACAGCTCCTCACCCCAATGGTGCACAGAGCTCTGAGCAGCCTCTAGAATACCTCTCTTCTCCAGACCGCAAAAATCGAGCATAATGCTAAGGTCTGATTTACACCCCTCAGAGCCTTGGGAACTCAGCTGAGGTCTCTCTTCTTCATCGAGTGGTGTCCCTGTGGGTGCTGCACTTCAGGTGGCGGTGCGTCCCGGCGCCGTCAATCGGACATTTTGCTAGCAGTGTCTGGTCAGGCAGCGTGCGTGCGCAGTAGCTGTCTCGTGGCAGCACTGATGCCTCTTCTGGCATGCGCATGCCCCCGACCCCTTGAGTTCCTTCTCAACCATCCTCAGCTTGAGATGGAGTCCGTTAGCAGTGTCCCTACCTATAACAAAAAAATTAGATTTTAGATATTTAGTGTCAATAGTTAGTTTAAGCTTGGATTTAAGTAGATGTAGTTTTTAGTAGCGTAGCAGCACCGTCTACCCCAGTGAAGGGAACGGCACCACAACTCATGCCTCAAACCATTGGGTCCCCTCCGCCACCGATGATAGCGGCACAGAGCATAGAACAACCTAATCAAGACACCACAGTGCCGAGAAACGCCACACAGAAGCGATCAGCACTGAAAGCGGCAGCACCGCATACGGTGGCACCAATGTCTGCTGAACAAACCGCAACAACTTGGATTGCAGCTGCATCGAGCTCTCCTCTACTCGGCACCACGGATTCGTCAGTACCTACGGCACCAGACCAACCCACTCACCCATCGCACCACCATTTTCAAGCAACGAAGATGAAGAAGAGGAAGCTGTCTTTTCTGGCCATTCTTTTCCAACAGCAACCAAATACAAAAGAAAATCAGACCCAAATAAGGGTCTACCACCATGGCTGGCTCACCCATGGATATGCCCACCCATGCCATTCCAGCTACAATGGGGCCCATGGGCAGCTTTTAGGGCGCAATTCCAACAGCCTACATCCACACACAGAAAAACCATAAAATCAGCACCGACTTCAGCACCCGAACCCTCTGAAGCCACAGAGGAAGGGGAAGAAGAAAGAGATGACACATCAGAACATGGTGAGCCTCCAGAACACAATTCCTCGTCCTCTCCAGATGAAGCAGTTATACCCACAACTACAACGGCCCCTGACGACTTCAAACACTTCCAGGAGCTCTTCAAGCGAGTGGCACATCCCTCTAAAAGAAGTACAGGAGACGCAACACCAACTCCTGAAAATACTCCATACATCAACTTCCTCCAAGATCGCCATCCCCATCAATGATGCCCTCCTGGACCTGGCAGACGTAGTGTGGCAAACACCGGCCTCCATCCCACCAACCAACAAGCGCATGGATAGGAAATACCACGTGCCAAATAAAGGGATGGAATTCCTATTTCCGCACCCACCACCAAACTCCTTAGTGGTGGACGCAGTAAATCAAAGAAACAAACAATATAAATCCACTCCTCAAGACAAAGAATGGAAGAGACTGGATCTTCTAGGCTGAAAAGTGCATACATCAGCCACACTACAAATCCGCACTGCAAATTACACCACACTACCGGCAAACTATGATCATGACAATTATAACAAATTTTATAATTCACAGAATTCACCCAGGATATACCTGAGGGGAAAAGAGAACAATTCCGGGCCATCGTGAATGAAGGCCAGCTTATCTCCAGAACAGCACTACAGGCTACCCTCAACACGGCAGACATAGCAGCTCGCACAATGGCAACAGCTATTGTAATCATAGAATCATAGAATATCAGGGTTGGAAGGGACCTCAGGAGGTCATCTGGTCCAATCCCCTGCTCAAAGCAGGACCAATTCCCAACTAAATCATCCCAGCCAGGGCTTTGTCAAGCCTGACCTTAAAAACCTCTAAGGAAGGAGATTCCACCACCTCCCTAGGTAACCCATTCCAGTGCTTCACCACCCTCCTAGTGAAAAAGTTTTTCCTAATATCCAACCTAAACCTCCCCCACTGCAACTTGGGACCATTACTCCTTGTTCTGTCATCTGGTACCACTGAGAACAGTCTAGATCCATCCTCTTTAGAACCCCCTTTCAGGTAGTTGAAAGCAGCTATCAAATCCCCCCTCATTCTTCTCTTCTGCAGACTAAATAGTCCCAGTTCCCTCAGCCTCTTCTCATAAGTCATGTGCTCCAGCCCTCTAATCATTTTTGTTGCTCTCCGCTGGACTCTTTCCAATTTTTCCATATCCTCCTTATAGTGTGGGGCCCAAAACTGGACACAGTACTCCAGGTGAGGCCTCACCAATGTTGAATAGAGGAGAATAATCACTTCCCGCGATCTGCTGACAATGCCCCTACTTATACAGCCCAAAATGCCGTTAGCCTTCTTGCCAACAAGGGCACACTGTTGACTCATATCCAGCTTCTCGTCCAGTGTAACCCCTAGGTCCTTTTCTGCAGAACTGCTTCCTAGCCATTCGGTTTCNGGCTGCCAACTAGACATGGAGCCGTTGATCACTACCCGTTGAGCCCGACGATCTAGCCAGCTTTCTATCCACCTTATAGTCCATTCATCCAGCCCATACTTCTTTAACTTGCCGGCAAGAATACTGTGGGAGACCGTATCAAAAGCTTTGCTAAAGTCAAGGAATAACACATCCACTGCTTTCCCCTCATCCACAGACCCAGTTATCTCCTCATAGAAGGCAATTAGGTTAGTCAGGCATGACTTGCCCTTGGTGAATCCATGCTGACTGTTCCTGATCACTTTCCTCTCCTCTAAGTGCTTCAGAATTGATTCCTTGAGGACCTGCTCCATGATTTTTCCAGGGACTGAGGTGAGGCTGACTGGCCTGCAGTTCCCCGGATCCTCCTTCTTCCCTTTTTTAAAGATGGGCACTACATTAGCCTTTTTCCAGTCATCCGGGACCTCCCCCGATCGCCATGAGTTTTCAAAGATAATGGCCAATGGCCCTGCAATCACATCCGCCAACTCCTTTAGCACCCTCGGATGCAGCGCATCCAGCCCCATGGATTTGTGCTCATCCAGCTTTTCTAAATAGTCCCGAACCACTTCTTTCTCCACAGAGGGCTGGTCACCTTCTCCCCATACTGTGCTCCCCAGTGCAGCAGTCTGGGAGCTGACCTTGCTCGTGAAGACAGAGGCACATCCTCTGTCACTAGGTTGCCTCTCTCATTCAGTAAGGGGCCCACACTTTCCTTGACTTCCTTCTTGTTGCTAACATACCTGAAGAAACCCTTCTTGTTACTCTTAACATCTCTTGCTAGCTGCAACTCCAAGTGTGATTTGGCCTTCCTGATTTCACTCCTGAATGCCTGAGCAATATTTTTATACTCCTCCCTGGTCATTTGTCCAATCTTCCACTTCTTGTAAGCTTCTTTTTTGCGTTTAAGATCAGCAAGGATTTCACTGTTAAGCCAAGCTGGTCGCCTGCCATATTTACTATTCTTTCTACACATCGGGATGGTTTTGTCCTGCAACCTCAATAAGGATTCTTTAAAATACAGCCAGCTCTCCTGAACTCCTTTCCCCCTCATGTTATTCTCCCAGGGGATCCTGCCCATCAGTTCCCTGAGGGAGTTAAAGTCTGCTTTTCTGAAGTCCAGGGTCCGTATACTGCTGCTTTCCTTTCTTCCTTGTGTCAGGATCCTGAACTCTACCATCTCATGGTCACTGCCTCCCAGGTTCCCATCCACTTTTGCTTCCTCTACTAATTCTTCCCGGTTTGTGAGCAACAGGTCAAGAAGAGCTCTGCCCCTGGTTGGTTCCTCCAGCACTTGAACCAGGAAATTGTCCCCTACACTTTCCAAAAACTTCCTGGATTGTCTGTGCACCGCTGTATTGCTCTCCCAGCAGATATCAGGGTGATTAAAGTCTCCCATGAGAACCAGGGCCTGTGATCTAGTAACTTCTGTTAGTTGCCGGAAGAAAGCCTCATTCACCTCATCCCCCTGGTCTGGTGGTGTATCGCCGACTCCCACCACGATATCACCCTTGTTGCTCACACTTCTAAACTTAATCCAGAGACTCTCGGGTTTTTCTGTGCAGTGCATCATGGCTGCAGTCATCAGGAATCCCCAGAGAACTGCAACACAAAGTGGAAGACTTTCCCTTTAACAGAGACAAACTATTTTCGGCCAAAACCGACAAAGTTCCCCACTCCATGAAAGACTCCAGGGCGACCCTCAGAACATTAGGGCTATACACAATACAAACAGGAGACAACATTATCAGCCATACAACAGAAATTGAGACAACAAGTCTCAGCAACAGCAGAGAGCATACAAAGCAAGGGGACAAAGAAATAGACCACAAAGTCTCCGACAGAACCAACCCCAGAACTTAGCGTCTCAACCACCACCAAACAAACTGCAATTTTGAAGGTCTGCATGAGCTCCCCATAACACCAGTGTCAGCAGACAACACTCAAATCTTTGGGCATTGACTCAGGCCATTTTACACCAACTGGGCCTCGATCACGTCCGATCAGTGGGTTTTAGAACGAATTTTAATGGGCTATACCATCCCTTTTACATCTATCCCAGCTACCCACCCCCTTCCCCGTCCCTCTTCAGGGACGCTTCTCACAAGCATCTATTGAGACAAGAGGTGCATCACCTTCTGCAAATAGGTGCGGTGGAACTAGTCCCAATACAACACAGAGGAAAGGGATTTTATTCCCATTACTTTCTGACTCAAAAGAAAAATGGGAGGTGGAGACCCATCCTAGACCTAAGAAAACCCAACAAATGTGTCCATGCCCACAGATTCAAAATGATCACCCTGAACTTGATCATCCCTCCTCTGGAAAAAGGGGACTGGTTCGCAGCCCTCGACCTACAAGATGCATACTTTCGCATTACAATCCACCCGGCTCATAGACGTTTCATAAGGTTCACAGTAGGACAAGAACACTTCCAATACAGAGTGCTACCATTCGGCCTATCGACAGCACCAAGAGTGTCCACCAAAACACTGGCGGTAGTAGCAGCGCACCTACGCAGACAAGGGATACTCCTATTCCCTTACTTAGACGACTGCCTAATCACGGGCTCCACAAAGACAGAAAGAGGTGTTCAGTTAACCATCTCCCTCTTCCACTCCCTGGGGCTACAAATCAACAAAAAGAAATCCACCCTTACTCCAGTACAACAACTGGAATTCATAGGTGCTCCCCTGGACTCACGGCCAGAGCATCCCTTCCAGAGCCCCGCTTTACAACGATGACCTCCCTTATATCGGTGGTCTCGCTCAGCCCATGAGTGCATGCACACACCTGCTTACAACTACTGGGACACATGGCGGCCATCATGTTCATGGTCAAGCACACCAGGCTACACATGTGGTGCCTACAAAGATGGCTGAATACAGTCTACATACCACAAAGGCACAGCCTAAACAAGAGAATCACACACACCCCGCAGAGATGATTCAATCACTGCACTGGTGGACAAACACATCAAACTTGTGCTCAGGCAACAGAAAACACCATCGGTTCAACACCATCGGTTCATCTTTCCAACAGAAAACACCATCGGTTCAAATCACAACAGACGCCTCCCTGATCGGATGGGGGGGCCCACCTGAAACAATATACTGCCCAGGGCAAATGGTCACCAACAGAGACGCACCTTCACATAAACCTACTAGGACTATGCGTGGTCTGCAATGCATGCTACCACTTCCTTCCACTCATAAGAAACAGAATGATATTAACAGACAACATCGCATGCATGTTCTATATCAACCACCAGGGTGGAGCGCGATCCCACTCATTATGTGCGGAAGCTCTAAAGTTATGGAACTGGTGCATAAAGCACATCATCACTATAACAGCTTCATAATTTACCAGGCCGCCTGAATATCATGGCGAACACACTAAGCAGACAGTTCTCACAAGAACACGAATGGGAACTGAATGACGAAATAACGCAACGCATCTTTCGGAGGTGGGGAAATCTGTTCATAGTCCTATTTGCCACACGAGCAAACAAGAAATGCCCAGGATTCTGTTCACAAGCAGGACACGGAGCTCAATCACTGGGAGACGCATTCCTGATAAAATGGAACACCCCTGTACTATATGCTTTCCCTCCAATTCCTCTAATCTCCAGAGTCATACACAAAATACGAACTGACAGAGCCAAGATAATCCTCATAGTGCCAACATGGCCCGGACAGTCTTGGCTCCCTTACCTGAATTGCATGGTGATATGCACTCCATTCAATATCCCTCAACGATATGATCTCCTCTCACAGGACAACAGACATGTCCTCCATTCCGATCTAGGGAAACTTCACCTGAGAGCGTGGCTCCTTCATGGCTCCGAGGGGCCGAATTAACCTGTTTGGATCAAGTACAAGAAGTACTGATTAACAGCAGGAAACAAAACACACAACATACTTACCTCCAAAAATGGAAGAGATTTTTCCATTTGATGCCAAAACAAACAAATATCGGCAAACCAGGCCCCACTCCCATTGATCCTGGAGTACCTACTATAGTTAAAGAAATCAGGACTGGCTACAAACTCGATCAAGGTCCACCTCGTGGCAATAATCGCCTTCCACCAACAGATAGAAGGGACCTCAGTATTCGCCCACCCGATTACAAAGAGATTTATAACAGGCCCACAAAACATGTATCCGGACATCCGTGAACCCACTCCGGCATGGGACTTAAACCTAGTGCGAAATGCTTAACCAGAAAACCATTCGAACCCTTAGCATCTTGCTCTATGCTCCATTTATCAATGAAAGTAGCATTCTTAATAGCCATCACATCAGCACGAAGAGTGAGCGAGATTGGGGCGCTCATGGCTCACCCCCCCATACACAATATTCCATAAGGACAAAGTGGCTCTGAGGACTCACCCAAAATTCATACCCAAGATATCATCCTCATTCCACCTTAACCAACCAATTCACCTACCCACTTTCCACCCTAAACCACACAACAACCCATAAGAGGCGGCATTACACACATTAGATGTCTGCCGCGCCCTGGGCTTTTAGCTAGACAGGACAAAGACCTTTCGTAAATCCCCCAGACTGTTTGTATCAACAACGAAAAGGTTGAAAGGCGCAGCTATATCAACACAAAGACTATTGAAGTGGCTATCAAACTGCATCCACTTGTGCTACTCCTTATGCAACACGGAAGCCCCAACAGGCATCAGAACACACTTGACGAGGTCTGTAGCAACTTCTACAGCATTCCTGCACAACATGTCCATCCTTGACATATGCAGAGCAGCTACATAGGCATCCAAACACACTTTCACCGATCATTACGCAATCATGCTTCGCTCGAGAGCAGATGCTAAATTAGGCTGCACGGTCCTACCAGCAGCTACACAATCAACTCCAAAGCCCCTTCCATCCGCATGAGGGCACTGCTCTATATTCACTTGAAGTGGAGCACCCACAGGGACACCATTTGATGAAGAAGAGGTTTCTCACCTTGTGCAATAACTGAGGTTCTTTGAGATGTGTATCCCTGTGGGTGCTCCACTACCCACCCTCCTCCCCTCTACTTTGAAGTAAGAATCAACTGCTCCACGGTAGAGAAGGAGCTGAGGGGGTCGGGGCATGTGCGTGCCAGAAGAGGCATCAATGCCGCCACGAGACAGCTTGTGCGCACGCGCGCCCCGACCAGACACTGATAGCAAAATCTCCAATGGACGGCACTGGGACGCACTGCCACCTGAAGTGGAGCACCCACAGGGACACACATCTTGAAGAACCTCAGTTACTGCACAAGGTGAGTAACCTTCTCTTCACCTTGTGCCTACATAGTCTTTGCAAAATCTCTGGGCTGCATAATACAGTTAAACCCCTATTTCCTCAGCAAAACCAGCACACTCAACCAACCCTAACCTACAGGCACATGCATATCTCCCCTCCATGCTTGTTGGATATGGCATTGAGAGCAGGGAGAGTGCTGGAATAATTATTATTAATTATTTGTATTTTGGGAGCACCTAGGAACCCCAGCCATTGTGCTAGGTGCTGTACAAATGTAGAACAAAGACTGTCCCTGCCCCAGAAGCTTTACAATCTTTTGTAAATATCTGTCCTGCTTTCTCAAAAGAAGTGAGTGGGTAAGGACCTGCCCAGCAAGGAACTCCCTGCTCAGGCCTCCCCACCCAAGTGTTATACAAGGAGGGAGGTGTGTGTTATGTGGCTGACTGACATCTGTATCCCCATCTGGTCAAAATACTTTAGTGCTCTGGTTCCCTCTCGTGGACAGTAGGAGTACTACACTTTCTTCAGTCATCCGTATTGCTGCAGCTTTCTTCTGTGGCTGAAGACTTGGTGGTTCTTTGTCTCTGACTTGTTCCCTGGTCTGTGGCAGTGAATCCTGCAGTCCTTGCCCATGGCCCTGATTGCCATTTATGTTCCTGTAGTTGCTAGGTGTCCTAGGAAGCTTCAGGGGACCGTGGGGGAGGCCAGGAAAATACCTGTGCCTTGTGCCAGTCTGCCAGTGTGTGCGGGGGTATGCACCTTCCAGCCTCGCTGTAATGACAATCCCCTTTGTCTCCTGCAGGTGGAGTATGACCCCTCCAACAGTGAACGCCTACTATTCCCCCACTAAGAACGAGATCGTGTTCCCAGCCGGGATCCTGCAGGCTCCTTTTTACTCCCGCACCTCCCCCAAGTATGAACATCCTCTTGCTTATCTGCTGCCCCCCTCTTCCGGTGTTCTTCCCCCACTCCACCCTGCTCCCCTAAGCTGGAGGGGGATGGGGACTCTATGATGGCAGCAGCCTGGTTGGAAGATGGTGGGTGCCTCACACACACCTGTGTCCTAGTCTACAACCGTCAGTAGCTAAGGAGGGTCCTGTCCTGAGCTGGGGGCTAGAAAACAGCCAGGGGAGGAATGCTGGGGCTCAGTGAGATTGCACCAGCTCTGCCAGACTCATGCTAGGAGACTCCATGGATCTTGATGCCAGTGCGCATAGAGCTGCCAGCTTTGCTGGGGACAGTGGTGGACGTGTGCTCTTTCAGCACAGGATCTGGACCTTTCCCCCCAAGTTAGTCTAATGTTCCCCCTCTTGTCAGGCCGCTTGCCTAAGGAGACAATGAAGGACTTGCAACCATTTTTGACCCCTCCCCATCTTGTGCCGCCCTCCCCATTATCAGAGAAGGCATCTCTCTGGCCAGGTCCATGGGGCTGCCTGGACAGACGGGGCTGTAGGACAGACCAGTAGAAGGTGGCCTAGTGGCAGGTCTGTGCAACATGGAGGGAAACCCAGAAAAACTGAGGAGAGGCACCATCCCCAGAGATTCCCAGTCTGGAGGAGGCCACACCTTCACTTTCTTAGTTCTTCTATGCTGGCACCTGGTAGACATGCAACATTATGGGCTCATACAGTCTTGTATCTAATGGTAACATGGAAATAACATGCCTGGCTAGCTGCAAAGTGGCTCATTTGGGGCCTAGAGAATCCACAGTATGTTTATCCTTATGTCTGGGTGTCCAACAGCCTGAGGGGCTCTGTAATCAACTCTACATTTCATAGCTTCTCCTAAGTCCCATTGCTGGAACTGTCTGCAGCCCCGATGGAACATGAAGGGGGCTTTTTAAAAATAGGTTCAGATTTCCCTCTGCACTTCAGTCCTTTGCAGAAAACACCATAGAGCTGTTTAATGGAGGTTGGCAGTGCAGCAGATTCATTTTGCAATTGACATTAATAGGAAGACGTGACAATTTCAACATGCATGGGGCTGTGTCTCCTTAGGACTCTTTCTGTCCGCAGGGAGAAGCCAAGGCAAGAATAGCAAAAAAGTGGGGTAAGGAGGAGCAGCTCTACATAGTCCAAGTGAAAGCGGCCTCCTAGTCCAATTCCCCTACCTTAGTGCTCTGGTGGGTAGGGTCACAGGGCCTATGTGCAGACATTAGTAGGCATTGGCCTTAGTGAAGCACGAATCCTAATATTCTTTGTCCCTCTCACGCAGGGCACTGAACTTTGGCGGCATTGGTGTCGTCGTGGGCCACGAGCTGACTCATGCCTTTGATGACCAAGGTGGGCAGCCTGAAGACACCTTACTTCCTGTTGCTTTCTCTCCATCTTCCTCTTCCTGATGGAGCTCTGTTTTCCTCTTCATTGAAAGGCTCCCAGTGCCAGGAGTCAAAATTAAACTGTGGTGGCCCTCTGTATCAAAGAGCCCTTCTCAAAGTGGATCTTGTGAGAATGGGCCAGAGCCATCCCTCATGTAACTCCAGTGACCTGCATGGAGCTACACCAGGTACAAATCTGGCCCGGAATGTCTAAATATGTTTGACATCTGAGACTCTGCCCAGTCTCTGAGGTGGAAAAATCTAACTGTCTGAAAGAAGGCAAGAGGAATTTTTCTTTGCTGCTTTTCTGCCAGAATGAGGAAACCTACATGTGGCTCATTAATGGTGAGGGCCTTAAAATGGGACAGTCAGGGTGTCACATTGTGTGACCCCTCTCCTACCTTCTCCCCACAGAAACTACACAGACTCCTTTGATTGTGCCTTCACTGTGCCTTTTTATTTTGTGTTCCCTGCACCAATTTCACAACAGTCCTTGTGCAACAGCCTGTTTACAATATTCAACTGGCTTTTGGCCCTCTCACCAGGGCCTGAGGGTCACCAAGGACTCCTTGTTCCGAACCTCTGTCTGGCAAGGCTCAACTAGCCTTGTTCCTCCCTCTCCCCTTCCTTCCTCCTGCACTTCCTTGCTGTACCGCCTCTTATCAGCCCAGGGCTGATGGGGAATTGGCTCAGCCAAGCACCCTGAATGAGTAATTACCCCGTCAGCTTCCTACTGGGGAACTAATTACTATTCAAGTTATCAGAGTGCAGGCTCACCTGTTTGCACCCTGCACTCTGACACAAGGGGGTATCTTACTAACACCAAAAGCATTTTGTGATGATCTGTTGCTGTTTGCAATCTCTTCCTGTGGGATTTATGGTGGTGCAATAAAATAAAGATCAATAAGTTCAGGAGGTCTCAGAACTCGCTCCTCCTCTCTCTGAAGAGGCCATGCCCGTTGCCAGTATGCTCACTGCATCTCCAAGCCCTCAGATTGTGTGCTCTAAATATCAAACCACCCCTGCTCCACACACACAGGCTTGGTTCTGCCAAAGGCCGTCTCAGATGAAGTATCTTCTAGTTCCAGTGTTTCGCTTGATCTGCTCCTCTGCAGGGCGGGAGTATGATAAAGATGGGAATCTGCGCCCTTGGTGGAAGAACTCCTCAGTGGAGGCCTTCAAGCAGCAGACTGAGTGCATGGTGGAACAATACAGCAACTACACCGTGAACAGCGAGGCAGTGAATGGCAAACACACTCTGGGAGAGAACATTGCTGACAACGGGGGCCTCAAAGCTGCGTATCGGGTAGGAGTCTAGTACAGGCACAGGGTTCGTCTGGTATCTCTCATTGCAGCCATGGCTGTGGGGATCCTAGACTTTCCCCTGATGCTACAGCTGGAGAGACATTCCTGGTTATACAGTGATGGCAAGGTGAATTGCTCTAAGGAAATGTAAAATTCTGAGCCCCTCTTCTATGCAGTGTCCTCTCTGAGGAAGGGGGTGGGCCATGACCATATATAAGTCTTCAGGTGATTCTTGGATTTGGGATCTGCTGTCCTTGGACCAGGAAATTGTAGACCTGACAATCTGCAACCCATAGAGGGTGGATATGCAGGAGAGGGCTTTTGAAGGAGATTCAAGGAAGGGAAGAACCTGACTATTTTAACTGGAAGAGGCTTTAACAACTCTCCACAGATCCTCCCATTTTCAATGGCATATGTAGCAAATGTGGTAGGAGGTGATGAGTCTGCCTTGAGTGGATACAAGTTTCTCCCGGCGCAGCTCTGACAGGTCACACTCCCTCAATGGATCCCCATTCTGATTTGTTTCCTGTAAGCCATATGTAATCCTGGGTGTCACAGATAGAGCTAGGGAAAACTTTTTGGATTAATCATTTATTTGCCAAAAAATACAGTTTGGGGTCAACCAAAATTATTCACAAATTCAGTTCAAATTTGGCAAATAGTTTCAGCTGAAAACAAATGAGAGTCAGATGGGTTCATTTCAATGTTTTCTAAACAAAGCAGTTTGACTTCTGGTTTCAAAATCATGCTTCATGTTGAAATTGAGCTAGATTTTTGTTTTTGTTTTTTTAAAGGTAAATTACAAAATGTAAACCCCCCAAAACTATCCACAACGAAAAATTTGGGGGGAAAGTTGTTTTGAGTTTAATGAAACATTTCATTCAACCTGAAAAGATTTTTGTTTTAGATTTTTCATTTCAGCCCCTGAACCAAAGGCAATTATTTGCTCAGCTCAAGTGGGAGGTTTATTTTGTGCTTTCTCTTCCCTTCGCAGCCCCTAGGGCTGTCTTAGATTTTTTTCTGACTTTCTGTGACCAAATGGAAAATGGGCACAGGGGGAGACTGTTGCAATGCTGACATTTCCCTCCCTGCCAGCATGTGCCATGGAGACTGGACTGGTGTAGTCCCTTAAGGGTTAATGCCCCCCTGGCTAGCTGGACCAGCATTTCGTACCCCCACAAGGCAGTGGGAGTGTCTCTGATCCTCTAACTCCATCCACTATGTCCCTCTGCTGATGCAGGATAGCCTCTGTTCTCTCCTGCCTGCAGGCTTATCAAAATTGGGTGAAGAAGAATGGGAATGAGGAGGTTTTGCCGACGCTTGGCCTCTCCAACAACCAGCTCTTCTTTGTGGGATTCGCCCAGGTGAGTCTCTGCCATCCCCCAACCCTTTGTTCTGTCTCCAGGTGCACTGTGTGAGCTGGGGAATAGCAGTGGCTCCAGCTACTGGGTTAGCGGGAATGCAATTTACAGCAGACTCCACTTTGTAGGGGTGGCAGTGCCCCTCCCATCTTCACCTCCTCCCAAACTCCCTTCGAAGTTCTAGGGCATTCCTTTTCCTGAACTGAGTCCCCACATCAGTGACTGGGATGTGAGCAGTCATACCTAGTGGTCGCAGTAGGAATCATGAACCAGAGGCCAGAGCCTAGTGCCAGAGCAGGAGTCAGGAACCAAAGTTGAGGGTCAAAACTGGATTACCTGGAGTCAGGGAAGGAAGGAGCTATCTTAGTCATGGGCCAGTGCTTTGAGCAACCGCTGAACTGCTGCTGCTGTTAGGCTTAAGAGCCAGTCTGCTGACTTTTCCAACCAATCAGATGATAAATTGGAGGATTGGGCCAAAAGAAATCTGATGAGGTTCAACAAGGACAAGTGCAGAGTCCTGCACTTAGGACAGAAGAATCCCATGCACTGTTACAGACTAGGGACCGAGTGGCTAGGCAGCAGTTCTGCAGAAAAGGACCTAGGGGTTACGGTGGACGAGAAGCTGGATATGAGTCAACAGTGTGCCCTTGTTGCCAAGAAGGCTAACGGCATTTTGGGCTGTATAAGTAGGGGCATTGCCAGCAGATCGAGGGACGTGATCGTTCCCCTCTATTCGACATTGGTGAGGCCTCACCTGGAGTACTGTGTCCAGTTTTGGGCCCCACACTACAAGAAGGATGTGGAAAAATTGGAAAGAGTCCAGCGGAGGGCAACAAAAATGATTAGGGGGCTGGAGCACATGAGTTATGAGGAGAGGCTGAGGGAACTGGGATTGTTTAGTCTGCAGAAGAGAAGAATGAGGGGGGATTTGATAGCTGCTTTCAACTACCTGAAAGGGGGCTCCAAAGAGGATGGATCTAGACTGTTCACAGTGGTACCAGATGACAGAACAAGGAGTAATGGTCTCAAGTTGCAGTGCGGGAGGTTTAGATTGGATCTTAGGAAAAACTTTTTCACTAGGAGGGTGGTGAAGCACTGGAATGGGTTACCTAGGGAGGTGGTGGAATCTCCTCCCTTAGAGGTTTTTAAGGTCAGTCTTGACAAAGCCCTGGCTGTGATGATTTAGTTGGGAATAGGTCCTGCTTTGAGCAGGGGGTTGGACTAGATGACCTCCTGAGGTCCCTTCCAACCCTGATATTCTATGATTCTATGACATACAGGTCAGCTGCACTCATTAGGTTGCCCAGAGACTGGCTCTGCTGCAGGCCCTGATTCCTGACCCCTCAAGTGGCAGAGTAGTGCAGCAAATATGAGTGGTGATGTATTGTGAAGAGAGAGATACATTACAGTCAGTGAGGAAACTTGCCTTCCTATAAAGCATCAGGTAAGAGGCAAGATAACAGACTTGACAAGCCAGCTGTCTGATGCATTTTGACAAGTCTAATGCTCATTTTGCAGCAAAGTAAGATATACACTCCTCCAGATAGAACAACTTCAGGTTACAGAAGTCTCTGGGTGAGGCCCCTTTGCTGGTGTAATGATAAGGTTACTTGCAATACATTATTCATCCTTCAGATGTGTGTGTAATGTATGGATCCGGTGTGTGGTTGCTGGTAAACAAGGGAGACCAAGCTGGGACTCAAGCTGCATGGAAACTTGTTTGTATCCATAGTTGTTGTTTCCTATAATAAACTCCTCCTATTTAAGAAGATCTGTGATTTCCATATGTCATGATAGCTGGGGCAGAGACACTTTTCAGCTATAATGAAGCCCTTGAGCTAACGCCTGTTGCCTTGCATTTGCAGGTCTGGTGTTCAGTTCGGACCCCGGAGAGCTCCCACGAAGGACTCATCACTGACCCCCACAGTCCATCGCGTTTCCGAGTCATTGGTACCATCTCCAATTCCAAAGAGTTCTCTGAGCACTTCCACTGTCCTTCCGGCTCCCCTATGAACCCCCAGAAGAAGTGTGAAGTTTGGTGAAAGGAAAAGGACCAGGAAATAGTGGAAACCAACTTTTGGCTTATTGTTCCTTCATCAAGAATTGAATTTCCCAGGCTCTCTGCTCAAAGGGCAGTTTCTTCTTTCAACGAACTGTAAAACTCTCAGCAGGAACGGATCCCTGAGCCCTAGGTATCATCTGAGATTCGATCCACTGTGAAAACCTTTCTTAATCTCACTCACTTGTGAAATGTCTTTTTTTTAAACCTTGCATAGGGTGTGTACACATATGCATGTGTCTGTATGCACTGACCCATATTTACACATACACAGTTAAGCCCCTGCCCTGTCACAGGCTTGAAGACTTTTTCTAATTGATAAAGGGAGACCCACAGATGAAAGTGATAACTGGTTTGACTGTGTATCTAAATATGCCCGACATACGCTAATCTCTCCAGAGACACACGTGTGTGTGTGTATGTGTGTGTGTATATATATATATATATATATATATATATATATATATATATATATATATAATGCATTTTAAAATATATTTTTGGGAAAATATTTTTGAACATTGTGAAATATACACTGGAAAAGTTCAGGGAAAATGCATTTAAAAGCCTTTTTTTTTAAGCAAAAGGATTAGTATATTTATTACTTTTTTTTTTAAAGTAGTGCAACTAGATATGAGAATCTCAGTAGAGACCATTCCACTGAAACGCAGGAGACTGAAGGGTGTCACTGAGGCAACAAATTAGCTTTGCAGCCCTGGAGACCAGGATTCTTATTGAATCCCTGGGATCGCTAACAAGGTTGAAGAACTGCCCTTCTAGTCTGTCGTGGACACTGGTCCAGTGCACAGTTGGAAGAGTCTGTTCAGAGCCAGGACAGCAATAGCCAACTGTAGCTAGCTGGAATTCAGCAGCAGTAGAAGACTGTGAGGGTAAGTGCCATGAGAGAAGTGCGTGCACTTATAGTTGGGTGACAGACCCTGAACATATCACTAGAGCTTTATTTGCAGGCCTTGGAAGCCTGCTGATGTACAAGGTCCATTACAGAAAGTCTCTCAGAACAGGTTTCAGAGTGGTAGAACAGGAAACCAAAGAGAGATTCGTTCATTCTATAAACCTTCCATCTGTCTTGAATTGGTGACAAGGTCTTTCCTCTCTCTTCTCCTGCACCCTACAGCAAGCTAAGAGCAGCACACTGTGACTGGGATACACTGGGATCCCAACCACCATCTAACCTGTCTCCAGGCAGCTGTACTTGGGTATAGTGAAAGCTGCATTGTAACTTTAAACCTACTTGGGCCATCTTTAACTTCTGTATACAAAGGGAGAGGAAGGCAGCCAGCTGCACTAGATTATTAAGTCCTGCTGGTACACAGACCTTCCCAAGACAGTTTGTGAAACTTAAATTATGAGCTCTCTCTTTGTCTCACTGCTTTAGAACAGCCCAAGCATAGACCAACACTCTTTATGTCATCGTTGTTATTGCTGAAATCCGCCTTGCATAGTATAGCTTGGGTCAGGCATAGGTGTAAGTCGCCTTGGGTTTTGTTGTTCAACTGGCAGGCTGGGGAAATGGCTCTGTTCAGACACCTCACAAACCTCTGAAGGCTGAGGCCTCTCTCCTGTGTAAGCAGCTGACCAGTTATTTAGCAATACTGCTAGCATCCCCTCTGAGCAGCTCCATAAGGGGATAGGTGTAAGCACAGGACCTCATGGTCCCTGAGCTGGAGGAGATCATGTGAAATATGGTGGTTTATTGGGCATTCCTCTACCATCCCAGCCACAAATATCTCCCCACCACCACCCCCCGACTGCCTGGTAGACTGCCAGTCCTACCTCTTCTGTGCACAGTGGCAATCCATAGTTAAAAAGGGTGGGAATCAGTAACCTTAGAAAGGGGGTGGATGTTGGCTATGCACCACCCTGGATAGTGCCCAATGACAAACTCAGTCTAGAGCCCTTCCAGGGCCTTACAAATGTTCAGTTCCACCTGTGAAAGCAGCCGCCTCCCTCTGGACTGGCACAACAGCCTGGGTATATGCACGTTTGCTCCAGCATGGAGTTCAGCCCACATTTCCAGGCTCAGAGTCTGCACAAATCCCAGTCTTGGATGGGGAAAAGGGAACCCAAAAAGCATTAAACCACCAAGAGCTATGGAAGGCAGGAAGGCGATGGAGGAGCTCTTGGTGCCGTGGCCCCCAGGGAAAGCAGTTTGTTCAAGTCTCTTTGACTTCATCTCACTCCCTTTCTTCTTATTTCCACCCAGTCCCATTCATTGCCACTTCCTTGGACTCTTCCAAGTTGAAATGCCTCCTTTCCTGTAAGCAAGACATTGGAAAGTAGCCATTGGTGTGAGCACTGTGGATCTAGAGTCCTCTATTGATTCTGATGCCGAGAAGGCTGGGTCACAGGTTGGCTTACTTACTGTGTTGCAGGTATTAGCCAGGCTCGCCATGGTCATTGCTACATGCAAGAGAACCCCAGTGCCCTGCGAGCTGGGAAAGGCTAAGCACGTTGTAGGGCTGTAGAGGCTGGATGTGTCTCAGTTGTCTGGGAGAGGGAAGAGCTAGTCTCCACCCCCCTTCTAAATGGAGACCTGGCAGGGGCTGGAAGAGTCATTCTGGCTGGCAGAGGCACAGATCTGATGGTCCTGCTGGGGCAGGTTCTTTCGAGTATGGAAATGAGCCTAGAAGCCTGTGGCCTGATAGAGGCAACAAGAACCCGCCGTACCCATTTTGCTCAGTGTGAGGGGCAGGCCATGAGCAACCAAGAGTAGGCTTAGCTATGAAGAGCCCCGTCTGCTCCTAGGCAGTGCATTTGTCCAGATTTCAGATAATGAATGCAGAGTAACTCCTGCTGTGTCCCTGCCTCTTCCCTAAAAGCCAGGGCACCATTTCAGGCCCACTCCATGGGCTTCTGTTAAATTCCTGTCTGGCAGTCTCCTAGCCACAGGATTGCCACAACACTACCTGCTCTCTGCATGTGAGCCTGTGGGCTTGGGCACCGCGGCCAGGTCAGTTGTCCAGCATTGCATGTGGCTGTTCTGCATTGCTAGGGGAATTTTTCCATGTCTGCCCCTCTCTTTCCTCACAGCCTCCAGTGCAGAGCAGGGACGATTTTCCTAAGCAAACTACCCCAGGTGAGCCCACAGAGCAGGGCTCAGTGCTAGGAGAGCTCTGTGGCTCACTAGGTGGCTTGAGGCCTTTCACACAGCAGGTTTGTTAGGCAGAGTCCTAGCATCTCACCCAGTGCCAGCCTTGGGATGCTTTCTTCTTTTGTCTATCATGTTAACCCTACGTGTTCCTCCCAGAGGTAGCCTAGTCTCACAGTTAAACCAATCTGGGATTGGTTACTGGAGTATAGGAACCCGGTGATCGCTTCAAGATGTGCTGTCAACTCAAAGAGCTGAAAGGGAACAGGGAGGTCAGGACTGTGAGCTTTCAGAGCACAGCCTCCATTGGAGCGAAGGAAGCCAGTCCCTTCAGTCTATGCTTCCAAGATATCAAGCGAGCTGGCCTGCAAAGAGCCTATAGAGACTATGGGCTTTTCAATATTCTCTCCTAGATTTTAACAGGAAACTGCTGACAGTAATGGGTGCCAGTCTCATTTCCTCCAGCAAGGGACACCATCATATTTTAGACAAAGGGAAGGATTTTTAGTATTTATATGCTAAAGGAGGGATTTTTGTAACTGTTTTTTCAACCTTCATTGTGGCGCTTATTGTAATTGAAATAAAATACTTGTTATTGGGTTTGAGGCGTTGTCTGTCTCTTTTATAGCTGATCTGAGTCTTGCAGGCCCCAGGGGCTTCTCACGTGGCCGGTCAAGGTGAGTAGTTCTAAGCACTGACAGTATGGTGTGTGTTATATGGGGACATCAGTGGGATCCCATGCCTAACATGCAGATGGGTTTATATTGTAAGGGCAGCCATGGAAAGGACAGGAAGCAAAGGGACAAGAGAGAAGAAAAGACCGGTGAAGTTGTATACCCCATACTGGGAGTTGATCACCAAGTAACACATTTATTTGTCATGTACTTTTTGACCGCTTGGAAGATTCCAAACCTCTGAGCAGCTGCAAAACGGCTGCTGCTGCTGCTTGAAGACCTGCCTGAGAAAAGGTTTCACTTTCCCTCCTCCCCACTGTGGAATTCNCCCCCCCCCCCCCCCCCCCCCCCCCCCCCCCCCCCCCAATCCCCTCTGCTCAAAACCCAGGTCAGGCAAAACAACCCCAGGCCAGTAATGGCTTCTATAGAAACAAGACTGTCATGGCTTTTGGACTCTATCTGGTGACATCACAGAGCTAGGAACTGAGATCTTCTTAGCACCAAAAAGGGGAGGTCCTCAGTGTCCCACTGGGGACCCAGCATATTTCTAGCCCCGGAAGGGCCTTCAAGCTTTTGTTACTGGCTTTCATTAGCAGGCTTTTATGGATCCTTCTCAGCCCAGTACCAGGGCATTTGTGTAGTCCAATATTCTGGGAGCTGAGCCTCCTCCCTGTAGCTCCTGCTGACTTTTTTTTTTTTAATAGGGACTGAAGATTTTCCTAACTGCTGTAAATCATGTAATTATGGCCCCTGGTGGAAGAATACAAAAATAGTCCCAATAACACTTTTTTGAAAAATCCCTCTCTAAAGCATTCCTTAATAGTTTTTTTCTTAACTGGCAGGGTGCAGGCAGACTCCAGGATGGTGCTAATCCCTATGTAGTGGAGCGGCTTCCCCACTCCAGCAGAAAAAGGGTCAAAGTCAGCCGTGGGAGAAGGTTGTGGCTGAGAGCTGTTAAGCTGGGCTGATTGGGGAAGCAGCGGCAGCTGGGCCATGCCCCAATCAGGCCACAGCTGGCCTGTATAAAAAGGCTGTGAGCCAGAGGCCCAAAAGAAGTCTCTCTCCAGGCTGGGATTGAGCAGGGCCTGGCTGCCTGCAGAAAAGGTACTGGGGGTGAAGCAGGGCTGGGGAGAGCCAGAAGAGCAGGGGAGCTCCAGGCTGGCAACTCCCCAGGCTGCAGGACCTGGTCCAAGGCCCACAGAGGTACTGGGTGGCAGAGGAAGGCAGCAGGTCTGAACCCCCTTGTCTATGATGAGTGGCTTTTACACTGCAGTCTGCCCCAGGGAGTGGGGGCTTGGTGATGACTGGCAGTAGCCCAGACTGAGGCAAGGTGGGGATTAGAGGGTTGGGGCTTTCCCAGAGAGGGGAGACCCATAGAGACTGGGGGGGTATTGACAGGGGGCAGCCCCCGGGAAGAGGGGCACCAGGGTCCGGGAGGGACACGGGGCCAGCTACAAGCGGGACACCGGCCTGCAGAGGGCGTCCAGGCTGGAAAAGAGCTAATTCCCTGAGACGACCAGCAGGAGGTGCCGCAGGGGAGAGTCCAACACCTTTACACCCTAGCATAAATGTGCTGCACGAGTATGAATAGTAATTTGCAGCAGTGTTGGGGGACAGGCGGGTATGCTACAGTTCTGTCATGGCTTGCCATACACACCCTCAGAGACCCCTTCAGCAAAGGGCAGCCCAAAGGTGGTATTTCTAACATAAAAAACAAGCAAAGCCTTCACCCACACATCCCTTATCTTTTATTTGACACTGCCCCTTTATCCATCAGAGAGGCACAAACCCAGCTCCTTTAAGACAATAAATTTAAGTGTGCAAATTCCTGCACAGGGAATGTATAGAGAAACAGGCCTTATCATGGCACAAGATAGGCTTGACCTTGGTTTGGTCTAGCTTAGGAAACACTTAGATATAAGGCACAGGTTTTTAACAGTGATAGTGATTGGAAGCAACTCCAAAGGTAAGTGGTGGATTTGCCATCTCTTGATGTCTTCAAATCCAGACTGGCCTTTCTGAAAGCGCTGCTTTAGCCAAACACAAGTTATGGGTCTGAATGCAGGGGTAACAGAGTGAAATGTAATGGACTGTGTTATCCAGGTAGTCAGACTAGGTGAGCTAATGGCCACTTCTCACCTAAAACACTATGGATTGATAAAAGAGCTATGAACTGGCCTAACCTCACCTGAGAGGGAACTGTCCTGAGCCAAAGGTACACATCCCTGGGGAAGGTCTGTTTCTTCTTCGAGTGATTGCTCCTGTGTATTCCACAGTAGGTGTGCGTGCTCGCCACGTGCACCGGTGCCGGAAGTTTTTCCCTTAGCAGTACCCGTAGTGGGGGAGCACCGCTGCGACCCCTGAAGTGGCGCCTCTATATCGCGCTATAAGGGGAGCTGCGCCCTCCCCCCACCCTCAGTTCCTTCTTGCCGCCAGTGAAGGTAGTCGGAACTTAGTGCTCCAGCTCTGCTGCAGTACTGCTAACCTTAGTAGTACAACTCTTCTCAGTAGTCTGAATTCTAGTTAGTTGCCAGGCTCGGGGCATGCCCCGTGCCCCAGCCTTCAAGTCGTGCAATTCCTGTCGCAGTTCTATGCCCAGGAGCAATCCTCACACTCAGTGTCTTCGCTGTCTGGGCGAGACTCACGTAAGTGAGTGGTGTAAAATCTGCAGGTCGTTCAAACCACGAACAAAACGCGAACGAGATATCCGTCTCCGGGCATTACTAATGGAGTCGGCATTGGCCCCGGCACCGGCACGCTGATCCGATCCGGCGCCGGGCACGTCGTCGGTGCGCAGTGACGCCCCATTAACTAGTCAGCACCGCTCCCCTGCTAAGAAGCAAGGGAAGACTCAGCGGCGCCAAGAAAAGGACGGGTCAGGCCGCACCCGAGTTAGGCAGCCCACGATCCCCCTCAGGACCCAGACCTCCGACTCGTGCTGAGCAGAGTAGTCCGGTCCCGTCCACACGTGCCTCGCCTGCGGTGCAGATACCGTCGACGCTGGAGGCAACGCAGGCAGCGCGTGATATCCTTGCCTTTCTGGTGCCGAGTGCGCCGCCTGAAATGGGCCCTCACTCCAGAGGGAAGCCGCCGCTGGGAGCTCATCAACCCTCCCCAGTTCGGCATAGCCCACGCTCCGAGGATGAGGTGCCTACCCGTTCTGCAGGGCCATCTCGTAGCCCGTATGAGACGCCTGCTCCATTGACCGACTCGCCTGAGAGGGAGTCCCGAGCGTCCTCCACTACCCGGAGGGGTCGCAGGCACGGAGACAAGAGGCGTCGATGCTCCTCTTCCTACCGGAGCTATAGGAGCAGATCTCGATGCCATCGGGACCAACGCTCACATTCGAGTGTTCGCTCCGACAGACGTCGTTCGCGAAGCACCCCTCGGCCGTCACTGGCACCGAGGCATCGTAGCCACAGTCGCCGTGGGGACTCTGGAAGCAGTACCTCTGACGGGTACAGGTCTTCCTCATCGAGATCTAAATCTCGAAGCAGGCGCCGACGCAGCTGTGCACGCTCCCGTCGCTCGTACGGCACCGTGCACTCTTCAGCGACTTCGGCCTCGGCACCCAGCCGCCTATCCCCGAGCCACACCATCCCGCAGGATCAAGCAGCTCCGCTAGGTCCCCAAGTGGGGCACTGGCAAGGGGCACCCTGGCAGGGGCAGTGGTGTCAGTGGGCACCTTGGCCCCAACTGCCGGCACCGGCGAGACCTCGTTCAATGGCCGGTGCATCGCAGGTGCATTCGACGTCCCCACCTCGGCACCGGGAGAAGTCAACCGGCATCGAAGCAGCGGCACTGTATCCGGGCTCGGACTTGGGGGTCGAACCATCGGCACCGCCTGATGCCTTGGGGGCAGATCCAGTACCGGCACCGGAAGACTCTCTCTTACGGTGCCACCACCCGCCTCCCAGGAGGACTTTAAAGCTCACCAGGAGCTCCTTAGGCGGGTTGCCTCGAACCTCCAGCTCCAGGCTGAGGAGATGGAGGAGCCATCGGACACTTTGTTCAATGTCTTGTCCTCCTTGGCACCGGGCCGTGTGGCCCTACCTCTCCACCAAGGGGTGGCCAATATCTCGACTTCGCTTTGGCAAGCCCCGGCATCCTTGGCGCCTATTTCTAAAAAGGCAGAGAGAAAATAATTTGTGCCAGCAAGGGGGCACGAATATTTGTACTCTCACCCGGCCCCGAACTCTCTGGTGGTGGAGTCGGTAAACCATCGAGAGAGGAATGGCCAACCCGTGCCCACTTCCAAGGATAAAGATGCCAGGAGATTGGATACCTTTGGCAGGAAGGTTTATTCATCGGCGACCTTCCAGCTCAGGGTGGCAAATCACCAAGCCCTCCTGAGCAGATATGATTTTAACTTGTGGGGGTCTTTACCAAAATTCGAACCTCTTCTTCTGGAAAAGGATAAGGAGTTCATAGCTTTGGTCGACGAAGGTGCGGCGGCGGCAAAAGCGGCCCTCCAAGCGGCTTCGGACTCGGCAGATACAGCAGCCCGTTCGATGGTCTCCGCTGTTGCCATGCGCAGGGCGTCATGGCTCTCGCTGTCAGGGCTGTCCGTGGAGTCCCAGTCCCTCATGCAGGACTTGCCTTTCGACGGGAAGGCCCTGTTTGCGGATCAGTCAGACACCCGTCTACACAGGATGAAGGATTCCCGCACCACCCTGCAAACCTTGGGCCTATATGTCCCACTGACTAAGGACAAACCCAGGCCACAGACCTCGGTTCCTCCGGCTAGAGGCAGATATGAGCCCCCGCCTAAAAGACCGAGGGAGCAGAGACGCAGGTCCCAGCGCCAATCCCACTCGGCCCCTCGACCTGGGCCTGCTAAGGGCAAGAGGCAGGGGAAGAGGCGCTTTTGACTTTTTGCGGGGGGGCCACCGGGCCTGTTGCCAGGGAAGCCCCCAGTTAATAAAGTTTGTGTTCTGCAACCGTTTATCTGCCTTCTGAGTGCAATGGTCCCGTATAACGTCGGACCAATGGGTCCTCACCACCATCTCCAAGGGCTACATGTTGCAGTTCGCTTCGCCCCCCCTCCACCACACCCCGCCCCCGGAGATTCCCGGGGTTCCGGAGCATGCCCCCCTTCTAGACTAGGAGGTGACGTGCCTCCTCACCCTGGGCGCGGTGGAGAAGGTACCTCAGGAATTCCAGGGCAGGGGTTTTTACTCCCGGTATTTCCTGATCCCGAAGGCAAAGGGCAGGCTCAGGCCCATCCTCGACCTACGGAACCTCAACCAGTTTATGGTCCGTTACAAGTTCCGTATGGTGTCCCTGGCCTCTATTATCTCATCCCTAGACCCGGGAGATTGGTTCGCAGCTCTGGACCTCCAGGATGCGTATTTCCACGTCCATATTTTCGAGGGTCACAGGCGCTTCCTCCGCTTCCTGGTGGGGTGGGACCACTACCAGTTCACGGTCCTCCACTTTGGCCTCTCCACAGCCCCCAGGGTTTTTACCAAATGCATGGCGGTAGTGGCAGCCTACCTCAGGAGGAACAGGCTGCAAATCTTCCCCTACCTGGACGACTGGCTGCTCAAGGGCAAGTCTCGGTCCCAGGTGCAGGCCAAGCTGAAATTCTTACTGGCCACATGCGAGGGTCTAGGCCTAGTGGTAAACGAGGACAAGTCCACGTTAGTGCCGGTTCAGCGCATACACTTCATAGGGGCGCTGTTAGACTCGGTGGTGGCCACGGCCTCTCTCCCCTGGGACAGGTTCGAGACGCTCAAAAGTCTCATAGCCTCAGTCACGGCCTTCCCCGTGACGACGGCAAGGGTGTGCCTTCAAATCTTAGGCCACATGGCAGCATGCACCTCCGTGGTGCGACATGCCAGGCTCAGAATGAGGCCCCTCCAACTCTGGTTAGCCTCCCAGTATTCCCAAGCCAGGGATGGCCTGGACAAGGTTATCTCGTTACCCCCCAACGTAGTGGCCGGCCTGCAACGGTGGTCCCTCCCGGCCAACATGTTGCAAGGAATCCCATTCCGAGAGACCCCTCCCTCACTAGATCTGGTGTTGGACGCCTCGGACCTGGGGTGGGGAGCCCATGCGGGGAACTTCCAAACCCAGGGCAGATGGTCAACTGTGGAATTGTCCCTGCACATAAACATCAGGGAGCTCAGGGCGGTGCGCCTGGCGTGCATAGCTTTCAGCCCACACCTGGGGGGAAGATGGTCAGAGTCCTTACGGACAATACGGCTGCGATGTATTACATCAACAGGCAAGGGGGCACGCGCTCCTCGGCCTTGTGCCAGGAAGCCCTGGACCTATGGGAATTTTGCATAGCCCACGACATCTGAGGGCTTTTCACCTACCCGGCACGCGCAATATGCGAGCCGATCGCCTCAGCAGGGTCTTCTCCCACCAATACGAGTGGTCTCTCCACTGAGAGGTTGCCTGGCAACTCTTCCGAGAGTGGGGAGCTCCCCATGTAGACCTTTTTGCTACCGCCCAGAATCGTCTCTGCCCCCAGTTCTGCTCCAGGACAGGGGCGGAAAGGGTGGCAGATGCATTCCTTCTCCGCTGGTCCGGCCAGCTGTTCTATGCCTTCCCACTGTTTCCACTAATAGGCAAGGTCCTTCAGAAGGTAAAGGCGGACAGGTCAAAGGTCATACTCATAGCCCCGGATTGGGCCCACCAGTATTGGTACGGGACCCTCTTGCAACTGTTAGCAGCCCCCCCGTGGAGACTGCCGCTTCACCCGGATCTCCTCTCCCAGGAGAGGGGATGCCTCCTCCATCCCAACCTAGCCGTGCTTCACTTGACAGCGTGGCTGCTCCATGGTTAAACGAGGAGGAGGGAAGGTGTTCGTAGGATGTCCCAGTCCCTCATGCAGAACTTGCCTTTCGACGGGAAGGCCCTGTTTGCGGATCAGACAGACACCCATCTACATGGGATGAAGGACTCCCGCACCACGGGAAACCCTACTCGATGGACCTACCTGGCCAAATGGGTTAGGTTTTCTAGGTGGGCGGGAGAGCGGGGCGCTTCACCGTCATGTGCATCCCTCCAACTTATTCTAGATTACCTCCTGTCCGTTAGGACCCAAGGCCTGGCTCCGGCCTCCGTCAGGGTACACTTAGCGGCCATTTCAGCTTTTCACCTTCTGGTGCAAGGTCACTCGTTTTTTTCCCATGAGATGACCTCCCATTTTTTGAAGGGGCTGGACCGTACGTTCCCATACGCCAGGGCCCCGGTCCCACAATGGGATTGGGATCCACCTCAAGGGACCTCCCTTTGAGCCCCTGGCCACCTGTTCTTCGTCCCACCTCTCCTGGAAAGTGGCTTTCTTGGTAGCTATCACCTCAGCCCGTCGGGTCTCGGAGCTTAGGGCCTTGACCTCGGGAACCCCTGTATACGGTCTTCCATAAGGATAAGGTCCAGCTTTGCCCGCACCCGGCCTTTCTCCCCAAGGTGGTCTCCACCTTCCATATGGAACAGGACATTTTCCTACCGGTACTCTGTCCTAAGCCCCATTCCTCCAGTGAGGAACACCATCTACACACGCTAGACGTGCGTAGGGTGCTGGCCTTTTACCTGGACCGTGACCTACGGTTCAGGAAATCCTCGCAACTGTTCGTTGCGTTGGCTGAGCGTATGAGAGGGCATCCGGTCTCCACCCAGTGCCTTTCCCGCTGGATCACCTCGTGCATACGCACGTGTTACGACTTGGCAGGGGTTCCCCCGCCACCTATCATAAAGGCCCATTCCACGAGAGCACAGGCCTCGTCGGTCGCCTATGTAGCCCATGTCCCTATCCAGGACATATGTAGGGCTGCCACGTGGTCCTCTGTCCACACTTTTTCCTCACACTATGCGATCATCTCCAAGCACGGGATGACGCAGGGTTTGGTAGGGCGGTACTCTGTCCCAATAACCTTTGAACTCCTACCCACCTCCATCAGATATAGCTTGGAGTCACCTACTGTGGAATACACAGGAGCAATCACTCAAAGAAGAAAGGACAGTTACCTGTTCCGTAACTGGCGTTCTTCGAGATGTATTGCTCCTGTCTATTCCACACCCTGCCCTCCTTCCCCACTGTCGGAGTTGTCTGGCAAGAAGGAACTGAGGGTGGGGGGAGTGCGCGGCTCCCCTCATAGCGCGATATAGAGGCGCCATTCCAGGGGTCGCAGCGGTGCTCCCCCAATACGGGTACTGCTAAGGGAAAAACTTCCGGCACCGGTGCACGTGGCGAGCACGCACACCTACTGTGGAATAGACAGGAGCAACACATCTCGAAGAACGCCAGTTACGGAACAGGTAACTGTCCTTTGTTCATGGATTTCTGAAGAAATAGATGCCGTGAAGTGGAGTGGAGGTGACAGGAATCAGTGCCTGACACAACCTGTGAGGCAGAAGATCTTTATTACCTGTACTTGAGATTTGAGTCCCACGGTGCTAGGTGCTTTTCTCTCTCTCTTTCTCTCCTTGCCCCAGAGAGCTTGCACTCTAAACAGACAAAGGGAGGCCAAGCAGCTCCATTTTGCAGATGGAGCCATTAGGTGACTTGCCCAAGGATACACATGAGTCTGTGGCAGAGCGAGGAACTGATCCCATATTTCCCAAATCCCAGTGCAGATCTTTAATGATGAGACCTTGCCTTGCTCCTGTGGTGCACACCTGAAGATCAAACCTCTAGGAGGAGGCCAGGGTTCAGCAGGGGATCAGCCATGGCATTTTTTGCTACAAAACTTCAAAGCTATATGTGCATTTATAAAATGTGCCTCAGGGTTCAGCTGTTGCCCCAGATTTGAGGGATGTATGTACCCTGGATGTTGATTAAGCTAATTGCAACCATTGTGTGCATTCAGCCACCATGAATTAATAAAATAGAACACCACCTAGTTAAGGGTTAATTTGAACAAGTAGGGCTTCTAGAGGCAAGATCAAATGCTAGCTGCAGGTTTGCAGTTTCTGCTAATCAGAATGGGAGGAGGGGAGAAAAGAGTCAACAAATTGAGACTAAAAGAAAATAAGTGGATAGAGAGGTTGAGTTTGGGCGCCTTTGACATAAAAGCTTATTTTGACTAAGATTGTTAGGAATGTTTGTTGATAAGTAATTTATTGAAGTCAGGAGAGGTGATGACCCAGTAGGTGTCACTATGAGCTGTATGTTTTGTAAAAGTTAATTATAAAAAGACTAGACAATAGAGTGTACTTTGGAGCAGTTCTCTGAAACGATCCTGAGAAACTTTTCTGATACCATACTCCCCAGCAGGGAAGTGACCGACCATCATGGACCTGCTGTGAACTACTCAATACCATCTCAAATTCTAGGTAATGATTTGGGATGTTCCAAACCTATGGCTTATCTCCTAGTGTGCTTAAATCTAATAAATTGTAGTTTTTGGATAAGAGCATGCTTACTTGTATCAATTTTTCATCAGCCGGAAGCGCTGTGTTCCCATTGATTTATTCCTGGCTCTGCCTAGAGTGAAACAGTTAAGTTACCACTGCTCTGGGTTCTGAAAACCTTGGGTAACACAGCTAAAGAATGTAACAAACATCATCCCTGTCTCCTTTACACACACCCAGTTCTCCCCCTCCAGTCATTTGTCTATGGATTGGCTCAGAAAAGAGGAGCATTACTGATCAACAAATGTGGTCTCTCTTCAACTGATGAAAGTGAATTCTGGAGCCAAGGGCTCGCTGCCCCAAGCTGATGGTAGACAAAACTCATGCTGGGCCTCAGGTAAGGCAGAGGGAAAACTACTCTTAGTGGGGCATCTCCTGAGCTGCCCAAACATGGCCAGGGCTATTAGTCCTGATGAACACATGCTGGCTGTTCTACACTATTGAGTGCTATTTGGATTCTTTAATTTCTTATTGTTTTTTATTTCAAAGCAAATAGACACTCCCATGTCTCTTATTAGAACTTAGTTCTCGTCCCAGACATCTATTTCTTGCTATAGTCCATCGGTAATGGATGTTTCCAAGGACAATAAACTGGCTATCTATTACTTCATGAAAGCCTTGTTTAACCTATCCAGCTTGATCGCCTGCTCTGACCTTCAGTGACATTGGAAAGCCTGACCCTAATTTTCTCCCCAAATGCCCTTCTTTTTACCCTTGCACTGTGGGCAGAAACAGCTCACTGCCGAAGGAATAATGCAGGGTACCTGTAGGGAATGAGGCAGGAGTCCTTTTGTTAACTCTAGTTATTGCTGAAGGAAGTCCTGCTGTATGTCAATACCAGGAGCCAGGGAGCTAGAACTACAATCCTCTTTCACACATGACCTTTCTAAAAGGTCAGACTAATGGCTTTCAAAATAAGTGCCTCAGACTTTGTATCTTAGTTGCTACACACAGTGGGCCAGATCCTCAGCTAGTGTAAAATACTGTAGATCCATTGTTGCCAATGAAAAATAAGAGATGATGTAGGGTTATACCCCCCTGCATGCAGGGCCGGTGCAACCCATTAGGCGACCTAGGCGGTCGCCTAGGACACTAGCATTTGGGGGGCGGCATTTGGGGTCCTTCAGTGGCAACTGTGACGGCCGTATCTTCGGCCGCCTCGGTCGTCGTCGTCATTTAGGCGGAGGGAGCTGGGGCAGGGGGGCGCGGGGAGGGCCACCTGCAGCAAGTGAGGGGGGGGGGCGGCACACAGGGGAACCACTCCCCGCTCCAGCTCACCTCTGCTCCGCCTCCTCCTCTGAGCACGCCACCCTGCTCTGCTTCTCTCTCTCCCTCCCAGGCTTGCCGCGCCAAACAGCTGATTGGCGCCGCAAGCCTGGGAGGCGGGAGAAGTGGAGCGGCGACGGCGTGCTCAGGGAGGAGGTGGAGCAGAGGTGAGCTGGGGTGGTGAGCTGCCGCACGGCTCCCCAGGCCGGGCGGAGCTGCCGCAGGGGGGGGCACCTCAGGGCGGGGGGGGAGCTGCCGCAGGGGGGGCACCTTAGGGCGGGGGGGGGGCACCTCAGGGCGGAGAGCTGCCACAGGGCTCGAGGAGGGGGCGGGGGCGCAAGGTGGAAGTTTGGCCTAGGGCGCGAAACATCCTTGCACCCACCCTGCCTGCATGCCTTCAAAACGCTTGGCTTAGGCTGGCCCAGGCAGATTTTGTACTAGTATAACTATGTTGGTTAGGAATGTGATTTCGTATAGTTATACCAGTACAACCCCATGTATTCGACATTGGTGAGGCCTCACCTGGAGTACTGTGTCCAGTTTTGGGCCCCACAGTACAAGAAGGATGTGGAAAAATTGGAAAGAGTCCAGCGGAGGGCAACAAAAAATGATTAGGGGGCTGGAGCACATGAGTTATGAGGAGAGGCTGAGGGAACTGGGATTGTTTAGTCTGCAGAAGAGAAGAATTGTGAGGGGGGATTTGATAGCTGCTTTCAACTACCTGAAAGGGGGTTCCAAAGAGGATGGATCTAGACTGTTCACAGTGGTACCAGATGACAGAACAAGGAGTAATGGTCTGAAGTTGCAGTGCGGGAGGTTTAGATTGGATCTTAGGAAAATCTTTTTCACTAGGAGGGTGGTGAAGCACTGGAATGGGTTACCTAGGGAGGTGGTGGAATCTCCTTCCTTAGAGGTTTTTATGGTCAGGCTTGACAAAGCCCTGGCTGTGATGATTTAGTTGGGATTAGGTCCTGCTTTGAGCAGGGGATTGGACTAGATGACCTCCTGAGGTCCCTTCCAACCCTGATATTCTATGATTCTATGGATACAGTTATACTGGTATAAGGCTGCCTTATACCAATACAGATTAGTCTCCTTCCCATACAGGAATAAGCAACACCAGTAAGAGGGCTTGTCTGCACATGGACTCTTTCAGGAATAGCTATGCCTGCCTGCATAGTTGCTCAAATTATTCATTGTACGTAAATTTGCTGCCAGATGGAGCCCTTTTTTCTATAGTGGAATGAGTCACAGCCTGTGATTTACATATTCACTTTGTATGTGTGCAAACAAACTCTGTCTCTGAGCACTGTTGACTCTTGCTGGAGTGGGAGGGTCTGATGAGATACAAACACTCCACAGCAGGCAAGAAGAGCAGCCGTGGACTCAGGCAGCCCCACCCCGCGCACCTATGACTGATGCCAGGCTTGGAGGAGGTGCTTTACCAGGGAGAAGCCCAGCTCAGAGGACCCCAGCCCTGGGAGAGCATCAGGCCTCTACTCCTCAGCTCCCAGCGGGGAGCCTAGCTGCTGTCAGGCTCCTGCGCACAGTGGGACAGGAGGCATGGTGCTGGGCTCTATTGCCATTAGTTTGGTTTTCATGCTTTGCTGGGGCCATAGGTGCTGGAACTAGGGCGGGGCTGGTGGGGCTGCCGCACCCCCTGGCTTGAAGTGGTTTCCATCATTTACAGTTTGGTTCAAAGTCTCTCAGCACCCCCACTATAAAAACTGTTCCAGCACCCCTGGCTGTGGCAGTGGCTGGGACCACGAGCCTGGCCCCAGGGCGAGCCCCTGCACCCAAGCTGGGCTGGTGCAGGAAGTAGCTGAGGGAAGAAGAAAGTGGGTTGATGAGGCAGAAAACCCACTTGCTGCAGGATCCAGGGTGGAGGCAGGGACTGGGTCCCTACAGGCTCACCAAGGGGATGGGGGTGGGGTCCTGCATGGAGGACCCAGATACAAGGTCTAGAAGTACTAAGGGGTCAGGCTTCAGACCAAAGATCTGCTGTGAGGTGGTAGGACTCTTTTTTGAGTTGGACTCTTGTTCACTCCTACAGGGATGTGGCCTGGCTGGAGGACTGAATCACAAGGTAAAATGGACTATCAGCAGACCTGGATGGCTGCCTGGCGAGGGCCATGGAGCAGAAGACCCCTGCAAGGTCATACCCAGTCACGGGGGTGTGTGCTGGCTGATGAGTCACTTTGTCACAGAGGGGGTTATTTAAGTCACATGACGTTGTTTCTGGTCCCTGATTAGATTGCTGTCATTTTTTTTAAAAGTGATACTATATACCCTGGTTTGCTCATTAATATTTTTAAACAAAAGGCGACTCTGCAGGAAGAACCGCTATTACCCAAATGCTCACTGCCGATGAGGATTGGTCATGAATGGCCAAGAATAGCAAATAAGAAGGGATATGAAGGTGATTGGACTGAACAGCCATAGGATGTTTGAACAAATGTTTGTAAACAGCCCTACCTATTACACTGACCAATACTGTCTCTTTTTCTTTGTATTGCCCCATCTGGCTGTATCCATTTGTGGTCTCTTTTTTTATACTTAGCCTGTCAGCTCATTGTGGGAGGAACTGTCTCTATACACAGGGCCAGCTCTAGCGTTTTTGCCGCCCCAAGTGCACACACACACACAAAAGCCGCGATCGGCAGCAATTCAGCGGCAGGTGCTTTGCTCCGAGAGGGAGTGACGGCCCCGCCACCGAATTGCCACCGAACGGCTGGACGTGCCGCCCCCCTCTTCATTGGCCGCCCCAGGCACCTGCTTGCTACGCTGGTGCCTGGAGCCGGCCCTGTCTATACAGAGACTAGCACAGTGGGGTCCTGGTCCATGACTGGGGTTCTTGGCACTGCTGCAATATAAATTAATATTGGGGTCTTCTGGCAACATCCAGCCAGCATTGCACAAGAGCACTCCAGGGCTTGGTTTCCAGTTCAACTACCAACTTCCTACATGCCATTGTCCAAATTATTTGGCTTTCCTGTGCCTCAGTTAAGCAGCATGAATCTAGGGCCAGCATTGCCCCTGCTATGTATGCACCCTGGGCTATTTGTTTCTTTGTGAGATCCACTAGCTGGGTTGGGCATCCATGCCAGGACACAAGCTCTGCAAAGTATGTCAATTTTAGAAGAGGCTCAGCAGACTGATGCACCCTATATTTAGGTGAGAGATTAGGAAAAACTTTCTAACTCTAAGGGTAGTTAAGCTCTGGAATAGGCTTCCCAGGGAGGTTGTGGCATCCCCATCACTGGAGGAGTTTAAGAACATAGACTTTAAGGCCAGAAGGGACCATCATGATCATCTACTCTGACTGCCTGAATATCGCAGGTCACAGAACCTCACTCACCCATTCCTATCCTCTGGCTGAGTTACTGAAGTCCTCAAATCATGATTTAAGTTACAGAGAATTAACCATTTACACTAGTTTAAACCAGCAAGTGACCCCGTGCCCCATGCTTAAAAACTCCCAGGGTCTCTGCCAATCTGACCCAGGGAAAAATTCCTTCCTCACCCCAAATATGGCGACCAGTTAGACCTTGAGCATGTGGGCAAGACAGACAGACACCTAGGAAAGAAGTCACTGTAGTAACTCAGAGCCCTCCCCATCTAACATCCCATCACTGGCCATTGGGGATATTTGTTACCAGCAGTCGCAGATCGGATACACGCCATTGTAGATAGTCTCATCATACCACAGGATAGAAGTGACTATACCTGTACAAAGTGCAAGCTGATCTCCATCTTGGAAGAGAAGATTCAAGGTCTGGAGAAACGGATATCAACCCTGCATTCCATAAAAGAAAATGAGGATTTCCTGGATAGACATCAGGATCAGCTTCAGCGGGCACTATGTTCTGAAGATTCAGAGCAGGCTACGCAGCGGGGACAGAAGGCCAGCGAGGATAACTGGCGGCATGTGACTTCCAGAAGAGGAAAGGGTACCAGAAACATCCATGTACCAGAAACACAGATACAGGTGAGCAACCGTTTTCATGTTCTCTCTGCAGGTACTAGTGCAGAGTGTGGAGTGGAAGATACGTCTGAGGGAACAGAGCAGAAGGAGACTCCACTGATTGGAAGGCATGAGATGCGCCGTCCTNGTGGGGGGCTGGGCAGCTGATCTTTGGGCTGGACACTATGGTTGGAGCTGGGCAGTCTGGCAAGGTCCTTTGGCTTGTGCCCCCTGCACGCGTTGCCCCTCACCCAGCCGGAAGGATGTAAAATCGCCCACGAAATCCACCCGGGGCTGCTGCCCCCGTGTCACCAAGCGCAGGGTCAGGTAGTTCCCGGTGGACAGGATGGGCCTGGGGATGCTCTTCCCACACAGCGGGAACCCCAGGGGCTCGGCAGCGCGACCTCTGCCATCGTAGAATTGCACATACGATCCAGCATTGCAGGGGTCCTGAAGCTCCCAGTCTCCACCGGATGAGGGCTGCCCAGGCCCCCTATGGCTGGGCCGGGCGGTCTCTGGGGGCAGAGGCGCTCGGGTGGCGTTGGGTGGGGGCCCGCCGCTGGGGGCCAGGCGCAACAGGCTGTACACCAAGAAGAAGCGGAACTGGAACCGGACTTTGTCTTTGGGCGACGCGGCCTGCATGGTGAGGGAGCAGTCCGTCCCCGTGGCCACGAAGTAGTAGCGCCGGGAGTCCCTGTGCGAATTGATAATCAGCCCGTCGTCTCTGATGGTCTGCCCACAAAAATCCACCAGGTTAACTGGGGTGGGGGGAGAGAGAAAGAGAGTCGCCATCGAGCCCCAGCAGGATGTGCAGCCCCTGAACCCCACTGCCACTGCCTCGGAGACGGCAAAGAATGCAAACGGCCCTGGGGTGGGAGCAGGCTTGTCCCCGCCTAGCACCCAGCTGCTCTAACAACGCGCACCAGCTCGCACGGCTGCAGCCTGCTCTGGGGACACACAGACGCCGCCGTCCAGGGTTGCTCCTCTGACCCCAAGGGCCAGGATCCACAAACCCCACAGCAGGCAGGAAGGGGTTAAAGAGCAGCCGTGGACTCAGGCAGCCCCACCCCGCGCACCTATGACTGATGCCAGGCTTGGAGGAGGTGCTTTACCAGGGAGAAGCCCAGCTCAGAGGACCCCAGCCCTGGGAGAGCATCAGGCCTCTACTCCTCAGCTCCCAGCGGGGAGCCTAGCTGCTGTCAGGCTCCTGCGCACAGTGGGACAGGAGGCATGGTGCTGGGCTCTATTGCCATTAGTTTGGTTTTCATGCTTTGCTGGGGCCATAGGTGCTGGAACTAGGGCGGGGCTGGTGGGGCTGCCGCACCCCCTGGCTTGAAGTGGTTTCCATCATTTACAGTTTGGTTCAAAGTCTCTCAGCACCCCCACTATAAAAACTGTTCCAGCACCCCTGGCTGTGGCAGTGGCTGGGACCACGAGCCTGGCCCCAGGGCGAGCCCCTGCACCCAAGCTGGGCTGGTGCAGGAAGTAGCTGAGGGAAGAAGAAAGTGGGTTGATGAGGCAGAAAACCCACTTGCTGCAGGATCCAGGGTGGAGGCAGGGACTGGGTCCCTACAGGCTCACCAAGGGGATGGGGGTGGGGTCCTGCATGGAGGACCCAGATACAAGGTCTAGAAGTACTAAGGGGTCAGGCTTCAGACCAAAGATCTGCTGTGAGGTGGTAGGACTCTTTTTTGAGTTGGACTCTTGTTCACTCCTACAGGGATGTGGCCTGGCTGGAGGACTGAATCACAAGGTAAAATGGACTATCAGCAGACCTGGATGGCTGCCTGGCGAGGGCCATGGAGCAGAAGACCCCTGCAAGGTCATACCCAGTCACGGGGGTGTGTGCTGGCTGATGAGTCACTTTGTCACAGAGGGGGTTATTTAAGTCACATGACGTTGTTTCTGGTCCCTGATTAGATTGCTGTCATTTTTTTTAAAAGTGATACTATATACCCTGGTTTGCTCATTAATATTTTTAAACAAAAGGCGACTCTGCAGGAAGAACCGCTATTACCCAAATGCTCACTGCCGATGAGGATTGGTCATGAATGGCCAAGAATAGCAAATAAGAAGGGATATGAAGGTGATTGGACTGAACAGCCATAGGATGTTTGAACAAATGTTTGTAAACAGCCCTACCTATTACACTGACCAATACTGTCTCTTTTTCTTTGTATTGCCCCATCTGGCTGTATCCATTTGTGGTCTCTTTTTTTATACTTAGCCTGTCAGCTCATTGTGGGAGGAACTGTCTCTATACACAGGGCCAGCTCTAGCGTTTTTGCCGCCCCAAGTGCACACACACACACAAAAGCCGCGATCGGCAGCAATTCAGCGGCAGGTGCTTTGCTCCGAGAGGGAGTGACGGCCCCGCCACCGAATTGCCACCGAACGGCTGGACGTGCCGCCCCCCTCTTCATTGGCCGCCCCAGGCACCTGCTTGCTACGCTGGTGCCTGGAGCCGGCCCTGTCTATACAGAGACTAGCACAGTGGGGTCCTGGTCCATGACTGGGGTTCTTGGCACTGCTGCAATATAAATTAATATTGGGGTCTTCTGGCAACATCCAGCCAGCATTGCACAAGAGCACTCCAGGGCTTGGTTTCCAGTTCAACTACCAACTTCCTACATGCCATTGTCCAAATTATTTGGCTTTCCTGTGCCTCAGTTAAGCAGCATGAATCTAGGGCCAGCATTGCCCCTGCTATGTATGCACCCTGGGCTATTTGTTTCTTTGTGAGATCCACTAGCTGGGTTGGGCATCCATGCCAGGACACAAGCTCTGCAAAGTATGTCAATTTTAGAAGAGGCTCAGCAGACTGATGCACCCTATATTTAGGTGAGAGATTAGGAAAAACTTTCTAACTCTAAGGGTAGTTAAGCTCTGGAATAGGCTTCCCAGGGAGGTTGTGGCATCCCCATCACTGGAGGAGTTTAAGAACATAGACTTTAAGGCCAGAAGGGACCATCATGATCATCTACTCTGACTGCCTGAATATCGCAGGTCACAGAACCTCACTCACCCATTCCTATCCTCTGGCTGAGTTACTGAAGTCCTCAAATCATGATTTAAGTTACAGAGAATTAACCATTTACACTAGTTTAAACCAGCAAGTGACCCCGTGCCCCATGCTTAAAAACTCCCAGGGTCTCTGCCAATCTGACCCAGGGAAAAATTCCTTCCTCACCCCAAATATGGCGACCAGTTAGACCTTGAGCATGTGGGCAAGACAGACAGACACCTAGGAAAGAAGTCACTGTAGTAACTCAGAGCCCTCCCCATCTAACATCCCATCACTGGCCATTGGGGATATTTGTTACCAGCAGTCGCAGATCGGATACACGCCATTGTAGATAGTCTCATCATACCATCCCCTCCATAAACTTAACAAGCTCGGTCTTGAAGCCCGGTTCCCCCTGCCCCCCACTGTTCTCCTTGGAAGGCTGTTCCAGAATTTCACGCTGATGGTTAGAAACCTTTGTCTAATTTCAAGCCTAAACTTGTTGGTGGCCAGTTTATATCCATTTCTTTTTGTGTCCACATTGGCCCTCTACAGTAGAACCTCAGAGTTATGAACACCTAGGAATGGAGGTTGTTCATAATTCTGAAATGTTTGTAACTCTGAACAAAATGTTATGGTTGTTCTTTCATAAGTTTACAACTGAATATTGACTTAATACAGCTTTGAAATTTTACTATGCAGAAGAAAAATTGTTCTTTTAACCATCTTAATTTAAATGAAACAAGCACAGAAACAGTTTCCTTATCTTGTAAAAAAAAATTTATTTCCCTTTATTTTTTTTAGTAGTTTACATTTAACACAGTACTGTACTGTATTTGCTTCTTTTTTTTTTGGTCTCTGCTCCCTGATTGCATACTTCAGGTTCCAAATGAGGTGTATGGTTGACTGGTCAGTTCGTAATTCTGGTGTTCATAACTCTGAGGGTCTACTATACTTAAATAACGCCTCTCCCTCCCTGGTATTTATCTCTCTGATGTATCTATAGTCAGCAATCATATCTCCCCTCTGGTGTCTTTTGGTTAGGCTAAACAAGCCAAGCTCTTTGAGTCTCCTCTCATAAAGTAGGTTTTCCGTTCCTCTGATCATCCTAGTAGCCCTTCTCTGCACTTATTCCAATTTGAATTAATCTTTCTTAAACACGGGAGACCAGAATTGCACACTGCATTCCAGATAAGGGCTCACCCATGCCTTGTATAATGGTACTAACATTTCCCTGTCTCTACTGGTAATACCTCACCTGCTGCATCCTAGGACTGCATTAGCCTTTTTCACAGCCGCATCACATTGATGGTTCACAGTCATCCTGTGATCAACCAATATACCCAGGTTTTTCTCCTCCTCTGTCGCTTCCAAGTGATAAGTCCCCAGGTTATAGCAAAAATTCTTCTTGTAAATCCTTAAGTGCATGACCTTGCACTTTGCACTCTTAATTTTCATCCCATTTCTATTACTCCAGTTTTCAAGGTCATCCAGATCTTCTTGTATGATATTCTGGTCTTCCTCCGTATTAGCTATACCTCCCAATTTTGTATCGTCTGCAAATTTTATTAGCACACTCCCACTTTTTGTGCCAAGATCATTAATAAAAATGTTAAATAAGATTAGTCCCAAGACTGATCCCTGAGGAACTCCACTAATAACCTCCCTCCAACTTGACGGTTCACTTTTCAGTATGACCTCTTCTAGTCTCCCCTTTAAGCTGTTTCTTATCCACCTTTCAATTCTCATATTAATTCCCATCTTCTCCAATTTAACTAATAATTTCACATGTGGAATTGTATCAAATGCCTTACTGAAATCTAGGTAGATTGGATCTACTACATTTCCTTTGTCTAAAAGATCAGTTATTTTCTCAAAGAAGGAGATCAGGTTGAGCTGGCACAATCTACCTTTTGTAAAACCATGTTGTATTTTATCCTTATTACCATTTACCTGTATGTCCTTAACAACTTTCTCTTTCAAAATTTGTTCCAAGACCTTGCATACAACTGAGGTCACACTAACAGGCCTTGTAGTTTCCAGATCACTTTTTTTCCTTTTCTTAAAAATAGGAAATATATTAGCAATTCTCCAGTCATAGAGTACAAACCCTGAGTTTACAGATTCATTAAAAATCCTTGCTATTGGGCTTGCAATTTTATGTGCCAGATCCTTTAATATTCTTGGATGGAGATTATCTGGGTCCCCGATTTAGTTTGAGTTTGACTTTCACCTTGGATGTGGTAATTTAGATCTCCATATCCTCATTGCCATTAGCCACCTTGCAGCTGCCCCCAAGATCCTCATTAGCCTTATTAAAAACTGAGGCAAAATATTTGTTTACATGTTGGGTCAGGCATAGATTATCTTTAATCTCCACCCCATCCTCAGTGTTTAGCAGTCCCACTACTTCTTTCCTTATTTTCTTGTTATTGATATGACGGTAGAACCTTTTACTATTGGTTTTAATTTCCTTTGCAAGGTCCAACTCAGCTTGGCTTTTGACAGTTCTCAATTTATCCCTGTATCTTCTGACCTCCTAGAGGTAGCTTTCCTTACTGATCCATCCCATCTTCCATTCCTTGTAGGCTTTCTGCTTTCTCTTAATCACCTATTTGAGGTACTTGCTCATCCAGTTTGGGCTGCAACCCTTCCCTAGGAATTTTTTCTCCTTGCTTGGGATGCAGGCTTTGACTTAATCATAGAATCATAGAATCTCAGGGTTGGAAGGGACCTCAGGAGGTCATCTAGTCCAACCCCCTGCTCAAAGCAGGACCAAACCCAACTAAATCAGCCCAGCCAGGGCTTTGTCAAGCCTGACCTTAAAAACCTCTAAGGAAGGAGATTCCACTACCTCCCTAGGTAACCCATTCCAGTTCTTCACCACCCTACTAGTGAAAAAGTTTTTCCTAATGTCCAACCTAAACCTCCCCCTCTGCAACTTGAGACCATTACTCCTTGTTCTGTCATCTTCTATCACTGAGAACAGTCTAGATCCATCCTCTTTGGAACCCCCTTTCAGGTAGTTGAAAGCAGCTATCAAATCGCCCCTCATTCTTCTCTTCTGCAGACTAAACAATCCCAGTTCCCTCAGCCTCTCCTCGTAAGTCATGTGCTCCAGCCCCCTAATCATTTTTGTTGCCCTCCGCTGGACTCTCTCCAATTTATCCACATCCTTCTTGTAGTGTGGGGCCCAAAACTGGACACAGTACTCCAAATGAGGCCTCACCAGTGCTGAGTAGAGGGGAATGATCACATCCCTCGATCTGCTGGAAATGCCCCTACTTATACAACCCAAAATGCCATTAGCCTTCTTGGCAACAAGGGCACACTGTTGACTCATATTCAGCTTTTCGTCCACCGTAACCCCTAGGTCCTTTTCTGCAGAACTGCTGCCCAGCCATTCGGTCCCTAGTCTATAGCAGTGCATGGGATTCTTTCGTCCTAAAGTAATTACTTAAAGTAATTCCAGGCCTCCTCTACATTCAGATCCTTGAGTTCTTCAGTCCAGTCCACTTCCCTAACTAATTCCCTTCATGCTTTAAAGTTTGCCCTTTTGAAATCAAGGATCCTAGTTGCAGACCTATTTTTATTTACCCTTCCATTTAGTTTAAATTGAATTAACTCATGACCACTCAAACCTAGGTTGTCCCCTACAATCATTTCTCACTACTTACCAATACCAAACAAAATAGCATCACCTCTTGTTGGTTCAGCAATTATTTAGTGAAGAAATCTGTCAGCTATCACATCCAGGAAAATCTGGGCCCTACTGTTATTAGTAGCACTTGTCCTCCAGTCTATATCTGGGAAGTTAGTCTCCCATAATCACACAATTCCCAGTGGTATTTATTTCATTAAAAACATTAAAGAGGTCTCTATCCATATCCAGATCAGATCCAGGGGTCTGTAGCAGACCCCAAGCACTATCCCAGGGGAACCTCTAGTACAGGAGTCGGCAACCTTTTAGAAGCGGTGTGCCGAGTCGTCATTTATTCACTTTAATTGAAGGTTTCACGTGCCGGTAATACATTTTAATGTTTTTTAGACGGTCTCTCTCTATAAGTCTATATATTATATAACTAAACTATTGTTGTATTGTAAAATAAACAAGGTTTTCAAAATGTTTAAGAAGNGGCTCAGGGTTGGGGCAGGAGGTTTGGGTGTGGGGCACTTATCTGGGCAGCTCCCATTTGGTGCGAGGGGTGCAGGTGGGAATGTGGGGGGGAGGGGGTGCAGGAGCTCCCATTTGGTGCTCAGGGTGGGGGTGGGGATGTGGGGGGTGCAAGAGTCAGGATGTGGGGGGTGCATGGGGTGTGGGGGGGCTAGGTATGTGGGGGGTGCAAGAGTTAGGGCAGAAGGCTGGGGGCATGTGAGGGGGGTGCAGGTGTCAGGGCCTGGGCGGCCTGGGTATGGGGGGGGGAGCGAGAGTCAGGGCTGGGGTCGTGGGGGGTGGTGGTGAAGGGGTGAAGCAGAGGGCTGGGGGTGGGTGAGGGGGGCAGGGGGCTCGGGGCAGGGACCTAGGGGGTGTGCAGGGCTCAGGGCAGGGGCCTAGGGGGTGTGCAGGGCGCAAGGCTCAAGGCAGAGGGCTGGGTGTGTGTGATGGGGGGCTCAGGGGATGGGTCTGGGGTGTGTGTGGGGCTCAGGGCAGAGGGCTGGGTGTGTGTGAGGGGGAATGTGTTATTCCTTGACTTTAGCAAAGCTTTTGATACGGAATTAGGTCCTGCTTTGAGCAGGGGGTTGGACTAGATGACCTCCTGAGGTCCCTTCCAACCCTGATATTCTATGATTCTATGATTTTATGAACTCTAGCTCTGCACTGTCCAAGGACAACAACTGTGAGTGGGGTGCAGAGAAGGGACTGGTACATTAAAGGGACTTTTGGGTTGCTGAACTTAAGAACCTGAGGGGAAAAGGACACTGCCCAACTTACTTGGGGGTGGGTCTTCTGCTCATAATTTATGTTTATGAGCCCTGTTTGCGGTGTTTCCCCAAATTAACAACAAGTTACTTCCCTCTTTTTAATAAAAGTTTTATTGCCTCTTAGAGCCACCCAAGACGTGGTGTGTAATTGTCTCAGGGGGCTCGAGTCGGTTTTGTGTTGTATTGTTGAAAAGGAACCCCTAGATATTGAACCTGGCCCTTGTTGCTGGCAGAAGCATTACATTAGTAACGCTGCAGCGTCTCTCCCTCCATCTTTTCACAGCTGGCGGCAATCACACAGGCAGGGCTCCCAGGAACAGCCAGAGGCAGGGTGGTTCAAATCTCCTCTTGGATCAAAGCTCTCTACCCTAGCTCAGGATTTTGTCAGTTTCCATTGTTACTTTCTCCCAATAGTGGAAGTTTATTCTAGCAAATTTTTCATGCAGCATGAACTCAAGATAGTCCTTCAGGTTCACCTGGAGTGCAAATCCGATAGGGCCACATTGCTAACTCACCAAACCCATCCATTCACTGATATGTTGTGTGATTACCATTCTCATAAAAATCAACCTGGCATAGCTTGAGAGACCCTACCACTGAAGTGGAAAGCCGCATCCTTTTTCCATTCACTTACTTGGAAATACAACTGTATCCTCAATAGGTTGTCCAGCCCTAACCTCCCCCATCCCACTCCATCTCTCACATTGTTACATGCTAAACAGTTGAATTTCCTAAAAATACTGTTATATGTATCTCACCAGACTGTGTGTTTGGTGCCTTTGACCCAGTTTTGCAGGGATAGAAGTCATTGGTGACATGATCTGGAAGTGCCATTGGCACATGTGTGAAGCAGGGGCACAAATGTGTTCTGCACATGAGTCCAGGAAGGATTGCAACACAGAATCATAGAATATCAGGGTTGGAAGGGACCTCAGGAGGTCATCTAGTCCAACCCCCTGCTCAAAGCAGGACCAGTCCCCAACTAAATCATCCCAGCCAGGGCTTTGTCAAGCCTGACCTTAAAAACCTCTAAGGAAAAAACCTCCACCACCACCCTAGGTAACCCATTGCAGTGCTTCACCACCCTCCTAGTGAAAAAGTTTTTCCTAATATCCAACCTAGACCTCCCGCACTGCAACTTGAGACCATTACTCCTTGTTCTGTCATCTGGTACCACTGAGAACAGTCTAGATCAGGGGTAGGCAACCTATGGCACGCATGCCGAAGGCGGCACGCGAGCTGATTTTCAGTGGCACTCACACTGCCCGGGTCCTGGCCACCGGTCCGGGGGGCTCTGCATTTTAATTTAATTTTAAATGAAGCTTCTTAAACATTTTAAAAACCTTATTAACTTTACATACAACAATAGTTTAGTTATATATTATAGACTTACAGAAAGAGACCTTCTAAAAACGTTAAAATGTATGACTGGCACGCGAAACCTTAAATCAGAGTGAATAAATGAAGACTCGGCACCCCACTTCTGAAAGGTTGCTGACCCCTGGTCTAGATCCATCTTCTTTGGAACCCCCTTTCAGGTAGTTGAAAGCAGCTATCAAATCCCCCCCCCCCCCCAATTCTTCTCTTCTGCAGACTAAACAATCCCAGTTCCCTCAGCCTCTCCTCATAACTCATGTGCTCCAGCCCCCTAATCATTTTTGTTGCCCTCCGCTGGACTCTTTCCAATTTTTACACATCCTTCTTGTACTGTGGGGCCCAAAACTGGACACAATACTCCAGGTGAGGCCTCACCAATGTCGAATAGAGGGGAACGATCACGTTCCTCGATCTGCTGGCAAAGCCCCTACTTATACAGCCCAAAATGCCGTTAGCCTTCTTGGCAACAAGGGCACACTGTCGACTTATATCCAGCTTCTCGTCCACCATAACCCCTAGGTCCTTTTCTGCAGAACTGCTGCCTAGCCACTCGGTCCCTAGTCTGTAACAGTGCTTGGGATTCTTCCGTCCTAAGTGCAGGACTCTGCACTTGTCCTTGTTGAACCTCATCAGGTTTCTTTTGGCCCAATCCACTAATTTGTCTCTAGGTCCCTCTGTATCCTATCCCTACCCTCCAGCGTATCTACCACTCCTCCCAGTTTAGTGTCATCTGCAAATTTGCTGAGAGTGCAGTCCACGCCATCCTCCAGATCATTAATGAAGATATTGAACAAAACCGGCCCCAGGACCGACCCTTGGGGCACTCCGCTTGAAACCGGCTGCCAACTAGACATGGAGCCGTTGATCACTACCCGTTGAGCCCGACGATCTAGCCAGCTTTCTATCCACCTTATAGTCCATTCATCCAGCCCATACTTCTTTAACTTGCCGGCAAGAATACTGTGGGAGACCGTATCAAAAGCTTTGCTAAAGTCAAGGAATAACACATCCACTGCTTTCCCCTCATCCACAGACCCAGTTATCTCCTCATAGAAGGCAATTAGGTTAGTCAGGCATGACTTGCCCTTGGTGAATCCATGCTGACTGTTCCTGATCACTTTCCTCTCCTCTAAGTGCTTCAGAATTGATTCCTTGAGGACCTGCTCCATGATTTTTCCAGGGACTGAGGTGAGGCTGACTGGCCTGTAGTTCCCCGGATCCTCCTTCTTCCCTTTTTTAAAGATGGGCACTACATTAGCCTTTTTCCAGTCATCCGGGACCTCCCCCGATCGCCATGAGTTTTCAAAGATAATGGCCAATGGCTCTGCAATCACATCCGCCAACTCCTTTAGCACCCTCGGATGCAGCGCATCCGGCCCCATGGACTTGTGCTCGTCCAGTTTTTCTAAATAGTCCCGAACCACTTCTTTCTCCACAGAGGGCTGGTCACCTTCTCCCCATACTGTGCTGCCCAGTGCAGCAGTCTGGGAGCTGACCTTGTTCGTGAAGACAGAGGCAAAAAAAGCATTGAGTACATTAGCTTTTTCCACATCCTCGGTCACTAGGTTGCCTCCCTCATTCAGTAAGGGGCCCACACTTTCCTTGACTTTCTTCTTGTTGCTAACATACCTGAAGAAACCCTTCTTGTTACTCTTAACATCTCTTGCTAGCTGCAACTCCAAGTGTGATTTGGCCTTCCTGATTTCACTCCTGCATGCCTGAGCAATATTTTTATACTCCTCCCTGGTCATTTGTCCAATCTTCCACTTCTTGTAAGCTTCTTTTTTGCATTTAAGATCAGCAAGGATTTCACTGTTTAGCCAAGCTGGTCGCCTGCCATATTTACTATTCTTTCTACACATCGGGATGGTTTTTTCCTGCAACCTCAATAAGGATTCTTTAAAATACAGCCAGCTCTCCTGGACTCCTTTTCCCCTCATGTTATTCTCCCAGGGGATCCTGCCCATCAGTTCAGAGGTGCATCTGCAGAGTTCACCTCCGACCCTGGGTGGAGTACGGGTAAGGAGGCACTTTACTCACTCCGCTGCTCGGACACTCACTTATCACCCCTCTCTGAGGGGCTCTGCTCTGACCTTCTCTGCCAGCTGCTCTGCTGGCCACGCCTTTCCGCTAGCCACCTTGCTGGCCGCTCACTGAGATGTCTTCAGGGCTCACCACTTAACAAAGCTCTCAGTGATTTCAGCTCTTAGTGGGGGAGCCTCACTGCTGGTACACACTGGTCAGTCTCTTGCATCAGAAACACCATCCCAAAGCAGGTCTAATACTTAGACCTATGTATTAGCAATTTCAGCTCTCAGTGTGTAATAAGACTTTCAATTGAGTCTAAATTAGCTCTGTAAAAGCAGCAAAGAATCCTGTGGCACCTTATAGACTAACAGAGTCTAAATTAGCTCTGTTATCACACAGCGGAGAGAGGAAGGGTCAAATGGTGCCTGGAGCCCTTAGGCAGAGCCGACACCACCAGATACAAGTACCTGTCTTCACCCTCTCTGGGCTTTGGAACCCATGTCCCCTGCCTAGCGAATGCTGTTTAGTTGAGGGTGAGTCCCTCAATCGGGAAATGCCAAGTACGGTTCTGCTGCCCTTGATTCACACAACAAGGATAACAACCTTTATTACTCCTGCCCCAATAACAAGGAGACTGGGGATCCCACACCAGCCAAAAGTGACCAATTGGGCAAGCAATCCCATCATGCTGAGCACCTAGGCAGGGTGGGTATGCCCATGCAAACGAGATCAGCTCCTGAAGTCCTCTTCCACAGCTCATCACTAGATGTCAGGGGAGAGCTCATTCAGACTCTGCTTACACTAAGTTACCTCGAACCCAGGGCTGTACCAGATCTCTCTCGCACACAACTTTAAAGCTATGCTGAACTGTTCTCTGTTCCCCCCAAGACCAGACCATCCACCCCCTCCACTCCATACGGTCCCAGAAGAGAAAGGGAAACTCAGGAGAGACACTGCGATTTCACAAAGTTATCTTGAGCCCAGGACTGCTCCAGAAACCTCTCTCTTAGACATTTGCAAAGGTATGGTGAACTGTACTGTATCTCTCCCTGTCCCTCCAAAACAGAACCTCCCATCCCTGGCTCCATATTTCCATGGGATGTTCCTTGACTGCCAGGTGGCTGTGAAATGGACAGAGGCAGAGGCATGCTGATTTTTACTTTATCAAATTTCTACCAGGTTGTAGTTTCCACCACAAGCCACACTCCTTGTAATCATATAGTAACTTAATGTTTACGATTTTTTTCCCCTGGAGGTCCATTATAGGGTAAGGAATAACAGGCTGGTTGGTGGGGGGAAAGGTGGAGGAGGGTTGTATGGGGACAGGGTATGACAATGGAATGACTTCACACATGTAATAAACTGTTGGTTATTAAGAAAAAATGGACTCTAGTCTACTTCCAAGATCTCTGCATATCTTCTGAAGATTTTACATGCATGTTTATGTTCATGTTTCATATATACAGCTTGCTCAAACCTGCATATAGTGAAGTCAGCTTTCATACAGGATGATTTGAAGCATAAGCATAGCTTTGCTATAACCAGAGCCAGACTTTAGAAATTGTGGCTTCAATTATATTCCCGTAGGGCCTCCACTTCCCTCTCCACTTAAGAACATAAGAACGGCCATATTGGGTCAGACCAAAGGTCCACCTAGCCCAGTATCCTGTCTTTCGACAGTGGCCAATGCTATGTGCCCCACAGGGAATGAACAGAACAGGTAATCATCAAGTGATCCATCCCGTCACCCATTCCCAGCTTCTGCCAAACAGAGGCTAGGGACTCCATCCCTGTCCATCCTGGCTAATAGCATTGAGGGACGTATCCTCCATGAACTTATCTAGTCCTTTTTTGAACCCTGTTATAGTCTTGGCCTTCACAACATCCTTTGGCAAGGAGTTCCACAAGTTGACTATGCATTGTGTGAAAAAATACTTCCTTTTGTTTGTTTTAAACCTGCTGCCTATTAATTTCATTTCACTTCCTGCAGCTAAAGGGAATTCCACAGGTGCCTTATAGATTCTAAGGCCATCTAGTCTGATTTCCTATACAGCACAGGCCATAGAACTTCTCCACAATAATTCCTAGAGCAGACCTTTTAGAAAAACATCCAATCTTGATTTTAAAATTATCAGTGCTTGGTAAATTGTTCCAATAATTACTTTCACCGTTACAAATGTACACCTTAAAAACAGTCTGAATTTGTCTAGCGTCAAGTCCCAGCCATTCTATCTTTATATACCCTTCTCTGATACACTGAAGAGCCCATTATTAGATATTTGTTCCCCATGTAATCAAGTCACTCCTTAACCTTCTCTTTGTTATGCTAACTAGATTGAATTATTTGAGTTTATCACTTCAAGGCATGTTTTCTAATATTTTAACCATTTTCTTCTCGCTCTTCTCTGAACTGTCTCCAATTAATTAATATCCTTCCTGAATTGTGGACAGCAGAACAGGACACAGTATTCCAGCAGTGGTTGTACCAGTGCCAAATACAGAGGTAAAATAACATCTCTGTTGCTACTCAAGATTCCTGTTTATGCATCCTAGGATTGCATTAACTCTTTTGGCCACAGTGTTGCACTAGGAGCTCATGTTCAGCTGATTATCCACCACAAGCCCCAAATTATTTTCAGAGTCACTGCTTCCCAGGATAGAGTCCCCTGTCCTGTAAATTTGGCCCGCATTCTCTGTTTCCATGTGTATATTTACATTTAGCCATATTAAAATGCTTATTGTTTGCTTGCGCCCAGTTTACCAAGTGATCCAGATCGCTCTGTCTCAATGACCTGTCCTCTTCATTACTTACCACTTCCCCAATTTTTGTGTCATCTCCAAACTTTATAAGTGATGATTTTATGTTTTCTTCCAGGTCAGTGATAAAAATGTTAAATAACATAGGGCCTAGAACTGATCCCCCTGGGATCCCCTCTTGAAACAGCCTTGCTCAATGATAATTCCCTGTTCAGTTACATTTTGAGACCTATCAGTTGGCCAGTTTTTAATCCATTTTATATGTGACGTTAATTTTATAGCATTCTAATTTTGTAATCAAAATGCCATGCAGCCTCAAGTCAAATGCCTTACAGAAGTCTAACTATATCATATCAACACTATTATGTTTTCCACCAAACTTGTGATCTCATAAAAAAAGATATATATTTTCCATAAACCCAGGTTGATTTGCATTAATTATAATACCCTTCTTTAGTTCATTATTAATCAAGTCCTGTCGCCACTCCATTATCTTGCCTGGGATCGATGTCAGGCTGATAGACCTATAATTACCCAGATCATCCCGTTTACCCGTTTAAAAAATTGGCACAACATTATCTCTCTTCCAGTATTCTGAAACTTCCCCAGTGCTCCAAGACTTATTGAAAATCATCATTAACGGACCAGTGAGCACCTAAGCCAGCTCTTTTAAAACTCTTGAATGCAAGTTATCTAGACCTGCTGATTTAAAAATCAAATTTAATTTTTTTTTTAAATCTAACTTTAAAAGCTTCTGTTTAACATCTTCCAGAGATACTAGTGGAATGGAAAGAGTGTTATCATCACATGATGAGACTGCATCATCTGTTTTTTCCCCAAACATAGAACAGAAATATTCATTGAAAATCTCTGGCATTTCTGCATTGTTATTTCCATCTAGTAATGGACCAATACCATTGTCTAGGTTATTTTTGTTCTTAATATATTTAATAAACTCTTCATTATCCTTAACTCTGCTGGCCATAGATTTCTCCTTGTGTCCCTTGGTTTCTCTTATCAAACTTTTGCGATTCTTAACTTCGGATATATATTCATTACTATCAACTTCCCCTTTCTTCTATATATATATATATTTTACAGCTGTCTTCACTTCCCTTCTAAATCAGTCAGTTTTTTAAACAGCATAGCTTTCTTTCTCAATTGTGGCTTTTTGGGCACCTAGTAAGGTGTTCTTCAGTGATTCCCACTTATCATTTACATATTTGTGATTAAATTCTTTCTCCCAGCTGATTTGGCCTGGATTTTATTCTGATTGTTCACTATAAATATGATCAAATCATGATCACTTATACCTAAGTTATCCTTAACTTTTAGTTCTGTGATTAGTTCCTCTATCTGTTAGGACAAGATCTAATATAGAATTTCCCATGTTGGCTGCAACACTTTTTGAGTTAGGAAATTGTCATCTACTATGTTTAGAAATTCCAAGGATGTTTTAGTACTGGCACCATGAGATCTCCAGCACAGGTCACTAAAATTGAACTCTCCCATGATCATACAGTTTTTTCCCCTACACATTATAGATAGGAGTGTAAAGAGCCAGTCACCCTGTGATTTGGTGGTCTGTAGCAGACACCAAATAGTATCCCATCTTGTGCTTTATCTGTAAGGACAGGGCCGTCCCTACCCATACGCAAAGTACGCAGCTGCGTAGGGCACCAGGGAATTTGGAGCACCACATTTCCTGGTGCCCTGCGCAGCAGCATACTGCTCCAGCCCCTGCTCCGCCTCTTCCCCATGGCCCCCACCCCTGATTTCCCCAGCCCTGTCTCTTCCCACCCCTGCTCTGCCCCAGCCCCGCCCCCACTCCACCCCTTCACCAAAGCCCCCACCCCTGCTCCATCCCAGCCCCAGCCCCACTCCCCTGAGGACGGCTGCAGGGGTTGGACCTGCACTTGCGACACGGCCCCAGCCTGCTCCGCTCCCCTGGCTCCCAGCCGCACTGCCGGCCAGTGCTGGGGGGTGGTTCCCTCCTGCCCCCCAAGGCTGGGAGCCAGGGGAGCAGAGCTGAGCAGGCTGGGGCCAGTTTCCCCCCAGTCTCCCCTCCCCCACAGAGGCCTGGGGCCCCACACAACCCCCCCGCGGAGGGGCTGCGGAGGGCACCAAAATGGCTAGGGTCGGCCCTGTGTAAGGACATTGATCCATAAACATCCACCCCACAATTGGGACCCTTCTTCCCACCCCACCCCTTCTCTGAGGCCCTGCCCCCACTCACTCCATTCCCCCTCCTTCTGTCGCTTGCTGTCTCCCACTCTCACTCACTCACTTTCACCAGGCTGGGGCAGGGGGTTGGGGTGAGTGAGGGAGTAAGGGCTCTGGGATGGGGCCAGAAATGAGGGGGTCAGGGTGTGGGAGGGGGATCTGGGCTGGGGAGCTGGGGTGCAGGAGGAGATGTGAACTCCAGGAGGGAGTTTGGGTGCGGGAGGGGGCTCAGGATGCGGACTTCAGGCAGTGCTTACCTCAGGTGGCTCCCGGAAGCAGCAAGCGTAGGTTGGTTTGGGCCTAGATATATGGGGAGAAGGAGCCCAGCTGTGGTGTTGATGGGGTAGCTGATTGGGACCCAGCAGTGGGGAAGAAGGGGCCCATCTGTGAGGTGGAAAGGGGGCTAGTTGGGGCCATGCTGTATAGGAAGAAGGGGCCCAGTTGTGGGGCTGGAAGGGGAGCTGGTTGGGGACCAGCTGTAGGAGGAGAAGGGGCCCAGCTGTGGGGGGAGAGATGACGCAGCTGTGAGGTGGAAGGGGGACTGGTTGGGGCCCAACTGTGGAAGAAGAAAGGGCCCAGTTGTGATGCTAGATGGGGGGCTGGTTGGGGCCCAGCTGTGGGGGAAAAGGGTCCAGGGGAAGGGGAAAAAGGGGGTCTGGTTGGAGCTGAGTTGTAGGGGGAGGAAGGGCCCTGCTGTGTGGGGACCCCAGTTAGGGAACAGTCCAAGGGTGGGTTTCTATGGATTTCCCCAGGTCCCTAAGGGAGAGGAGAGCCCACCTCCACTCCTCTGCTGGGGGCTTCTCGAATCTTTCCGAACAGCCGAGTGTTCACGAAGCGATCCGAGCCTCTCTCGCCCGAAGTTTCCCGAGAACGGCGGAGCCGAGGATCTCCGGAAGGAGCCGAAGTGTTTCGCAAGTCCTGAGGCCGAGCGGCTCCGGAAAAGTCCGAAGATTTCCGAACGCGTCAGGGTCGAGCGGCTCCGGAGTGGTCCGAAGGCGCCCGAGCGTCCGTCCTGCCGGACTGCTGGAGGCGGCCGCAGCGCCATGTTTGATGCTCCGCTACTTCAGTGAGGAAAATCCGCCGGAATCGCCCGAGAGCCGCCACCGCGAAGGGCGCCGCTTCCCCCGGGGAGGGGGACCAAGACTCCCTGCCGCCGGCGGCCCATGAGCAGCACGGCTTGAGCGGCCCCCGCCAGCCCCTCTCCCCGCCCCAGCCCTCCCGGAGTCGCGTTGTCACGGAGACCGGCCGGTGGTGCTGGCCCGCCGGGCTGTCCCCCGGCCCGCTCCTCCTGCCCCACTCCCCGCACGGGGGGGTGGTGGCTGCGCTTTGCGATGAGTTTACCGCAGAAAGCGGCTCTGAAGCCCGGCTCAGCGGCAGCAGCAGCGGCGGCGGGGACCGGCCCCGGGAGCGGGGCGGCGGCAGCGGGGCCGCCTCCCCCCTCGGCTCCCCCTCACCCGGCGGCGGCAGCGGTGGCGCCGCCGCCTCCTCCTCACCCCAACATCAGGGCCTTACAGACCCAACCGCCCCAACAGTATCCTTTACACCGGCCAGCCCCCTTCCGGGCTGAGCCCCCCTACAGGGAGCTGAGCCCCCACAGAGAGGAGGGTGTGCAGGCGCCGCGCCCCCCAGTATAGCCAGGTATGGGGTTAGGTCCCCACTCACAGGGGACGGGAACTGCAATCCCTAATCTGTATACGTAAGTGGGGCTTCCTTCAGGGTTGGGGGTGTACCCCAAAGTATAAGGAATGAGGGTTGAACCCCTTTTTCGTGGAGAGAAGGGGGGCTGAGGGGGCTCTGTATATATGTATAGAATGGGGGTTTCATCCTTGCTTGTGCAGATGGGGTTGCATGCACTTACTTTTGTGGGAGGGATGGGGGCTTTTATCCCCTACTGTTACAGTGGAGGTGAGGGGCCTATATTTTTTCATATCTAGAGAACTGGGGGATTACACCTACTGATAGTGGTATTGTGAGAAGGGGTCATAGCCCCCTCTACTTTAAATAGAGAATGCAGTGTGAGCTATACCTACTCATCTCTTCATGGAGAGAGCTAATGGGGCTTCATCCCCTTCTTGTGAGGAAGTAGGGATGGCTACAACCTTTGCCCTCAAAGTAGAAGTAGTGCAAATAATAAATGTCAGTTGTGCAGTGAAATATATAGGGTCATGTTGAGGTAAGTGGGTGGTGTTTTTTTTTTTTTTTTTTTTAAATTAAGGTGAAGAGAGAGCCCAGCTCCCTGGCTAATGTGAATTGTGGATTTTTAAAATTATGATTATTATTTGTAGTGGAAGTGAATCTAATGTGGAAATATCACACTAGGCACCTTTATCTGTAAAGCAGCTTGTGGTGGGAAGAGGAAATTTTCAATAAGAAACCCACCAAAAATGTTAGTGCTTTAAGGAAAGGCCAGTGTTTCTTTCAATGAATGTTTTAAAGGTCTTTAATTCTCTGCAACTGGGCCTGAAGTCTGGAGGTAAATACTGCAGAGATCAGCAGGAGGGTAGTGTGTCTGTGTATGTATATACATGTTTTATGTTTCTAGTGTTGGACAGCATCCCTGAAAAGTTGTTGATTTTTTTCAGTGACTTTTGGGAGGGTATGAAGAGAGATCCCCATTGAAAATCAGTGGAAGTGAAATGATAAGTCTATCAATAAGTATGTTTCATGCACTAAGATGACTGTATTGGTGGTTGTCAGCTAGAAGTGTTAGTTTTGCTTTGTGTCAGTGCTAATGCTTATTTTTTAAATAAGGAAATGCAGAATATTTTTATAAAGAGGTCAAGCTAAGAGCTGTATAATGTGTACACAAAGAACATATTTCTTATACAGCGTATAATGGGTTTACTGCTCTTACTTTCGTTTTGAGGTGAGAAAATCAAGGCCTTTCATAATCTGTTAGGCCTGCTGTTTTCTTGAGCTTCTAGAGTCATTCTTGCTGCTAACCACAAATATTTTTTTAAATCAGGAGACTGTTGATGATACAGATCTGTTTGGGTCAAAGTGAAGTCTTTAGAGACTTAAGAGTGGTAACTGAAGGGCGAACTCTACCTTTTTCCTAGTATTTTTGGCTAGCTTGTAATATGCTGCAATTTTTAAAAGTACTTACTGAATAGTGAGAATGACATATGTTTTTTCCTAAGTAAGCATGGCAGTGATACGTAAAACTATTCCTCGGGGGAACTTGCTTAGTTTTAAGTGATGTGCCAAATGTTGCGGTGGGAAAGTTAGCTGGCTGGCTTTTACATACACCTCTACCCTGATATAACGCGACCTGATATAACACGAATTCGGATATAACGTAAAGCAGCGCTTCGGGGAGGCGGGGCTGCACGCTCCGGCGGATCAAAGCAAGTTCAATATAACGCGGTTTCAGCTATAACGCGGTAAGATTTTTTGGCTCCCGAGGACAGCGTTATATCGGGGTAGAGGTGTATTAAGTCAGTGCTCAGCTGAAGGTCTATCCAGCAAGGTGCTAGGTTGTCTGAATAGGGTTGTGTTTTTTTTGTTTTTTATTAACTTTCCACTTGTTATACAATACTTTTTTGTGTCTTGACCGTTAAATGGTTTCTACTTGCCTGAATGCATGAGGGTGCTAGAGTTTCAAAAGCATTTTCTTTTAAAGTAATCATTAAAAGCGTCTTTGAGGGATTTCCAACTTCAGTGAATGCTAGTTTAGTGTGGCTTGCAAGATTGGCATATACTTTTGAGGCTAAAACTGGAAAATGCTATCACGTTTGGTAAGTTCTGTGGTGCTATTTGACCAAAGGCATTTTGTATGTGTGTTAGAGGGAGGAGAGTGAATTAATCCTAGAAGGGAGCCTAAAGGGTTCACAGCAAGAGTGGTTGATTCTGTCATAAAGGAGACAGTAGTGGTGCTGCAGCATGTCACCTCACATGAAAGTGACTAGGCTCTAAGAACAAGAGACCTAAAAAAAAGAGAAGCGTGAGGTAAATAAGGTGAGTTTAACATGTGTAAATCTAGAGGAGGACCAATGATATGGTTGGATTTTATTATTTATTTTAGTGACTTGATTCTGTTATGAAGACTTTTTTACTTAATAAAATGCCTCAACCATTAAAGCTATATAAACTCTTTGTAATATATACACATGTTCCATTCTCTCTTCCATTTTTCCTTAAATATATTTAGATGTCCCAGATAGTTTTCTCTGAAATCTGGAAGTGTATGTAATAGTAAATGAAGGCTGTTACCTAGTATAAATTGTAATGTGATTGTGAATATTTTTGGAGAGTATTTTTTGCAGGGCAGTTCCTTAGAAACTTACTGAAATGCATTTTTATTTTTAGTGCTGTTTGTTTTTTAATGTTTTTATGACATCAAGAGAGCATTACCCTACAGCAGATAAATTACAGCAGCAAGTGTCCTCCTGGCAGCATGGGGTGAGCTGCATATGGCAAGGTCCTTCTTTGCTCCCCAACACAGTAAAGGGATTTATTTATTTGTTGATGCAAATGGTCAGTATGCTATACATTGATAGTAGTGTTGAGGATCTGAATCAGTTTTGCAAAGCTGAAATTGAGCTTAAAAGGTTAGTTCTGTGTCCTTGTGCCTTCAGAAATATATATATGCATCTCTAACATTTCTTATACTCTGTTAATTTAATTAATAATAGTTATCTGTACACTTTAACTGTAATAATAGACAGGACTGTATAGGAGGAGAGCTGGTGTCCATCCACTCCATGTGTATTTGCAGAAAAGAATGAAAAGTGAGACATGATCTGAAGGATTGGGGGGGAGGAGAGGGGAATTTTGTAAAAAGGAAAGTGAAACTGAATAGTGACAGGTGTAAAGAACAGAAATGTTTCTAATGGGGTTCCATTCTGTTGTCCAGCATGTTGAATAGGAAGTTATTTTTGTGACTACTGCAAAACAGATGAGCTCTGAAAAACTATCTTAACGTGTAATGATTTAAAGGGTTAATTGGTGTCCTAGAAGAAGAACTACTGAAATAATTTTGTAGCTCCAGTAGTAGCATGTGTCTTAAGTCAAACCTGTATTTTCAGATGAAGAATGTTCTATTTGAGAGTTATCAATCGAACAAAGCATAAGTGAAATTAACTCTGAAATGTGGAAAACCCACTAATATTTTGAAAGGTGTGTATGTGTATCACTGCAGAGTGACGTAATACGGAATGTAAATGAATTAAACCCAGATTTCTGACCACTGGCTTTCTTCTGCACTGGCATTAAGCTTTCAAATGACCTATAAGAAATTGGATTTAGCTGAACTCCATTTGTCTATAGTAAGGGTTGGTCTATGCTGAAAAGTTACATTAGTATAGCTGCATCTCTCTGAGGTGTGAAAAATCCACAGCCCTGAGAGAGAACTTAAACCACCCTAACCCCTGGTGTAGATAGTGCTAGGTTCTTCCATTGACCTAGCTGCTGTCTCTCAGGGAGGTGGATTAACAGCCCCTTCCTTCACTGTAGCAAATGCCTATGTTGAAGTGCTACAGCAGCTGCAGTGCTTCAGTATAAACACTCACTATAGCAATGGGTGGGGCTCTCCTGTCCCTATAGTTAATTCATCTCCCTGAGAGGCGGTAGCTTGACCTTATTGGAAAAACCTAGTGCAGTCTACACCAGCGGTTAGGTTGGCATAGCTACGTCTCTCAGGGGTGTGGATTTTTCACTTCCCTGAGAGACGCAGCTATGCCAATGTAATTTTTCAGCGTAGATCAGCCCTAAGATTCCTTACGTGAAGGTATGCATCAGACTGCAAGCTCACCATGGATCTTGCATTTCAGCTTAATAGAACTTTTAATGTGTATTAACTAAAGAGTGTGTTTCCTTTCATACACTCATCTCTAATGTGTTTGAAAACTTGAGAATTTTTGGCATGTTATTGTTATACTTTACTAGGTACTTTACTTTGCTGTTGTATGAGTGTCATTTGTAAAGTGTAAAAAAGCAGAAAATGGCTGAAAACGTAAATATTGGACAGTGACAGTCTGCAAATCCCAGTGATGATTGAAGCTGGTGATGATCTAAAAAACCCCTCTCTGCTAAGCTTGTAGCTGTTTTCCATTGCTTCACACTGACTCAACAGATGTTCTAGGCTTCAGAGTCACACAGAGTGACAATCCTGGAATCTTATTATATAGCTAATTTCTTTAAAGGAAATATCTATATATTGTGAATAAATTTTGTTGATCAGTATAATTAGATCATCAGTTTCTTCCCAGCACCAGCCTGGACATCAGCAAATAGTGCATTATAAAGGACAAATAGATTGATTTGTACTGAACTTTAATAAAATTGCATATTTGCTTAAAGTTTATAATGCTGGCTCTTTGGGGTTAATTGAATACTGTACCTTAGAGCCAAATTACGGCCATCCTAAATTCTGTGGTGGTGTGAGTGGATTTGTTTTTTCTTTTTCAAACTTGTTTGTATTTGGAACCAATTCAGCTTTGTGGTAGCTGGTGATCTCAAGGGAGACAACAATAAACTTGACCTTAGTTTATCACTTTAACTGTTGCAGAGTGAGACTGGGCATATCTTGGCATGGTTATTTTCAGGGTTATAGTAGCATGGCAGTTGCAGCTTGTTTTGGGGTGGGGTTATTGATTTATTGATTTATTTATTTAATTCTGTTTCTGTGGTAAGAGACTCCAGGCATTTGAGCATAGATGAGGCTGGTGAGGAGACTTTTAGGATTTTTTGTTATAGTGCCATTACTGTAGCGGCAAAGGGTATGTCTACACTGTGAAATTAGGTCGATTTAATAGAAGTCGATTTTTTAGAAATCGATTTGATACAGTTGATTGTGTGTGTGTCCCTACTAAGCGCATTAAGTCAGCGGAGTGCATCCACAGTACCGAGGCTAGCGTCGACTTTAGGAGCGTTGCCCTGTGGGTAGCTATCCCACAGTTCCCGCAGTCTCCGCCGCCCATTGGAATTCTGGGTTGAGCTCCCAATGCCTGATGAGGAAAAACATTGTCGCGGGTGGTTCTGGGTACATGTTGCCAGGCCCACCTCCCTCCCTCCCTCCGTGAGAGCAACGGCAGACAATCGTTTCGCGCCTTTTTTCTGCGCAGATGCCATACCACGGCAAGCATGGAGCCTGCTCAGATCACTGCGGCAGTTATGAGCACTGTAAACACCACGTGCATTATCCTGCAGTATATGCAGCACCAGAAACTTCAACAGCAGGCGAGGAGGCGATGGCAGCGCGGTGACGAGAATGATGAGGACATGGACACAGACTTCTCTCAAAGCACAGGCCCTGGCAATTTGGACATCATGGTGGTAATGGGGCAGGTTCATGCCGTGGAACGCTGATTCTGGGCCTGGGAAACAAGCACAGACTGGTGGGACCGCATAGTATTGCAGGTCTGGGATGATTCCCAGTGGCTGCGAAACTTTCGCACGCGTAAGGGCACTTTCATGGAACTTTGTGACTTGCTTTCCCCTGCCCTGAAGCGCAAGAATACCAAGATGAGAGCAGCCCTCACAGTTCACAAGCGAGTGGCGATAGCCCTCTGGAAGCTTGCAACGCCAGACAGCTACCGGTCAGTCGGGAATCAATTTGGAGTGGGCAGATCTACTGTGGGGGCTGCTGTGATCCAAGTAGCCAACGCGATCACTGAGCTGCTGCTATCAAGGGTAGTGACTCTGGGAAATGTGCAGGTCATAGTGGATGGCTTTGCTGCAATGAGATTCCCTAACTGTGGTGGGGTGATAGACGGAACGCATATCCCTATCTTGAGACCGGAGCACCAAGGCAGCTAGTACATAAACCGCAAGGGGTTCTTTTCAATGGTGCTGCAAGCACTGGTGGATCACAAGGGACGTTTCACCAACATCAACGTGGGATCGCCCGGAAAGGTACATGACGCTCGCATCTTTAGGAACTCTGGTCTGTGTGAATGGCTGCAGCACGGGACTTACTTTCCAGACCAGAAAATAACCGTTGGGGATGTTGAAATGCCTATACTTCTCCTTGGGGACCCAGCCTACCCCTTAATACCATGGCTCATGAAGCCATACACAGGCACCCTGGACAGTAGTCAGGAGCTGTTCAACTACAGGCTGAGCAAGTGCAGAATGGTGGTGGAATGTGCGTTTTTTTTGCCTTCTAATCTTGGCTAGCCTCTGGGATGGAGATGATATGGGGAGCGTTGAAACATTTGCAGCTGCGGGAGGGAAAAAAAGGGAAAGTAGTATTTAAAAAGACACATTTTAGAGAACAATGGGTAGACTCTTTCACGGTGAACCAAGCTGTTAACATTACATAGCATGTGTGCTTTCTTTACAAGGTCGCATTTTGCCTCTTATATTGAGGGCCTGCCGGTTTGGTGTGTGAGATCACACACGCAAGGGCCGGTGGGCAACAGAATTCAGCTTGCAGGCAGACGTGGCAAGCCACAGTCTTTTGGCTTCTTTAACCTTCATAACATGTCGGAATGGTTTCAAACAGCAGCGCCCTCATTTCTCATACCAAGCACCCGTTGGGTTGGCCATTTAAAATGGGTTGGCCATTTAAAAGGAGGGGCTGCGGTTTTTGGTTTAGCGTGCAGTATAAACCCAACTAACCCCCCTCTCCTCCCACCAAATTCTCTGGGATGATCGCTTCATCCCTCCCCCCACCGCGTGGCTAACAGCAGGGATGATTTCTGTTCAGCCACAGGCAAACAGCCCAGCAGGAACGGCCACCTCTGAATGTTCCCTTAATAAAATTCCCCTATTTCAACCAGGTGACCCTGAATGATATCACTCTCCTGAGGATAACACAGAGAAATAACGAACGGATGTTGCTTGAATGCCAGCAAACACCGGGACCATACGCTGCCATGCTTTGTTATGCAATGATTCCAGACTCTGTGCTACTGGCCTGGCGTGGTAAAGTGTCCTACCATGGAGGATGGAATAAGGCTGCCCTCCCCAGAAACCGTTTGGAAAGGCTTTGGGAGTACATCCAGGAGAGATTCATTGAGATGTCTCTGGGGGATTTCCGCCCCATCCCCATACATGTTAACAGACTTTTCCATAGCTTTACTGGCTGTGAATGCATCCCAAGTCTTCAGGGCAAATTAATCATTAAACACGCTTGCTTTTAAACCATGTATTATATTTACAAAGGTACACTCATTCGAGGTCCCTTCTCCGCCTTCGAGATCCGGGAGCCCGCCTGGGGTGGGTTGGGAGGGTACTGGCTCCAGGGTGATGAACAGTTCCTGGCTGTCGGGGAAAACGGTTTCTCCGCTTGCTTGCTGTGCGCTATCTTCAACCTCCTCCTCCTCCCCAAAATCCGCATTCCTGTTGCGTGAGAATCCATTGATGGACAGGGGTGGGGTAGTTGTAGGGGCACCCCCTAGAATGGCATGCAGCTCATCATAGAAGTGGCATGTCTGGGGCTCTGACCCGGAGCAGCCGTTTGCCTCTCTGGTTCTTTGGTAGGCTTGCCTGAGCTCCTTAAGTTTCACGTGGCACTGCTGCGGGTCCCTGTTATAGCCTCTGTCCTTCATGCCCTTGGAGATTTTTTCAAATATTTGGGCATTTTGTCTTTTGGAACGGAGTTCTGATAGCCCGGATTCCTCTCCCCATACAGCGATCAGATCCAGTGCCCCCTGTTTGGTCCATGCCGGAGCTCTTTTGCGATTCTGGGACTGCATGGTCACCTGTGCTGATCAGCTTGCCACGCTGGCCAAACAGAAAATGAAATTCAAAAGTTTGTGGGGCTTTTCCTGTCTACTTGGCCAGTGCATCTGAGTTGAGAGTGCTGTCCAGAGCGGTCACAATGGAGCACTCTGGGATAGCTCCCGGAGGCCAATACCATCGAATTGCATCCACACTATCCCAAATTCGACCCAGCGAGGTCGATTTCAGCGCTAATCCCCTCGTCGGGAAGGAGTACAGAAATCGATTTTAAGAGCCCTTGAAGTCGACAAAAATGGCTTGGTCGTGTGGACAGGTGCAGGGTTAAATTGATCTAATGCTGCTAAATTTGACCTAAACTCGTAGTGCAGACCAGGGCTAAGTGTTTCCCTGGTAAATTAGATCTATATAGCAGGGTCCCTAGTTGACTTCATGGAGTTTTCTGCTTTTCAGTCTTTCTTGGTTATAGAAGCTCTGCTTGGGTTAAATATATACCTCTATAATAATATAAATGGTTTTAAAAATTTCCATTACAGTGAGAAGGATGTCTCCCAGAGGAGTGCCTTAGAGCATAATCTAAAGATGGCCAGATCAGGCATGGGATTAGTCTGACCTCCTCTGGGAGCTGGTTCCACAGCTAACCCTCCTAATCAGAGAACATTTTATCTTTGGTACTTACTTGTTTTGTGAGCAGCATTGTCCCAGAGAGTTCAGTTGATGGGGTGGGTAGTGGATAGTCTTTTTTTTTGCGAACAGGGGCTGCTAACAGGGAGTTTCGCAAGGGAGTTCTCCAGGTGAAGGAGGAGCAAATACAGCACCCTTGGGGTAAGTGACTGTCTGTAGTGTGTGTTGGTTTGTATTTGGGGGTTACTTGCTGTGTGCTGAGCTTGTGTTTGTCAGTCTGTTTGTTTGGTTGTTTGAAGGACTGTGTGCTGTGGCTGGCAGTTGGAAGCTGTGAGCTTCAAAGGAAGGTCTGAAAGCTAGAAGCCTCTGGTAATTGGCTGAGCCTTAATCAGTGGGCAGGGCATTCACCCAGGCCGGGGCTTTATAAAGCAGCGCTCAAGCAACCAGGGAGCTTTTGCGACCAGGGGCTGCTAACGGGGAGTTTCGCAAGGGAGTTTTGAAGGGAGCGAGGGTCCCTTGCCGGTTCTATCTGTTTCCCTTCATCCCCTTAAAACCTATAAACCAAACTACATTCCAAACTTCTTGCTTTAAACAACCCTTTCATTAACTAGGAGACAATGCAGGCAGAAGCCCAGCTGCAGAGTGGGGGCTATCCAGTTTATTGCACTGAGTGCAGCATGTATGATTACCTGCCCCGTGGGCGGGTGGCGTATGTGTGCATTCGGTGCAAGGACTCCTGGCCCTCAGAGACCACGTACGGACTTTGGAGGCCAGGGTGGCGGAACTGGAGGAGCTAAGAGAGGCAGAGAGGTATGTTGATGAGGCTTTCCGGGACACTGTAGAATTGTCCCACCTCCAGTCAGACAGCCCCTGCGCTGTTGAGGAGGATGAAAGGCCGAGGGAAGCAGAGCAGTCAACGGGAGCAGAGGGAAACCTTCCCATAGTTGGGACCCTCCTTCCAGATGGTGCTGGGGTTGCCTCTCGCATTGAGGTTACCTCTCCGGGGGAGGGAACTCCAGTTGCTAGGAAAAGGCAGGTGTTAGTAATGGGAGATTCGATCATTAGAAATGTAGATAGCTGGGTTTGTGATGACAGGGAGAACCGTATGGTGACTTGCCTGCCTGGTGCGAAGGTTGCGGATCTCTCGAGGCATCTAGACAGACTTATGTGTAGTGCTGGGGAGGAGCCGGTGGTCGTGGTACATGTAGGTACCAATGACATAGGGAAGGGTAGGAGAGATGTCCTGGAGGCCAAATTTAGGCTGCTAGGGAAGAGACTGAAATCCAGGACCTCTATGGTGGCATTCTCAGAAATGCTCCCAGTTCCACGCGCAGGGCCAGGTAGGCAGGCGGAGCTTCAGAGTCTCAATGCGTGGATGAGACGATGGTGTAGAGAGGAGGGGTTTACATTCATTAGGAACTGGGGAAACTTTTGGGATGGGGGGAGCCTATACAGGAGAGATGGGCTCCACCTAAACCAAAGTGGAACCAGACTGCTGGCACTAAACATTAAAAAGGTTGTAGAGCAGTTTTTAAACTAGGAGATGGGGGAAAGCCGACTGCTGCAGAGGAGCATGTGGATCGGACAGAGACTTCTCTTAGGGGAGAGTCTAATGGTAGAGAATCTCCAGGTTATAGTCAGGAGCAGAGGATGGAAGAGGATAATGTAAGGGCCAGATCAGATGATAAACATTCACATAAAAAAGAATCTGACACATCAGAAAAGGGCAGACAAATAAACAGTGACAAGTTTTTAAAGTGCTTGTACACAAATGCTAGAAGTCTAAATAATAAGATGGGTGAACTAGAGTGCCTTGTGATAAAGGAGGATATTGATATAATAGGCATCACAGAAACCTGGTGGACTGAGAACAATCAATGGGACACAATCATTCCGGGGTACAAAATATATCGGAAGGACAGAACAGGTCGTGCGGGAGGGGGGGAAAGAGTGTGGCACTATATGTGAAAGAAAATGTAGAATCAAATGAAGTAAAAATCTTAAGTGAATCCACATGTTCCATAGAATCTCTATGGATAGAAATTTCATGCTCTAATAAGAATATAACATTAGGGATCTATTATCGACCACCTGACCAGGACAGTGATAGTGATGATGAAATGCTAAGGGAAATTAGAGAGGCTATCAAAATTAAGAACTCAATAATAGTGGGGGATTTCAATTATCCCCATATTTACTGGGAACATGTTACCTCAGGACGAAATGCAGAGACAACATTTCTCGATACTTTAAATGACTGCTTCATGGAGCAGCTGGTACGGGAGCTCACAAGGGGAGAGGCAACTCTCGATTTAGTCCGGAGTGGAGCGCAGGAGCTGGTCCAAGAGGTAACTATAACAGGACCGCTTGGAAATAGTGACCATAATACAATAGCATTCAACATCCCTGTGGTGGGAAGAACATCTCAACAGCCCAACACTGTGGCATTTAATTTCAAAAGGGGGAACTATGCAAAAATGAGGGGGTTAGCTAAACAGAAGTTAAAAGGTACAGTGACTAAAGTGAAATCCCTGCAAGCTGCATGGGCGGTTTTTAAAGACACCATAATAGAGGCCCAACTTCAATGTATACCCCAAATTAAGAAACACAGTAAAAGAACTAAAAAAAGCCACCGTGGCTTAACAACCATGTCAAAGAAGCAGTGAGAGATAAAAAGACTTTCTTTAAAAAGTGGAAGTCAAATCCTAGTGAGGCAAATAGAAAGGAGCATAAACACTGCCAAATTAAGTAGAAGAATGTAATAAGAAAAGCCAAAGGGGAGTTTGAAGAACGGCTAGCCAAAAACTCCAAAGGTAATAAGAAAATGTTTTTTAAGTACATCAGAAGCAGGAAGCCTGCTAAACAACCAGTGGGGCCCCTGGATGATCGAGATACAAAAGGAGCGCTTAAAGACGATAGTCATTGCAGAGAAACTAAATGGATTCTTTGCTTCAGTCTTCACGGCTGAGGATGTTAGGGAGATTCCCAAACCTGAGCCGGCTTTTGTAGGTGACAAATCTGAGTCACTATCACAGATTGAAGTGTCACTAGAGGAGGTTTTGGAATTAATTGATAAACTTTAACATTAACAAGTCACCGGGACCAGATGGCATTCACCCAAGAGTTCTGAAAGAACTCAAATGTGAAGTTGCGGAACTATTAACTAATGTTTGTAACCTGTCCTTTAAATCGGCTTCTGTACCCAATGACTGGAAGTTAGCTAATGTGACGCCAATATTTAAAAAGGGCTCTATAGGTGATCCCGGCAATTACAGACCTGTAAGTCTGACGTCGGTACCGGGCAAATTAGTTGAAACAATAGTTAAGAATAAAATTGTCAGACACATAGAAAAACATAAACTGTTGAGCAATAGTCAACATGGTTTCTGTAAAGGGAAATCGTGTCTTACTAATCTATTAGAGTTCTTTGAAGGGGTCAACAAACATGTGGACAAGGGGGATCCAGTGAACATAGTGTACTTATATTCCCAGAAAGCCTTTGACAAGGTCCCTCACCAAAGGCTCTTACGTAAATTAAGCTGTCATGGGATAAAAGGGAAGGTCCTTTCATGGATTCAAGAGAAGGCTGAGGGGAGATATGATTGCTCTCTTTAAATATATCAGAGGGATAAATACCAGGGAGGGAGAGGAATTATTTCAGCTCAGTACTAATGTGGACACGAGAACAAATGGATATAAATTGGCAGTCGGGAAGTTTAGGCTTGAAATTAGACGAAGGTTTCTAACCATCAGAGGAGTGAAGTTCTGGAACAGCCTTCCGAGGGAAACAGTGGGGGCGAAAGACCTCTCTGGCTTTAAGATTAAGCTTGATAAGTTTATGGAGGGAATGGTTTGATGGGATAACGTGATTTAGTCAATAGGTCAATAACGTGCCATCACTGGTAATTAGTACCAATGGTCAAAGTTGGGATATTGAAAGTCTCTTTCCTGAGTGTCTGGCTGGAGAGTCTTGCCCGCATGCTCGGGGTTCAGCTGATCGCCATATTTGGGGTCAGGAAGGAATTTTCCTCCAGGGTAGATTGGCAGAGGCCCTGGAGGTTTTTCACCTTCCTCCGCAGCATGGGGCAGGGGTCGCTTGCTGGAGGATTATCTGCAACTTGAAGTCTTTAAATCAAGATTTGGGGAATTCAACAGCTGAGTCAAGGGAGAGAATTATTTCAGGAGTGGGTGGGTCAGCTTTTGTGGCCTGCATCATGCGTGAGGTCAGACTAGATGATCATAATGGTCCCTTCTGATCTTAAATTCTATGATTCTATGATTGAGAACTGGTTAAAAGACCGGGAACAAAGGGTAGGAATTAATGGTAAATTCTCAGAATGGAGAGGGGTAACCAGTGGTGTTCCCCAAGGGTCAGTCCTCGGACTAATCCTATTAAACTTATTCATAAATGATCTGGAGAAAGGGGTAAAAAGTGATGTGGCAAAGTTTTCAGATGATACTAAACTGCTCAAGATAGTTAAGACCAAAGCAGACTGTGAAGAACTTCAAAAAGATCTCACAAAACTAAGTGATTGGGCAACAAAATGGCAAATGAAATTTAATGTGGATAAATGTAAAGTAATGCACATTGGAAAAAATAACCCCAACTATACATACAATATGATGGGGGTTAATTTAGCTACAACGAATCAGGAAAAAGATCTTGGAGTCATCGTGTATAGTTTTCTGAAGGTGTCCACGCGGTGTGCAGAGGCGGTCAAAAAAGCAAACAGGATGTTAGGAATCATTAAAAAGGGGATAGAGAATAAGACTGAGAATATATTATTGCCCTTATATAAATCGATGGTACGCCCACATCTCGAATACTGTGTACAGATGTGGTCTCCTCATCTCAAAAAAGATATACTGGCACTAGAAAAGGTTCAGAAAAGGGCAACTAAAATGATTAGGGGTTTGGAACGGGTCCCATATGAGGAGAGATTAAAGAGGCTAGGACTCTTCAGCTTGGAAAAGAGGAGACTAAGGGGGGATATGATAGAGGTATATAAAATCATGAGTGATGTGGAGAAAGTGGATAAGGAAAAGTTATTTACTTATTCCCATAATACAAGAACTAGGGGTCACCAAATGAAATTAATAGGCAGCAGGTTTAAAACAAATAAAAGGAAGTTCTTCTTCACGCAGCGCACAGTCAACTTGTGGAACTCCTTACCTGAGGAGGTTGTGAAGGCTAGGACTATAACAGCGTTTAAAAGAGAACTGGATAAATTCATGGAGGTTAAGTCCATTAATGGCTATTAGCCAGGATGGGTAAGGAATGGTGTCCCTAGCCTCTGTTTGTCAGAGGGTGGAGATGGATGGCAGGAGAGAGATCACTTGATCATTACCTGTTAGGTTCACTCCCTCTGGGGCACCTGGCATTGGCCACTGTCGGTAGACAGGATACTGGGCTAGATGGACCTTTGGTCTGATCCGGCACGGCTGTTCTTATGTTCTTATGTTGATGTTACTTACCTGTTGATGGCTTTGAAGATTTCCACCAAAGCCTTAAACTGCTGATTGAAGTTGCTTGGAAACCAGTGAAAGGATCAAAAACATGGGTGGTATACTCGTGGCAGCATTTGAGGAGGTGGGCTGTGTGACGTGCAGTCTATATTATTTTGTAAAAACATGATAATAAGTGAATATAATGTAATTGGAATATGCTTCATGCAAAAGGTCTCTTGTAAGGTATCATTACAAAGCTTATAATCTACTGAGTGATCATCCTATTTGTATAAATGTACCACTCTTGTATCTAAAACTAGAAATATAAAATATAACTCTGAGGGCCTATTGTAATTATGCAAAGTGTGGGCCATTAATGGTGGTTTGGAATCTTGATGACTCCCATTAACCAGGACCATTGTCTGCAGATGGCTGTATTTACCTGTGAGTCTTCCTGTATATGTGTGTGCTGGCAAGTGAGTAATGAAGCCTTGCAGTGACATGTGATCATGTCACCTGAACTGGAATCCATCTTTAACCTGGTGCTTTTCCAGTGAGGGGTGGGGGAACCCAGAGGGACAAAGGATTCCCGCCTTATGCAAAAGATATATAAAGGGGTGGAAGAGAACAGAGAGGGAGAGGAGCCATCATGAAGAATCCCCTAGCTATCACCTGAGCTGGAACAAGAGCTGTACCAGGGGAAAGAATTGTGCCCAGGCCTGGAAGGTGTCCAGTCTGAGAAAAAACTTACTGAAGCATCTCTGAGGGTGAGATTATCTGTATTCAGTTTGATTAGACATAGATTTGCGCATTTTATTTTATTTTGCTGGGTAACTTACTTTGTTCTGTCTGTTACTACTTGGAATCACTCAAATCCTACTATCTGTATTTAATAAAATCACTTTCTACTTATTAATTAACTCAGAGTATGTATTAATACCTGGGGGAGAAAACAGCTGTGCATATCGCTCTATCAGTGTTATAGAGGGCGAACAATTTGAGTTTACCCTGTATAAGCTTTATACAGGGTAAAACAGATTTATTTGGGTTTACACCCCATTGGGAATTGGGCATCTGAGTGCTAAAGGCAAGCACACTTCTGTGAGCTGTTTTCAGGTAAACCTGCAGCTTTGGGGGCAGGTAATTCAGGCCCTGGGTCTGTGCTGGAGCAGACGGGTGTGTCTGGCTTCACCAAGACTGGGAGCTGAAGCCACAGAGCTGGCAGGGAAAACAGAAATAGAAGTAGTCTTTGCACATCGGGTGACAGGTCCCAAGGGGGTTTCTGTGATCCAACCCGTCACAGGCTTCTGCGTTGTGCACAAGCTATAGCTTCTGCTTTGCTTTCACGTTCAGCCCAAGGTACAGTGGGTTATAATAATCCTGTGTGAGGTAACTGTCCGCTGCCAGTCATAGTTGCCTTCAAAGAGTTTTTTCACTGCATTGGAACCAGAGATGTGTGAGGGGGGTTTTCCACTATTTTATTAACCTGGTCCGCACTTGTGACAAAGTGGAAATTTTACGTAATATTTTTATGATGCCTGTGCGTGTCTCCGGTTCCCTATGTACTTTACATTGCTAACCCAGTGGGTGCAGAAGGGTTAAAAAGCACTCTTGGAGCAGAGCAGGTGACATGAGGTGGTGTCACATACCTGTGTGGGGTGGAATGAATGGGTCACTAATGGACTGTCTGAAGCTGACCAGTGTCAGTGGAGGGGCTGCAAAGACAATGGAAGCCCCAAAGACTGAGCAGCTGGCACTTTTCCACTGGAATCTCTGGAGGCAGAACATATGAACTCAGCAAGGGTCTGCAGGAGTGGGACAATGGACTGAGAGGTTTCAGGTGGCTGGCATGAGAGTTCTCTTTTGGAAGAGACTGAAGAGCTCTCACCTGGGACAGATGAAAAGCCAGAAAGAGATTCCATGGCAGCTTGGCTGGGTAGAACACTGGTTTGAGTAGAAAGGACTATGTCAAAATAAATAAATAAAAAATAAAATAAAAAAATATATGGAGATATGCCTATCTCAGAGAACTGGAAGGAACTCCGAAAGGTCATCGAGTCCAGCCCCCTGCCTTCACTAGCAGGACCAAGTACTGATTTTGCCCCAGATCCCTAAGTGGCCCCCGCAAGGATTGAACTCACAACCCTGGGTTTAGCATGCCAATGCTAACCTTTATTTCTCTTTGCTAGCCTAGGGACTTCGTGATGCTGTGTTCCAGTCAACTAATAAACCCTACTCTGTTTTGGAAAGACTGCCTGGTGTTGCTACAAATACTTGATGAGGTGCATTGGTCCCTGAAGAGTGTAAAAGTATCTGAGCAGGAGTCTATCTCAGTTGGACTAGCTGGACCGAGCTCATGATGTAAAACTGGAGTGCGGAAGTCTGAGGGCGGTCTCTGAGTTGTTGAGGCTGCGTGGTCTACCTTTAAGAAAGAGTTGGACCTCGTAAGGCCTGGAACACTGAAGGATTTCCTCAAAAAGAATGTTTAAAAGCTGGGGTGTAGCACAGATCCTGTGGTTCCATGACAGCAGTGTCACCTCATGTTAAAGCTTAATGAAACATCCTTGGATCTGTTTTGAGTACAAGTTCTTAGGCCCTAGAAGGAATCTTTGAAAATTTCAATCCGTTCAAGGAACAAAGGAGGAAATGGCATTGCCGCCTTATAGCTACCTTAAAAATATTAAGATTTTTATTTCGTCTCATACTTTGGGAGGTGCATATTAGGGAGGGGTTCTCTTGAACCCCGAGGTTCTCCTCGCCGCCACATCATCGCGACTCTTCTGCAGAGGACTGGGCATATGTCACTCATCGCATTGCCAAAAAAACGTACTGCTTCTAAACCACTGGGCCATCTTCTGTGTTACACATCTAGCACATCTTGATATTCTTTCAAATGAACATTGTATTTGATTTTGTTTAATGACAGGAGGTGAAGAAGATTTGTTCTTGACTAGAGTGCCTGTAATTTTTCCTCTAGGAATTGTAGAAGAGCAATATCAGCAATACAGGAATTCCTTTGAGAGTAAGCCTTGATTGTCTTTGGCTGTGGCTACACTCGAAACTTCAAAGGGCTGCCGCGGGAGCGCTCCCATGGCAGCGCTTTGAAATGCGAGAGTGAGCTGCAGGTACTCCACCTCCACGAGGGGATTAGATTACAGATTTACACTGGCGCTTTACAGCGCTGTAATTTGCTGTGCTCAAGGGTTTGTTTTTTTTCATATCCCTGAGCGAGAAAGTTGCAGCGTTGTAAAGCGCCAGTGTAGCCAAGCCCTTTGACTCGTGTTTTTTAAAATCACAATATTTTCTGTTAAAGAATAACAGTGGTGGATGAGGTCTGTATCTAGTAGCATTGTCGTAATTAGATTTCATATTTATGTAAACTTCTGGTTCTTTTGGGTTTGTGCACTATTTAGTTTGAAATGATTTCCCTAGTTTTGTTGTTGTTGAAGGTTTACGATATTGAATCTGTCACAGTGGTATCTGGATGTAGTACAGAAATTAACAAGAACAATTGTTACATTTTCTTTTTGTGCCAAATGCTGGTAACAATTCCTGCCTCCTCTTAATGGATAAGTGTCCTTTGGCTTCAGGCTCAAGTTAAGATAGTTAGATAAATACATGTGCCTTGTACTGCTTCCTTTATTTAAAAAAAAAAAAAATTGTCAAATTCAGGCTCTCTGACTATACGAAAAAGTTAATTTTATAGCTGGGTGATCTCCATCGTGAATGCCCTGTTGCCTGTCCTCCTGGACTTCAATACTAGAGGTAGGTTGTACCGTTTGACTGGAGATTAGCTAATATAGTTCCTATTTTCAAGAAGGGGAAAAAAAGTGACCCGGGTAACTACAGGCCTGTTAGTTTAACATCTGTAGTATGCAAAGTCATGGAAAAAATATTAAAGGAGAGAGTAGTTACGGACCTTGAGGTCAATGGCAATTGGGACAAATTACAACATGGTTTTACGAAAGGTAGATCGTGCCAAACCAACCTGATCTCCTTCTTTGAGAAAGTAACAGATTTTTTAGACAAGGGAAATGCGGTGGATCTAATATATCTTGATTTCAGTAAGGCGTTTGATACGGTACCGCATGAAGAATTACTGGTTAAATTGGAAAAGATGGGGATCGAAATGAAAATCCAGAGGTGGATAAGGAACTGGTTAAAGGGGAGACTGCAGCGGGTCGTATTGAAAGGTGATCTGTCGGGTTGGAGGGAGGTTACCAGTGGAGTTCCTCAAGGTTCGGTTTTGGGTCCAATTTTATTCAATCTATTTATCACTGACCTCGGAACCAAAAGTAGGAGTGGGCTGATAAAGTTTGCGGATGACACGAAGTTGGGAGGTATTGCCAATTCGGAGAAGGATCGGGATATCCTCCAGGGAGATTTGGATGACCTTGTAAACTGGAGTATTAGTAATAGGATGAAATTTAATAGTGAGAAGTGTAAGGTTATGCATTTAGGGATGACTAACAAGAATTTTAGTTATAAGCTGGGGACGCACCAGTTGGAAGTAACGGAAGAGGAGAAGGACCTCGGAGTCCTGGTTGATCGCAGGATGACTATGAGTCGGCAATGTGATGTGGCCGTTAAAAAGGCTAATGCGGTCTTGGGATGCATTAGGCGAGGTATTTCTAGTAGAGATAAGGAGGTGCTAGTCCCGTTATACAAGGCGTTGGTGAGACCTCATTTGGAGTACTGTGTGCAGTTCTGGTCTCCCATGTTTAAGAAGGATGAATTCAAACTGGAACGGGTACAAAGAAGGGCCACTAGAATGATCCGAGGAATGGAAAGCCTGTCGTATGAAAGGAGACTTGAGGAGCTCGGTTTGTTTTCCTTAACCAAAAGAAGGTTGAGGGGAGATATGATTGCTCTCTTTAAATATATCAGAGGGATAAATACCAGGGAGGGAGAGGAATTATTTCAGCTCAGTACTAATGTGGACACGAGAACAAATGGATATAAATTGGCAGTCGGGAAGTTTAGGCTTGAAATTAGACGAAGGTTTCTAACCATCAGAGGAGTGAAATTCTGGAACAGCCTACCGAGGGAAACAGTGGGGGCGAAAGACCTCTCTGGCTTTAAGATTAAGCTTGATAAGCTTATGGAGGGGATGGTTTGATAGGATAACGTGATTTAGTCAATAGTTCAATAACGTGCCACCACTGGTAATTAGTACAGAGGGTCAATGTTGGGGTATTGAAAGTCTTTTTCCTGAGTGTCTGGCTGGAGAGTCTTGCCCGCATGCTCGGGGTTCAGCTGATCGCCATATTTGGGGTCAGGAAGGAATTTTCCTCCAGGGTAGATTGGCAGAGGCCCTGGAGGTTTTTCGCCTTCCTCCGCAGCATGGGGCAGGGGTCGCTTGCTGGAGGATTATCAGCTACTTGAAGTCTTTAAATCAAGATTTGGGGACTTCAACAGCTGAGTCAAGGGAGAGAATTATTTCAGGAGTGGGTGGGTCAGCTTTTGTGGCCTGCATCATGCGTGAGGTCAGACTAGATGATCATAATGGTCCTTTCTGATCTTAAGTTCTGTGATTCTATGATAGTTAGCAAAAGCTTTCTAGTAAAAGCAGCTGCCTTAATGAGCCTTATGGGAAGAGGTGGTGTCAGAAATAGTCCGGTCTCATGCAGTTCAGGGTTTTATAAATGTTAACCAACACCTTGAATGGCATGATCCTAGTTTCCTTTTACCAGTGCTGAGTGTGACATTTATCTTTGCTTGGCTCACTTAGGAGGTGGGCAGCTGCATTCTGCAGTAACTAAGGCAGGGGTGGTTTTTGAGAGTTCCAGGAAGAATGCGTCCAGCCAGGAGTTGATAAAAGCATGGGTAACTGGTAAAGTCAGCATCAGAAAGATTGCAATCTCTGGGCTGGCTGAAGATAGTAAAAGGCACTTAAAGACTCTTCTGCTGTCTGGGAATCCAAGAATATCAGTGAGGTCTAATGATTGCAGGGAAGCCAAGGGTATAGATGAATTGCACAGTAAAATTTTGGAAGTGTATATATTTTGACAGAAATTTGAGTTGTAGAATTGAGTATTGGCATACAGGGTGTATTGCAGCCCAAAAGTCTGTCCCCATAAATCTGTTAAATAGGAGGATGATGGGATGGAATCGTGAAACACCTCGGGGAGCATGAGAAATTGCTTGTGTCCTCTGGGTTCTCCTTGAAAGGAATGGTTGAAGCCACTGTAAATTGATCCCATCTAGTCCTATGGCAACTGACTGAGTAAATACTAGCATCTTGAATATGTTGTTATAAATTATCCTAGTAATAACCACAGTTAATTGTTATGGTTGTGCTTTCCTTTTTGCTAGGAAAAGAGGATAATTAAGATCCAAGTAATTCAGTATTTACCGAGCTTGTTTTTTAGGATCTAGAGTAGGGGTGGGGAACCTTTTTTCTATCGGGGCCATTGACGCACAGAAGAAATCAGTCGTGGGCCGCACACATCCCCGCGGGAGGCTCTGGACTTTCCCCCCACAGCGGGGCAAGCCAGTGCTTGCGGCTCCAGCCCCGCAAGCGGGGGGAGGGGAGGCTTGGGGCTTCCTCTAGGCTCCTAGGTGGGGCCAGAAATGAAGGGTTCAGGATATGGGAACGGGCTGGGGCAGGGGGTTGGGGTGCGGGAGGGGGTGAGCGTTCCGGCTGGGGGTATAGGCTCTGGGGTGGGGCTGGGGATGGAGTTTGGGGTGCAGGAGGGGGTTCCGGGCTGGGGCAGGGGGTTGGGGTGCAGGATCTGGGAGGGAATTAGGGTACAGCAGGGGATTTGGGATGCAGGCTCCTGCTGGGTAGCGCTTACCTGAGGTGGCTCCCGGTCGGTGGTGCAGCGGGGCTAAGGCAGGCTCCCTGCCTGCCCTGGCCCTGCGCTGCTTCCGGAAGTGGCCAGCATGTCTGGCCCCTAGGCAGAGGGGTAGCCAGGGGGCTCTACGCGGTTGAGGGATCTGTCCAACTCTCCTTTATGACAGTTACGATGTAATTGTAGTGAACATAGCTGGTATGTACAGTTTAAAATGAATCTGCATTATTAAGACGTCTTGAACTTTTCACTGGAAGGTAAATCGGCTAATGTTTTGTTCCCCCCCTCATCTATTTCATTGTCTTCATTGTGTTTTCAGGTCTGACAGACCTGCTTACAACTCAGAAAGAATGCTGAAAATACCCTTTAGAAAGGATGACAAATTAGAAACTCTCATTCCTTCTTTTCTGCTCCTATTTAGACTGTAAGTTTGTCTTAAGACATTTAATACCAAATTCAGTTCCAGGAAACCAGAGTGTATGTACACTCTTCAAAACCCTCCCTCCCACCTCTGCCCCATGTTTACCTTGATCATGTGGAAGGTTGCTAAATTGTCACTGATGTACAGTGTAGTCTTAAGGCATGGTTACACTAGAGCAGGGGTAGGCAACGTTTCAGAAGTGGTGTGCTGAGTCTTCATTTATTCACTTTAATTTAAGGTTTCGCGTGCCGGTAATACATTTTAACGTTTTTTAGAAGGTCTCTCTCTATAAGTCTATATTATATAACTAAACTATTGTTGTATGTAAAGTAAACAAGGTTTTCAAAATGTTTAAGAAGCTTCATTTAAAATTAAATTAAAATGCTGATCTTAAGCTGCCAGCCTGGGGTTCTGTTCACCTAGGCCTGCAGCGGGTTGAGCGCGGCCTGCGGCCAGGAGGCATGGGGCTGGCAGCTGGGACCCCAGACCTGGGGGGGAGGGGAGGGGCAGAGGGATGAGGGCTGTGGGGGTGCAGGGCAGAAGGCTGGGTGTGGGGGGGTTCAGGGGTGAGGGCAGAGGGCTGGGGGTGTTTGGAGGTGCAGGGCAGAAGGCTGGGTGTGTGGGGGGGGGGTTCAGGGGTGAGGGCAGGGGGCTGGAAGGGATATGCCCTGTTCCACCCGCTTCCCCAAGGCACCGTCCCTACCTCTTCTCTGTCTCCTCTACCGAGCAGCGAGCACGCTGTGGCTCGGCTCCGTCCCCCTTCCCCCGGGCGATCAGGTGATCGTCGGGAGGGAGGAGGAGGGGCAGGAAAGCACCAAGCTAGGGAAAGAAGCGGGGGAGGGGGAGCTTGGCTGCCACAGGACTAAGCTTCTGCCTCCTGCCCCCGCAGGGGAGAGCGGTGGGCGGGGGGGGCTGAGTGGGGCTGGGACTGCGGCAGGCAGCGGCGTGCCACCCAAAATCGACTCGCATGCCATGTTTGGCACGCGTGCCGTAGGTTGCCGACCCCTGCACTAGAGAGTTTAGTGGCATAGCTGCACCAATGCTGCTGCACTGTTGTAAGCTCTCTAATGTAGCTGCTCTAAGCTGACGGGAGAGAGCTCTCCTGTCTGCATAATTAAACACCCCCCCCCAACTAGTGGCGGTAGCTATGTTGGTGGGAGAAGCTGTGTGTGACTCGAAAGCTTGTCTCTCTCACCAACAGAAGTTGGTCCAGCAGCAGATATTACCTTACCACCCCCTTGTCTCTAATATCCTGTAATCAATAGGGCTACAACTAAACTGTAGAATCATAGAATATCAGGGTTGGAAGGGACCTCAGGAGGTCATCTAGTCCAACCCCCTGCTCAAAGCAGGACCTAATCCCAACTAAATCATCCCAGCCAGGGCTTTGTCAAGCCTGACCTTAAAAACCTCTAAGGAAGGAGATTCCACCACCTCCCTAGGTAACCCATTCCAGTGCTTCACCACCCTCCTAATGAAAAAGTTTTTCCTAATATCCAATCTAAACCTCCCCCACTACAACTTGAGACCATTACTCCTTGTTCTGTCATCTGGTACCACTGAGAACAGTCTAGATCCATCCTCTTTGGAACCCCCTTTCAGGTAGTTGAAAGCAGCTGTCAAATCCCCTCTCATTCTTCTCTTATTGAACTCTGTATTGAACTCCTAACTCATTTAGGCACTTTTCAGAATCCCACTTCAAATTCCTCAGGGCTTGAAGAACTTGGATTCAGATGATTTTATGATAACTATTTTTAGATACAATGCTGTTTTTAAGGCTTCAAAAACACTAAGTTGTACTGGTTTCACTTAGATTGGCTTAAAAACCAATGTAGTTAAACTGATGCAAATCCTATTTGGAAGCTCATATCAGTTTAAAACTAGCTTTGATGGTTTGATTTGTGCCTGTAAATTTCCTCTTGCAAATGAAACCAATATAAGCCAGATTCAAATTGATATCAGCATGTCCACATACTTTGTTGCATTTGTTTAACTTAGCCCTGGTCTAAACTGGGTGGTGGTGGTGGTGGGGGGATCGATCTAAGTTACGCAACTTCAGCTATGTGAATAACGTAGCTGAAGTCGACATACTTAGATCAGCTTACCGTGGTGTCTTCACTGTGGTGAGTCAACTGCTGCTGCTTCCCCGTCGACTCTGGTCGCGCCTCTCACGGCGCTGGAGTACAGGAGTTGACGGGAGAGGGCTCGGGGTCGATTTATCGCGTTTAGACTAGACGCGATAAATCGAGCCCCGCTGGATCGATCGCTGCCCGCCGATCCGGCGGGTAGTGTAGACATACCCTAAGTTGCCTTAAAATAACATCTCTAGTTAAACTGGTGCAACTTTGTGTGTGGACCAGGTTTTAGGGCTTGTCTTCACTACTGGGAGATCGATGCTTCTGCAATCGATGCAGCGGGTGTCAATTTAGTGGGGTCTAGTGAAGACGTGATAAATCGATGGCACAGTGCTCTCCGGTACTCCAGCTTCCCGAGAAGGGTAAGGCAAGTCGACTGAAGAGCATCTCCCGTCAATGGAGCACAGTGAAGATACCAAGGTAAGTCGACCTAAGCTATGTCGACTCCAGCTACGTTATTCATGTAGCTGGAGTACCCTAACTTAGATTGACTTACCCCTGTAGTGAAGACAAGCCCCTAAATAGCAAACAGGAGTCTGTAGAGAAACATTTTCTAATAGTTCACATCCAAACTCGTCTAACAAAGCAGTAAAGGAAAAAATGATAAATTTGGCATTTTTCCAATCTTTGTGCCTGTGAGAAAATCTTGACTGGCTTGGAAGAAAGGGGGCTTGATATGCATTGGGGAGACAGTGTTGCATTTTTTTTTAGCTCTTAATTCAGTTTCTCTAAGGAAATTTTGTTTAATTGAAAAAAGACTGCAAAGGATGATTACTACAACGCTGTGGCGCAAATTGTCAAACAACACATACTCTGAAGAGAAATCTTATTAACTTTAGGATTTTGGCGATTGGCAATCGTCGTAGAAATGTTTGAAACTTAAGGCTTGTCTAAATGCAGTTGCACCGGTTTCACTAGAGGTGTGATAAAATGCTTTAAATCAGTGAAACTTTGTGTGTAGACTGTATATCTGAACATTAAGGCCTGATCTTTGATTTTCATTTGTATTTTCTGCCAAATGGCAATGGTAGCAAGTAGCCTGATATATTTTGTTTTAAGCTTCTTGGGCCAGACTTACTTTTGTAAGTGAGTGCATTTATTATTGTACTGTGTTTGACTATACTGTGGTATTTCTTGGGGAACTGCCATGTTAACTTAAGTATAGTAAGTCGTGGATGTTAGCTGCTGATCCATTTTATGCGTAGTGCACTAGTAAAAATTAATGTGGTACATAATATTAATCTTTTTGCTAAATCATTTGAGGGATTTTGAGGTGTGGGGAAAGTGTGTGACTGCTGGTCATGTGGAAATAGACTGAAAACCACTGGCTTAGATTAGCTACAAGGTTCCCACGCCTACTAGCATCTGTGATTATATATTGCAGTCATTATTTACACACACAGTATGCAGTGCTAATTGTGATAAAGAAATAAAGAAACAGTCCCTGGCCAAAAAATTACAATCAGGTTGATTTTTTAAAGTGTTTTTAGTATAAGCAGTCTAGCATCTTGCAACTAGAAGATTAAGGAATAATAGCTTTCCTATTGTTTCCTAATGTTTAATCTTTTATTTTTTTTAAACAGATCTAGTGCCTCTGGGGTTTCAGACAGGGCCGGCTCCAGGCACCAGCCCAGCAAGCAGGTGCTTGGGGCGGCCAACGGAGAGGGGCAGCACTCCAGCTGTTTTTGGGGCGGCAAGTCTGGGTCTTCGGGGGCGGGTCCCTTGGTCCCGCTGGGAGCGAAGGACCAGCCGCCGAATTGCCGCCGAAGACTGAAGCGGCGGCTGTAGAGCTGATCGCGATTGCGGCTTTTTTTTTTTTTTTTTTTTTTTTTGCTGCTTGGGGCGGCAAAAACCCTGGAGCCGGCCCTGGTTTCAGAGCATGTACCCATAATTGGTCTGGAATGTGGTGTTGAGTAGATCTGGGTGAATAATGGATTTTTTCGTTTGCTATCAATTCTGAAAAATCAGTTTTTTGTTTTGTGTTGAACAAAAAAATATTCAAAAAAATATTTGTGAATTGAAGTTGGAAAAAACGTTTACTTGTTTTAATATCGGGGATTTTGACAAAATCAAAGGAGTAGATTCATAAAATGGCTGGAGGAGAAGGAGGTGGTGGTAGCAGTGCCTCCCTTATAAGCTTTAACCCAATGGGTAGGGCACTCGCCAAGGATGTAGGAAACTCGGGTTCATATCTCTGCTCTACAACAGGCAGATGGGGTGGTTGAACCTGGGTGTCTGACATCTGGTTTAAAGCTTATAAGGGACGTACCAGCACCTCCTTCACTTTTGTCAAATAATAATTGTCAAATAAACATTACTGAAATGTTTTGATTCTTTTTCAGTTCAGTCAAAACTATTTTGCAAATTTGTGTAGAGTTTGCCATAGTCTCTTGACCTGAAACTGCATTTTTCATTGAATAAACAATTTGCTGAAATTTTTTTTCACATAGTTCTAGTCCTCAGGTCAGAGGAGGTGCCTCTTGCTGTGTCTGTGGAGATTCATCCAGATCTGGCAAAAGTGTATGTCATGGAAAACTACCATTTGCGTTACACTAGCCCCTTGGTTTTCTGAAACTTCAACCTGCATTGTGCATGCTCCTGAACTTGCCTGCCACTGCTCTAACCACTTAACTTCCTTTCCAGAGCCTGTAATACAACTAGGGCTTCTGATTTTAGATTTTAGATTTTAACCAATAAACACAAATAAAACACCTCTGTACAAAAATAAATAAATTGGTGTATATACAATAAACACTGGGAATGGTTACTTGTATCCAAGGGCTTGTCTACACAGATCATAGAATATCAGTGTTGGAAGGGACCTCAGGAGGTTATCTAGTCCAACCCCCTGCTCAAAGCAGGACCTAATCCCAACTAAATCATCCCAGCCAGGGCTTTGTCAAGCCTGACCTTAAAAACCTCTAAGGAAAGAGATTCCACCACCTCCCATTACTCCTTGTTCTGTCATCTGGTACCACTGTGAACAGTCTAGATCCATCCTCTTTGGAACCCCCTTTCAGGTAGTTGAAAGCAGCTATCAAATCCCCCCTCATTCTTCTCTTCTGCAGACTAAACAATCCCAGTTCCCTCAGCCTCTCCTCATAACTCATGTGCTCCAGCCCCCTAATCATTTTTGTTGCCCTCCGCTGGACTCTTTCCAATTTTTCCACATCCTTCTTGTAGTGTGGGGCCCAAAACTGGACACAGTACTCCAGGTGAGGCCTCACCAATGTCGAATAGAGGGGAACGATCACGTCCCTCGATCTGCTGGCAATGCCCCTACTTATACAGCCCAAAATGCCGTTAGCCTTCTTGGCAACAAGGGCACACTGTTGACTCATATCCAGCTTCTCGTCCACCGTAACCCCTAGGTCCTTTTCTGCAGAACTGCTGCCTAGCCACTCGGTCCCTAGTCTGTAACAGTGCATGGGATTCTTCCGTCCTAAGTGCAGGACTCTGCACTTGTCCTTGTTGAACCTCATCAGGTTTCTTTTGGCCCAATCCTCTAATTTGTCTAGGTCCCTCTGTATCCTATCCCTACCCTCCAGCGTATCTACCACTCCTCCCAGTTTAGTGTCATCTGCAAATTTGCTGAGAGTGCAGTCCACGCCATCCTCCAGATCATTAATGAAGATATTGAACAAAACCGGCCCCAGGACCGACCCTTGGGGCACTCCGCTTGAAACCGGCTGCCAACTAGACATGGAGCCGTTGATCACTACCCGTTGAGCCCGACGATCTAGCCAGCTTTCTATCCACCTTATAGTCCATTCATCCAGCCCATACTTCTTTAACTTGCCGGCAAGAATACTGTGGGAGACCGTATCAAAAGCTTTGCTAAAGTCAAGGAATAACACATCCACTGCTTTCCCCTCATCCACAGACCCAGTTATCTCCTCATAGAAGGCAATTAGGTTAGTCAGGCATGACTTGCCCTTGGTGAATCCATGCTGACTGTTCCTGATCACTTTCCTCTCCTCTAAGTGCTTCAGAATTGATTCCTTGAGGACCTGCTCCATGATTTTTCCAGGGACTGAGGTGAGGCTGACTGGCCTGTAGTTCCCCGGATCCTCCTTCTTCCCTTTTTTAAAGATGGGCACTACATTAGCCTTTTTCCAGTCATCCGGGACCTCCCCCGATCGCCATGAGTTTTCAAAGATAATGGCCAATGGCTCTGCAATCACATCCGCCAACTCCTTTAGCACCCTCGGATGCAGCGCATCCGGCCCCATGGACTTGTGCTCGTCCAGTTTTTCTAAATAGTCCTGAACCACTTCTTTCTCCACAGAGGGCTGGTCACCTTCTCTCCATACTGTGCTGCCCAGTGCAGCAGTCTGGGAGCTGACCTTGTTCGTGAAGACAGAGGCAAAAAAATCATTGAGTACATTAGCTTTTTCCACATCCTCGGTCACTAGGTTGCCTCCCTCATTCAGTAAGGGGCCCATACTTTCCTTGACTTTCTTCTTGTTGCTAACATACCTGAAGAAACCCTTCTTGTTACTCTTAACATCCCTTGCTAGCTGCAACTCGAAGTGTGATTTGGCCTTCCTGATTTCACTCCTGCATGCCTTAGCAATATTTTTATACTCCTTCCTGGTCATTTGTCCAGTCTTCCACTTCTTGTAAGCTTCTTTTTTGCGTTTAAGATCAGCAAGGATTTCACTGTTTAGCCAAGCTGGTCGCCTGCCATATTTACTATTCTTTCTACACATCGGGATGGTTTTTTCCTGCAACCTCAATAAGGATTCTTTAAAATACAGCCAGCTCTCCTGGACTCCTTTCCCCCTCATGTTATTCTCCCAGGGGATCCTGCCCATCAGTTCCCTGAGGGAGTCAAAGTCTGCTTTTCTGAAGTCCAGGGTCCGTATTCTGCTGCTTTCCTTTCTTCCTTGTGTCAGGATCCTGAACTCGACCATCTCATGGTCACTGCCTCCCAGGTTCCCATCCACTTTTGCTTCCCCTACTAATTCTTCCCGGTTTGTGAGCAGCAGGTCTAGAAGAGCTCTGCCCCTAGTTGGTTCCTCCAGCACTTGCACCAGGAAATTGTCCCCTACACTTTCCAAAAACTTCCTGGATTGTCTGTGCACCGCTGTATTGCTCTCCCAGCAGATATCAGGGTGATTAAAGTCTCCCATGAGAACCAGGGCCTGCGATCTAGTAACTTGTGCTAGTTGCCGGAAGAAAGCCTCGTCCACCTCATCCCCCTGGTCTGGTGGTCTATAGCAGACTCCCACCACGACATCACCCTTGTTGTTCACACTTCTAAACTTAATCCAGAGACTCTCAGGTTTTTCTGCAGTTTCATACCGGAGCTCTGAGCAGTCATACTCCTCTCTTACATACAATGCAACTCCCCCACCTTTTCTGCCCTGCCTGTCCTTCCTGAACAGTTTATATCCATCCATGACAGTACTCCAGTCATGTGAGTTATCCCACCAAGTCTCTGTTATTCCAATGACATCATAGTTCCTTGACTGTGCCAGGACTTCCAGTTCTCCCTGCTTGTTTCCCAGGCTTCTTGCATTTGTGTATAGGCACTTAAGATAACTCGCTGATTGTCCCGCTTTCTCAGTCTGAGACAGGAGTCCTCCCCTCTTGCACTCTCCTGCTCGTGCTTCCTCCCGGTATCCCATTTCCCCACTTACCTCAGGGCTTTCAATAATGTGGAGAATGGAGGTGTGATTTCTAAAGTGCACTAATGTGTTGTGCATTAATTAGTCTGTGTAGACCCTGCTGGTGTGCTCTGAAGAGTCCCTTGTGCACTTTAAGGTAGAATTGTTTGAAACAGTACAACATTAAAGTACATTAGGGAATATTACAGTATATACAAGGAGGTTAGAAAACTCCTTATTTTTGGACATCTAGTTAAAACTCAAATTGTTAAAATAAAAAATGAAATTTAATAAACCTTGAAAAACAGAAACCCTAAATACAGTTCAAGAATCTTGATTCCCAGCATTTCACTACTGTCTAGCAAATAGTTGTGAAATCTACTGGCAAAGTGTGTTTTTATGTCCCCTCTTGGTGGTTCTGTGGAGGATAACTGTCTTCTAGTACTTGTACTTATTCCTTTTAGCTCAGTCTGGTTAGATTTAATACATTCCCCTCTCTCTTGGTTGTCTTCTGGATCTCATCCTTTCCTTGCATCCTTTCCTTCCTTCCTACCACTTTCAAAGATTCCCATGGCGTAGAGATTCTAACTCTAGCCAAGGAGAGCTGGATGTAAACTCCTTTTAGAGTCTTTCAGTGTTGCTTTGGCCAGAGATGCCTACTTAAAATGAATGCCAGATATCCTTCTGGAGAGCGGAGTACTCCAATTCTGTAGCACTCCTGTACTCTTTTGTCTCTGGGAGTGAAACACAAAACTCCATCCTATTTCTGATGACACCTGGCAGGGAAAGATAACAAATATTCATGCCTATCTAATCGTCTTCAAGTCTTTTTTCCCCCTCATTCCTACTACAACAGAAATGAGGGTCCCAATTGCCTAAACCAGTTCAGCCTCCAGACTTTAAATGCCCAGCAGGTAGCATTCTGTAAAGTTTGACTGCCAGATCTGAAGTCCTGAGTAACTAACTGCACAACAGAATACAAAGGACATATATGTTGGTCATAGCACCTTTTGATACTTGTGCAACTGAATGGATTATCTATGAAATTGTTTGATAGAACTGTGTATGCATCATATGAGGTTCTCTCATCCCTGTCTCCCTTTCACTTCTATAGGAGGCAAAGTATAGACAAAGTCTATCAGTTTCTCCAGGTTTGTTTTGGAAATCTCCCCCAGGTGCAGCTGGAGCTAGTAACTACAGTGGGGGCACTAGTATAGGTAGGACATGTGACTCCTTGCTCAGGTCACTTAGAACTGTGAGCCACTGTGTTACCACTCTGCCTCAGCAAGAGTGAGCCTTGCTGCTGCTAAGCTGTGAGTCAGCTCCCTGACCCACCAGCTTGTCTGCCTTGCCAGCAAACTCCTCGGGACTTGTCCCATCCAAACCTTGCCTTGCAGGTAACAAACAGTGATCTTCAATTTCCCAAGTTCCCAAGAGGCAACTTTCTGCAGTATCCAGCCCCTCTCACTGGACCTTCACAGAAGTTAGCAAGTTTGCTGTTTAGTTTGGTTGAGGATTTTACCCTTCAGTCTAATATAGAGCACTGAGATGGTTTTGCAATAAAACAAGAATAAGTGTATTAACAAAGAATAGATATTTAAGTGATTATTAAGAATAGAAGAGACAGGTATGGATACAAACAAAACATGCTGTCTAGTGACTAAAACTTAACTTCATCCAGTTGCAATCTTTTGTAGATTTCTCACCTGTAGTCAGTTTCCAGAAAACTCAACTCTCTTGGTTGAAGGATCCAAGTTTCTATAATTACAACATAAGAATGGCCATACTGGGTCAGACCAAAAGTCCAGTATCTGGTCCATCTAGCCCAGTATCCTGTCTTCTGACAGTGGCCAATGCCAGGTACCCCAGAGGGAATGAACAGGTAATCATCAAGTGATCCATTCTCTGTCGCCCATTCTCAGTTTCTGGCAAACAGAGGCTGGGGACACCATCCCTGCTCGTCCTGGCTAATAGCCATTGATGGACCTATCCTCCATGAACTTACCTAGTTCTTTTTTGAACCCTCTTATAGTCTTGGCCTTCACAACATCCTCTGGCAAAGAGTTCCACAGGTTGGCTGTGCATTGTGTGAAGAAATACTTCCTTTTGTTTGTTTTAAACCTGCTCTCTATTAATTTCATTTGGTGACCTAGTTTTTGTGTTATGAGAAGAAGTAAATAAAACTTCCTTATTTCCTTTCTCCACACCAGTCATGATTTTATAGACCTCAATCATATTCCCATTAGTCGCCTTTTTTCCAAGTTAGTCTTATTAATCTCTCCTCATACAAAAGCGGTTCCATACCTCTAATCATTTTGTTGCCCTTTTTTGAACCTTTTCCAATTCCAATATATCTTTTTTGAGATGGAGCGACCACATCTGCCCGCAGTATTGAAGATGTGGGTGTAACATGGATTTATATAGAGCAGTGGTTCTCAAACTGTGGGTTGGGACCCCAAAGTGAGTTGCAACCCCATTTTAATGGGGTCACCAGGGCTGGTGTTAGACTTACCCCAAGCCCAAGCCTGACACCACTGCCCAGGGCTATAGCCCAAGAGCTTCAGGGATGGTGGGGCTTGGGCTTGGCTTCCCCCCCCCAGGCTCGGGCAGGCTCAGGCTTCGGTCCCCCTCCTGGGGTCGTAGTAATTTTTGTTGTCAGAAAGGGGTTACAGTGCATTGAAGTTTGAGAACCTCTGATATAGAGGCAATATGATATTTTCGGTCTTATGTGTGTCTTTCTTAATGATTCCCAACATTCTGCTCGCTTTTTTTGACTGCCGCTGCATATTGAGTGGATATTTTCAGAGAACTATCCACAATGACATTAAAAAAATGTTTTTTTAAAAATTTGAGCTCTGGCCCTTTATATCCATCCAGTGATGGATAACAAAATGACCTTTTGTTTCTATTTATATCTTCCCAAAGTTTATTGATCTTGTTTCAAGAGGCAGGAAGGCTTCCAAGAGGCAGCCTTCATTCCATTGAGATTAAGGGGGTCACCTTCCCCCACTTGCTTGTGTGATGGCTGTGTCACTTGCTTAATTTGTATTGGAGACACAGTGAAGACAGCGAAACAACTTTCTTTTGTTTAGGACAGGCTGGGGTTAGGCTCTGCCTGCCAAACACATTTTAGGAACATATTTCCAGTACACATCTATGATTCTTTATACACCACACACATATATTAAGCAGTAATATTAATGACCAGTGTATTAACAGTTTGCATTTGACATACTACATAACACCTTTTAGGTACAGATTATGACAACAGTGACTAGAGGCAATGAGTGTGTCAGGCCTGATGAGAATTATGGGGTGGTGTGCCCTCTGCCAGTTGGCATTGAGGGCTCCCTGGGTCACAGGGTACATGTTCCTTAACATCAGTGTCCTTCAGCTCTGCTAAGAGCGGGCCTAGAGGACAGCAAAGTGACAGGAAGAAAGAAAGAAAGAAAGAGAGGGAAAACCAGTGCCCTGTCTACACTAGTGCTCACACCATTGATACTATGAGTAGAATTGCACTAGTGGTAGTGCAACTCCTCCAAATGCCATTCTGTCTCATCTGTGTTTTTCCATGCTCAGATGACTACTCTGTTGATTTATATAATATAAGATTTGGGAAAATGTTTCATCTCTTTTTACAGTTGAGGTAGGTTTCTCTGAAGCTGGCTTTTTAGTTGGTAGTAGGAGGAGATTCCATAATAAATCTCTGAATAAACTTTTTGGTCCAGTGGATTAATCTTCAAAATGAATTACTTGAATATACAAGGACTGAGGAGCCCTGAGGTCTGTTTATTTTGTTCCTCCTGATGGGCACTTCTGCATTACCATAATGCTTTCTCTGCATTTCTGGCAGGGAGAATCTCTTGGGATCGACAGTGGTCTGACTTATTATGGCTGTTTGGCTCTGAAATGGAAGTTAGTAGCAGTACACAAGAATAATTGATGGCAAACTCCCTTCTTAGATATATTTTTCAAGGGTGCTTTTCTGAAACCATTTTGTTTGTGTGACACATCATCTTCTTGTAACAGTGCACTTGGGGAACAAAAAATAGATTTTCATTCTGTGTAATCAGTGGATGATGAGAATCCATTGGAAAGCCACAGCTTTTGTGGCCCATTAGCCGTTATATAAAATTTTAGTGGAGATTTGCAGAATGTAGTTTTTGGATACCTGTTCTTCCAGGATCTCATTTTGGGCAACGTGTGGGATTTTAACCTAGCTGAAGAAAAACTCCAAGCTCCACATGTGGCAAAAATGTTATTTAATTTTATTTCATATTTCAGGGGAAATTTCTGTTGAAACCTAATTTGAGAGTTGAAAGGAATATTAATGTTCTCTAGAAACATACTTTTAGAATTTATTGCTTTGTTTGCAACAGGGTAATAAATTTGGGTGACAACCCTAGTGTCATATTGGTTACTGACAGATTGACCTGTAGAGCAATGGTTCTCAGCCAGGAGTACAGGGGTATGCAGAGGTCTTCTAGGGGGTACTCAACTCATCTAGATCAGTGTTTCTCAACCTGGGGGTTGCAGGATGGGTTTAGGGAGGTTGCAAGTACAGGGCTGTCATTAGGGGGTAGCAAGAAGAGCAATTGCCGGCAAGTTAAAGAAGTATGGGCTGGATGAATGGACTATAAGGTGGATAGAAAGCTGGCTAGATCGTCGGGCTCAACGGGTAGTGATCAACGGCTCCATGTCTAGTTGGCAGCCGGTTTCAAGTGGAGTGCCCCAAGGGTCGGTCCTGGGGCCGGTTTTGTTCAATATCTTCATTAATGATCTGGAAGATGGCGTGGACTGCACTCTCAGCAAATTTGCAGATGACACTAAACTGGGAGGAGTGGTAGATACGCTGGAGGGTAGGGATAGGATACAGAGGGACCTAGACAAATTAGAGGATTGGGCCAAAAGAAACCTGATGAGGTTCAACAAGGACAAGTGCAGAGTCCTGCACTTAGGACGGAAGAATCCCATGCACTGTTACAGACTAGGGACCGAGTGGCTAGGCAGCAGTTCTGCAGAAAAGGACCTAGGGGTTACGGTGGACGAGAAGCTGGATATGAGTCAACAGTGTGCCCTTGTTGCCAAGAAGGCTAACGGCATTTTGGGCTGTATAAGTAGGGGCATTGCCAGCAGATCGAGGGACGTGATCGTTCCCCTCTATTCGACATTGGTGAGGCCTCACCTGGAGTACTGTGTCCAGTTTTGGGCCCCACACTACAAGAAGGATGTGGAAAAATTGGAAAGAGTCCAGCGGAGGGCAACAAAAATGATTAGGGGGCTGGAGCACATGAGTTATGAGGAGAGGCTGAGGGAACTGGGATTGTTTAGTCTGCAGAAGAGAAGAATGAGGGGGGATGTGATAGCTGCTTTCAACTACCTGAAAGGGGGTTCCAAAGAGGATGGATCTAGACTGTTCACAGTGGTACCAGATGACAGAACAAGGAGTAATGGTCTCAAGTTGCAGTGGGGGAGGTTTAGATTGGATTTTAGGAAAAACTTTTTCACTAGGAGGGTGGTGAAGCACTTGAATGGGTTACCTAGGGAGGTGGTGGAATCTCCTTCCTTAGAGGTTTTTAAGGTCAGGCTTGACAAAGACCTAGCTGGGATGATTTAGTTGGGATTAGGTCCTGCTTTGAACAGGGGGTTGGACTAGATGACCTCCTGAGGTCCCTTCCAACCCTGATATTCTATGATTCTATGATTCAATTGCCCGGGGCTTCGCGAAGCTAAGTTACATACTTCTGTCCCGGGTGGCGGGGCTCAGGCTTCAGACAAGGCTCACAAGTGAAAAACAGGCTCAAGTATCACACTGAAATGTAAGTATAATATATTCCAATTGATTTATTTTATAATTATATGATAAAAATGAGAAAGTCAGCAATTTGTCAGTAATAGTGTGCTGTGACACTTTTGTATTTTTATTTCTGATTTTGTAAGCAAGTAGTTTTTAAGTGAGGTGAAACTTAGGGTATGCAAGACAAATCAGACTCCTGAAAGGGAGACAGTAGTCTGGAAAGGTTGAGAACCACTGCTGTAGAGCATTACATTTTCTTGTGAAGTTACAATATGAAGTATTAGAGAGACAACAGAAATGTAACCAGAGAAACCGTGAGATACCAACCAAGTGTTTGATATTCATATTCATAATATAGAGATGGAGAATGCAATTTTGAAATGTATGTGTGACATTTTAGAGACCTGGACCCCAAGTAACTAACAGTAGTCTTAATTTGCGTTAAAGCAAATGGTTGCAATAAAACCCAACAGCTACATTATCAAAAATGTTTAGGGATGATAAAATGAATAAAACTATGTTCTAGTGCAGTGCTGAAGAGCAAAAGTACATGTTGATGTACTCGTTCAAATTCAGAATCTTTGTCAATATTTTGAGTTACTTCTACAAATACTGCAGCATGAGCACCTATATTTTGGAGTGGTTTTCCAACCTTGTAACTTAGTTGCCTACTATAGGTAGGCATAAGGACTGCAGGTAAAACTAGGAGATTCAACTTCTTTTAAGAGTTCAGGTTGGGAGGAGCCAGGCACTTGTTCCCACACTGTAGCCTGAATGAAAGCCAGATTAGCAGTCCATTGTTCAGTGCACAGAAGGTGTTTGGAATAGAACCCTTTGAAAACTGAAGTACTTTATGTGGATTATTAATGATCTTTAGTTGGAAAAGCAAAAAAGAATATTCCTTTTCTTCTTTGGCCTTCATTATATTGCTCTAGAGACTGTAATGTGGTCATTTTTCAGTTTCTGATGAAACCTAATTTGAGAGTGAGAAACCTTGATAGCGTTAGTAGAATGTTACCTACTGCTTTTCCTTCCACAAAGTGAACCTTTGTTTACATGATTTAACCCTATTTATCTGCTCTAACTAAATGTAAAATTATACAGTTCTCATCTGGTTATGTATTTGCAGTGTAAATTTGGATTCGAAATTAGCCTTGTGACTGATATTAAGTAACTTGTGTACATTTTTTGAAAGTGTGTGTGAGTGTGAGAGAGAGATATTTCATATATGAACTAACAAAGGTTACTCTACTGTTGGAATTATTATTATTTAAGCAGGGTATTACCATGACACTAATTAGATTTAATAAAGGAATGTATGATTAAAAGTTCAAATGGTATTATACAACTGCTCTAAACATACCTAAAAAGCCTAAATAATAAGTAATTTACTACACCCTAACAACAAAACATTTGATCAAGATATTTACAAACAGGCTAATAGCAGGGTGCTTACCCCATATTGGTTGGCTCCAACTTGGACAGGTAGGTATTAGTAATGAAATCTAAGAGTTCACTTTTTTATTAAAGGGTATAAAAAAGCAATGTCATTGCTAATTACTGACTTCAGCTAAAAACCAATTTGAGACCGTTTACCCTTACTTCCAGTCTGTAAATCTTATCTGGATTAAATCTCATTTCTGATGGGCAGGATCCCCTGGGAGAATAACATGAGGGGGAAAGGAGTCGAGGAGAGCTGGCTGTATTTTAAAGAATCCTTATTGAGGTTTCAGGAACAAACCATCCCGATGTGTAGAAAGAACAGTAAATATGGCAGGCGACCAGCTTGGCTTAACAGGGAAATCCTTGCTGATCTTAAACACAAAAAAGAATCTTACAAGAAGTGGAAGATTGGACAAATGACTAGGGAGGTGTATAAAAATATTGCTCAGGCATGCAGGAGTGAAATCAGGAAGGCCAAATCACAATTGGAGTTGCAGCTAGCAAGGGATGTTAAGAGTAACAAGAAGGGTTTCTACAGGTATGTTAGCAACAAGAAGGTCAAGGAGAGTGTGGGCCCCTTACTGAATGGGGGAGGCAACCTAGTGACATAGGATGTGGAAAAAGCTAATGTACTCAATGATTTTTTTGCCTCTGTCTTCATGAACAAGGTCAGCTCCCAGACTACTGCACTAGGCAGCACTGTATGGGGAGGAGGTGACCAGCCCTCTGTGGAGAAAGAAGTGGTTCAGGACTATTTAGAAAATCTGGATGAGCACAAATCCATGGGGCCAGATGCGCTGCATCCGAGGGTGCTAAAGGAGTTGGCGGATGTGATTGCAGAGCCATTGGCCATTATCTTTGAAAACTCATGGCGATTGGGGGAGGTCCCGGATGACTGGAAAAAGGCTAATGTAGTGCCCATCTTTAAAAAAGGGAAGGAGGATCCGGGGAGCTACAGGCCAGTCAGCCTCACCTCAGTCCCTGGAAAAATCATGGAGCAGGTCCTCAAGGAATCAATTTTGAAGCACTTAGAGGAGAGGGAAAGTGATCAGGAACAGTCAGCATGGATTCACCAAGGGCAAGTCATGCCTGACTAACCTAATTGCCTTCTATGAGGAGATAACTGGGTCTGTGGATGAGGGGAAAGCAGTGGATGTGTTATTCCTTGACTTTAGCAAAGCTTTTGATACGGTCTCCCACAGTATTCTTGCCAGCAAGTTAAAGAAGTATGGGCTGGATGAATGGACTATAAGGTGGATAGAAAGCTGGCTACATCATTGGGCTCAATGGGTAGCGATCAGTAGCTCCATGTCTTGTTGGCAGCCAGTATCAAGCGGAGAGCCCCAAGGGTCAGTCCTGGAGCCGGTTTTGTTCATATCTTTATTAATCTGGAGGATGGCATGGATTGCACCCTCAGCAAGTTTGCAGATGACACTAAACTGGGAGGAGTGGTAGATACCCTGGAGGGTAGGGATAGGATACAGAGGGACCTAGACAAATTAGAGGGTTGGGCCAAAAGAAACCTGATGAGGGTCAACAAGGACAACTGCAGAGTCCTGCACTTAGGACAGAAGAATCCCATGCACTGCTACAGACTAGGGACCGGATGGCTAGGCAGCAGTTCTGTAGAAAAGGACCTAGGGGTTACGGTGGACGAGAAGCTGGATATGAGTCAATAATGTGCCCTTGTTGCCAAGAAGGTTAACGGCATTTTGAGCTGTATAAGTAGGAGCATTGCCAGCAGATTGAGGGACCTGATCATTCCCCTCTATTCGGCATTGGTGAGGCCTCACCTGGAGTACTGTGTCCAGTTTTGGGCCCCACACTACAAGAAGGATTTGTAAAAATTGGAAAGAGTCCAGCAGAGGGCATCAAAAATGATTAGGGGGCTGGAGCACATGATTTATGAGGAGAGGCTGAGGGAACTGGGACTATTTAGTCTTCAGAAGAGAAGAATGAGGGGGGATTTGATAGCTGCTTTCAACTACCTGAAAGGGGGTTCCAAAGAGGATGGATCTAGACTGTTCTCAGTGGTAGCAGATGACAGAACAAGGAGTAATGGTCTGAAGTTGCAGTGGGGGAGGTCTAGGTTGGATATTAGGAAAAACTTTTTCACTAGAAGGGTGGTGAAGCACTGGAATGGGTTACCTAGGGAGGTGGTGGAATCTCCTTCCTGAGAGGTTTTTAAGGTCAGGCTTGACAAAGCCCTGGCTGTGTTGATTTAGTTGGGGATTGGTCCTGCTTTTAGCAGGGGGTTGGATTAGATGACCTCCTGAGGTCCCTTCCAACTCTGATATTCTATGATTCCCCAAGGCCTTTCCTCCACATCTCTTCCTCTTACTGACAACAATTTTTCCTTTGCGCCTGTGTTCACATAGGCCCTAAATGTTGATAACATTGGTATGTGGAGTAGAAAGGTCCATGTTGGCTCCTTCTAAGAAAGATTCTTTGTCTTTCTTAAAACCATCTGCAGTCAGGGGCCATCTTTTTAGAAACTTATTTCTATTCCTTCTGTCCTTATAACTCATTGTTTTCAAGGCCTATCATTTGCTTACTAGTCAGGGCCTTTCTTTACGTCACATATATTTCCTTAATCAGAGTTTATCTTAAATTGGTTCTTTAATTTCATATTTATTTTACATCTGCCAAATCACAGGATATTGTTCATTTAATTGATTCTACACAAATACTGCGTGGCATGTATGACATAGTTATGGTTCATACTGTACATTCTGCTTAATTGGGACATCATCCAAGGAATCATCTTGAACCCAGCAATACTAACCAGTAATTAAAATACAAAATTTTGTGGTGTTTTTATTATTATTAAGGTTATGTGCTTAAACAGTTAATTGTCAGAAAATGTGAAATATAAGGTTGAATGTGCATTCAGCCTTAACTCTGCCTTCTTGTGCATATGCCATTAAGGGCTGGTCCACACTAGGGGCGGGGATCGAAATAAGATACGCGACTTCAGCTACGAGAATAGCGTAGCTGAAGTCGAAGTATCTTATTTCGAATTACCTGGCACTTACCTCGCGTCCTCGCAGCGCGGGATCGACGTCCGCGGCTCCCCCGTCGACTCCGCTAACTCCGTTCGCCCTGCTGGAGTTACGGAGTCGATGTGAGCCCGTTCGGGGATCGATGTATCGCGTCCAGACGAGACGCGATACATCGATCCCCACTACATCGATTTCTACCCACCGATCCGGGCGGGTAGTGTGGACCTAGCCAAAGATACAGTGTGCAAGGTTACAAACTATCTTAAATATACAATACTGTACAATTCTTCTGCAAAATTAAACACTTTTGTGGCTAAAGATGTAGAGGATAGCAGACCAGCCAAATCTATTTTAGCTATTTAGCTTTACTTCTGGGTGGGCAAGAAGGTAGGGAGAGTGTAGGGCAGTACAGTGGCTTGTTCATTCCAGCTGGCCAGGTTTGGAAGCAGAACTTTATTCTCTTCCCTTCCTTTGGTTGCTACTATGTATGTTCAAATAAAACAGGTTAGGGAACCGTCAGCCCTCCCTTGTGTAACTCCTTATGTAGGGTATGTCTACCCGGCAGTGTAACCCCAGGGTTCAAACTCAGGCTCAAGCCTAACCCTCGCCCTTCCATCTGCACACACATCGCACTAAACCAGAGCTTAACCCAGGACCCTAAGGGGGTGAAGGGTTCAAATCTGAGTTAAGCCAGGATCCAGGGTTCAAACCCTGATGATTTGCAGTATAGATGCTGCCCCACTGGACTCGTGTTCTGGGAATACACCAAAAGTATTCCATGGGCCAATTTTCTTTGTCCTCTGGACAGTAAAGTTTTCCCACACTGCACGATGAACAAAAGGTTAGAGTGGTCACATTTTGGGAGGGTGCCACATGGTCTGGGGTATGGGTGGTTGGACTGGGGCCTGCAGTGTAGATGCTGGAGCCCCAGGTTGAGACCTAGGGTTCAGCAATTCCTAACCTAGGGTTATAAATGAGTGTAGATGATCAAGCCCTAGGTTTACAAACCCAGGGTCTTCTAATGGCAGTTCTGCTAACCATGGGTGTTTACATTGGAATGTAGACCTATCCTCAGTGTTCACCAAGACACTTGCTTACAGTAATACAGTACCTTTCGTATCTTTGTTCATTGTCAATCAGGAGACTTCTCTTCTTCATTTTTGCCCACAGCCCAAATCTGAGAGGGAAATATGGCACTTGATAACTTTTTGGCTCTAAAGTTTTATAGCATCCACCTCCTCCTCCCTGGGGTCTGGGTTCTCTCCCTTGATCTTATACCCATATGTTAATGGGTATGAAATCACCATCACAAGTGTAAGAGGTTTGTATGGTCATCTCTTGATACAGTCTCAAAACATTGTAGACTGGAAGCTTTATCTTCAAATGTGCCTTTGGACACCCCCTTTTTAGCAAAGATTCCTTGGTTCCTCACTTCTTCCTCCAACCCCTTTCTGTATGGCTTGTAGTTTGTGTTCTATCTGAAGAGATGACTAGGCAGATCTTATCATTAGAAGTTGCTGTCCAAGGATTCAGAAATAATATATTTTACCTGTTAATTTATTTTCTTTTACTCAATATACCAATTTGAAAGATGCAGGTTCACTTGCAGTGCATGCATCCCATCAGTTTCCCTGGGAACTGGCATGTAGCCAGCACAGCATTCTCTAACACGTCTGTTAAATTGCTCAGTATTCATTTTGCATTTACATACAGGGTTTAAATATTTACCAGATGCTTAGTAGTCAGAGACTGGTGTGGAAGAACCACTGGCAACAAAGAATGTTAAAATACCTTTTTTCATTCACTTTCTCCTCCACCCTAGTATGATTACAAAAGTAAATGAAAATTCATTCTCTCAGAATATTTTTACTAATGTTGGCACAAATTGAAAAATTACTTGTTCAAGATGCATCCTTTCCGGGTTTGCTTCATTTCTAGGTGCTGAATGGCTTTGTTTTAGGACTTCATTATAGGTGGATTTCAATTCATTTTTACATGGAAGAAACAGACAGAAAACACTGTAGTGCCTTGCCAAGTATTTGAGTAAAAAGAGGCCTTTTTGTAATCATTTCAATATGATTGGTGCTTTTTGCTGCATGAAAACTAAAGCAGGATCTTTTCAGTATTGGAAAAAGGCTTTAAGACATTATTCTTGAAATAATCGCTTGAGGCAGGCTGATTAAGAAACACACGAGACATTAGATTTAATCAAGATTTGAATAATGGAGCTAGGATTGACTGTCACTTTAGAGTATCAGAGGGGTAGCCGTGTTAGTCTGGATCTGTAAAAGCAGCAAAGAATCCTGTGGCACCTTATAGACTAACAGAGGTTTTGCAGCATGAGCTTTCGTGGGTGAATACCCACTTCTTCGGATGCAAGTCACTTTAGAAAATCAGTTATTTTTAGAACTGAAAGAACTAGCATGTACTACTCCCTGAATAGTCTATCCTTGGGGTGCAGATTGTCCAAAATACCATCTGACAATCTGGGTCCTCTCCCTTGATCATATACCTTTATGTTAATGGGTATGAAATCATCCTTATTACAAAACATATAAATAATTTTGCCATGATGCGGTAGTAAACAAAGGCATGCATTATGAGCCACAGGTTTTCAAAGTATCATCTTAAAGTCTACTCTGAAAAATGACGCTTAAAATGGTACCAGTCTACTCAATGGACCCATATATTCAAGGTTAAGTTTGCTGACTTTAATGCCAAAAATATTTTACTCATAAGCGCTGCATAGCTAAAATAATTAAGTGAGCTGAATTCTGTTTTCTTGTGCCTCATAAACAATCTAAATGCCAGTCAATTACAACTGTGTGATTTATTATGTGGAAGGCAGTGAAACTGATCAGAGATAAAGGCAGGCTTTATTTGGCCTGCAAAATCTTTATTATCAGTGGTGATGTGCAAGATGGAAAGAAATCAGCTTGATTCTCAGCCCTAGCTGAGTTTAAATGACTGGCAGTCACGATGTCTCTGCTTGTAAATGGAGTACACTTGATACAGAAATCATTCCCACATTGAATATGGGACCCTGCAGTGTAGTTTTTAGGACTGCTTTTCAAAATATAGCCACATTAAAATATATAAGGGAAATCAGGCTAGCGTTGTGGTATTAGTGGCACCAGAGTTCAGTTCTCTCCCAAGTCATAGAATCATAGAATATCAGGGTTGGAAGGGACCTTAGGAGGTCATCTAGTCCAACCCCCTGCTCAAAGCAGGACCTAATCCCAACTAAATCATCCCAGCCAGGGCTTTGTCAAGCCTGACCTTAAAAACCTCTAAGGAAGGAGATTCCACCACCACCCTAGGTAACCCATTCCAGTGCGTCACCACCCTCCTAGTGAAAAAGTTTTTCCTAATAGCCAATCTAAACCTCCCCCACTGCAACTTGAGACCATTACTCCTTCTTCTGTCATCTGGTACCACTGTGAACAGTCTAGATCCATCCTTTTTGGAACCTCCTTTCAGGTAGTTGAAAGCAGCTATCAAATCCCCCCTCATTCTTCTCTTCTGCAGACTAAACAATCCCAGTTCCCTCAGCCTCTCCTCATAACTCATGTGCTCCAGCCCCCTAATCATTTTTGTTGCCCTCCGCTGGACTCTTTCCAATTTTTCCACATCCTTCTTGTACTGTGGGGCCCAAAACTGGACACAGTACTCCAGGTGAGGCCTCACCAATGT
>QXTE01000388.1:526264-559182 GCA_003942145.1 Platysternon megacephalum | reverse complement strand
GGTCACCGTCCTGCAGCAAAAAAACTTCAGGACCAGACTCCAAAGAGAAACTGCTGAGCTTCAGTTCATCTGCAAATTTGACACCATCAGCTCAGGATTAAACAAAGACTATGAATGGCTTGCCAACTACAGAACCAGTTTCTCCTCCCTTGGTTTTCACACCTCTACTGCTAGAACAGGGCCTCACCCTCCCTGATTGAACTAAACTCGTTATCTCTAGCTTGCTTCTTGCTTGCATATATATACCTGCCCCTGGAGATTTCCACTACTTGCATCCGAAGAAGTGGGTATTCACCCACGAAAGCTCATGCTGCAAAACCTCTGTTAGTCTATAAGGTGCCACAGGATTCTTTGCTGCTTTTACAGATCCAGACTAACACGGCTACCCCTCTGATACTTTTTAATCCTGTTATTTTATGGTGCTTAAAAAAATTGTTTAATAATTTGTTCCAGTATCTTTCTAGGTATTGAGGTTAGGCTGACTGATTTTATAATTCCACAGAGCCTCTTTGTTCACCTTTTTTAAAGATAGGTTCTGTTTGCCCTACCGTTGTGTGCTGTGCTGTTATAAATCTGGCTATAAGTACCACAGTGGGAGCTGCTAGATGCTGAGCCTTTTGGAAATCTGGATGTTGTTCAGGTGCTTGAATGAGAACTAAACCCTCTTGAAAATCTGGCCCCAATTGTGTGGGTGCTGAATGCTGAGCATTTGAAAATCTAGCCTTAGGAATGCTAGAGGGCCTATAGAATACAGTGTTAGAACTATGCAGGTGATGCTTAGTTATATGCTTTCTCTTCTACAAACTTGACCCAAGATTTTTCTGTACTCTTCCAGTCTCTCTTGAGGATATGTGGACCTAGGTTAAAGTAACTAGTTTGAGCTCAGTCTGGATAAAATGGAAGAGATGCTTGTTGGCTGGGAGAGGTATTTTCAGAATTGACAGAAGTAGAGATGGTACCTTCAAATTAGGGCATCTGTTTGCTGAGTGTAAAGGTAGTGCACAGTCTTATGGTTTAGCTGACCAGATCTTGTGATGAATTACTGATGTAAACCAGTTGTAAACAGTTAAGTGTGCCCACACAAGGGCTTGCACTGGGTTAATTATTTAAAAGTTATTTTACTTAAACCAGTACAACTTCTGTGTACAGACAAGACCATTATTAGTGGTGCACTCTTAGCAAAGAGAAACCTCTTCGCTGTCAGGCAAGTGGAGTACAGTACTTACACCTGTTGGCGTAGGTAGCATCTTCACTAAGCACTGCAGTGGCACAGCTGCAGCTCTGTATGTGTAGACAAGCCCTGAACCTTGTCTAGCAGGTAACAATCAGTGAACTCTAGCTCCAGAGCTCCTCGGAGATGTCTCTCTGCAGTACACAGCCCCTATCACTGTATGTTCACAGAAGATATTAAGTTATTCGAGTGCTTGCTCATATCGATTCCAATTAGGTGTGCGCGCGCCACATGCACGATCGTCGGAAGATTTTTACCCTAGCAACACTCGGTGGGTCGGCTGAGGTGCCCCCTGGAGTGGCACCCTTATGGCGCCAGATATATGCCCCTGCCGACCCAGCACCCCCTCAGGGGGGAGGGATAGCTCAGTGGTTTGAGCATTGGCCTGCTAAACCCAGGGTTGTGAGTTCAATCTTTGAGGGGGCCACTTAGGGATCTGGGGCAAAATTGGTCCTGCTAGTGAAGGCAGGGGGCTGGACTCGATGGGTCCCTTCCAGCTCTGAGATAGGTATATCTCCATATATTGTTGTTGTTATTATTTATTATTATTATTTAGTTCCTTCTTACCCCGTGATGATCGTTGGTACTGTGGAGCGCGGCATAGCTGATCTCCACTTCGCTAGCTCTTTGCTCTTTTGTACCTGTAGATAGTTGTTATAGTGTAGTTGTTAGTAGTTTCTAGTTCTGCTCTCTCTAGGGGCGCTCCCCAGGCTCCCTATCGGATGCCTTCCTGATGCCATAGAAAGACCACCTGTTCTACGCCTTTCCTCCATTCCCGTTAGTCCACAAGGTCCTTCTCAAGTTACGAAGAGACGAAGCCTGCTTAATCTTGATCGCCCTGGCGTGGCCCAGGCAACATTGGTACACCACTCTCCTCGATCTGTCGGTGACCACACCAATTCCACTCCCGCTGTGGCCGGACTTGATCACTCAGGAACACGGCTGACTGTGTCATCAGGACCTGCAATCCCTCCATCTCACAGCATGGATGCTGCATGGCTAACTCAATCTGAGCTATGTTGCTCCCGCTCGGTGCAGCACACACTCTTGGGTAGCAGGAAGCCCTCTACTAGGTCCATGTATCTGGCCAAGTGGAAGCGTTTCTCCTGCTGGTGTGCCCTGAGCAATACTGCCCCTCTGTAGGTGCCAGTACATACCATCTTAGACTATCTCTTGTCCTTGAAACAGCAAGGCCTGTTTCATCCATCAGAGTACACCTAGCAGCGATTTCGGCCTTCCACCTGGGCGAAAATGGGCGCTCGGTCTTCTCCAATCCCATGGTCAGCAGGTTCCTCAAGGGATTGGAACGTCTGTACCCGCAAATTACAGTACGGCCATTCTTATGTTCTTATGTCCCTGCTAGGCAGAGCCCTGTTCTCATGGGATTCTTACGGGCAAAGGAACTGAGTGCAGTTTGTGGCCGCTGTACCCCTTATGCTCTTGGCTAAAGGAAGCGAGAGGGTAGCCAGGGGCAGACATGGACCCAACACACTGCTGTTCAAAAGAATCTGATCTAGTGCACGTGGAATTTCTGGACAAAACATCTTGAAGGACCACAGTAACTGTAGGAAAAGTAACAGTTATTTGAGGACTTTGGGATCAGGCCCTAAGTCAATGGAAAGACTCCTCAGTTGTTGGGATTTTTGTGTGAAGGTTTGAGAATCATATGATATAACTTTTTATATATCAGTATAACCATTTTTTATACAGCTAGTATTAGCCGTGGTCTATACTACAAACTTACGTTGGTATAACTACATTGCTCAGGGGTGTGGAAAATCCATACCTCTAACCAACACAGTCATACCGCCTGAACTCCCAGTGTAGACACGGAACTACCACCTGTCAGGGACGTGAGGTACTTATGCTGATGGGAGAAGCTCTCCTATTGGCGTAGGTAGCATCTTCACTAAGCTCTACAGCACTTTACAGCGCCATTGCAGCACTGTAAGTGTAGACAAGCTCTTAAATTTTTTAAGAGGAATGCAACTGGATAAATGCAGTAACTTCATTTGGATTATTTAAGATGCTTTAAAATGCTTTCTAGTTGCTCCTAAAATTTTAGTGGAAAAGGAGTTATGTTACTGCAGACAGGAAACTTGCCTGTGGGAGGTGGATTTACAGTGCTTGAGTTTTCTCTTTATAGCCAGCTAAAACTGGAGGAAAGCTAAACAGATGCAACTTGCAACTAACATGTTTATGGGGTCCTTGTTTATAAATGTAGTAAACATCTGCTAGTCCCACTTGTCATCTGTGTTCATGTGGATTAGTCAACTTTTTCCAGTGAAAATTTTTGAAAAGATAGCATATCTTCTAACAATAGACTAATTCTCTCAAATATCCTGAGCATTGGTGGCTTAGAGGAGACTCTATTCAGGGTGGGTAGAAAGGGAGGAAGGTTACCCCTACTCTAATGTGCAGCATTTTGACTAACTATTGAGAACCACTAAGTATTTACAATGATGCTAACAAGTTTAGATTTTTACTATTTTAAGTTTTATTAATGATCTGGATGATGGGATGAATTGCACCCTCAGCAAATTCGCAGATGACACTAAACTGGAGGGAGAGGTAGATACACTGGAGGGTAGGGATAGGGTCCAGAGTGACTTAGACAGATTGGAGGATTGGGCCAAAAGAAATCTGATGAGGTTCAACAAGGACAAGTGCAGAGTTCTACACTTAGGAAGGAAGAATTCCATGCACTGCTACAGGCTGGGGACCGACTGGCTAAGCGGCAGTTCTGCAGAAAAGGACCTGGGGATTACAGTGGATGAGAAGCTGGATACGAGTCAGCAGTGTGCCCTCGTTGCCAAGAAGGCCAACAGCATATTGGCCTGTATTAGTAGGAGCATTGCCAGCAGATCGAGGGAAGTGATTATTCCCCTCTATTCAACGCTGGTGAGGCCACACCTGGAGTATTGCGTCCAGTTTTGGTCCCCGCACTACAGAAGGGATGTGGACAAATTGGAGAGAGTCCAGCAGAGGGCAACGAAAATGATTAGGAGGCTGGGGAACATGACTTACGAGGAGAGGCTGAGGGACCTCGGTTATTTAGTCTGCAGAAGAGAAGAGTGAGGGGGGGTTTGATAGCAGCCTTCAACTACCTGAAGGGGGGTTCCATAGAGGATAGAGCTAGGCTGTTCTCAGTGGTGGCAGATGACAGAACAAGAAGCAATGGTCTCAAGTTGCAGTGTGGGAGGTCTAGGTTGGATATTAGGAAACACTATTTCACTAGGAGGGTGGTGAAGCACAGGAATGGGTTACCTAGGGAGGTGGTGGAATCTCCATCCTTAGAGGTTTTTAAGGCCCGGCTTGACAAAGCCTTGGCTTGGATGATTTAGTTGGTGTTGGTTCTGCTTTGAGCAGGGGATTGGACTAGATGACCTCCTGAGGTCTCTTCCAACCCTAATATTCTATGATTCTGTGAAAGTCAGAATTGAATTCTGTTTTAGGCTTCAGAATATTGTATTGTGTATAAGAATATTTATACTGTGGAGCATTTGCTTTTATACTGTACGTGTCTTAGATGTTTAGCTTTTGATCTTGTTGGATAATTATCTTGAAATGAAGAGCAGGTTTCTAAATTTAAGGACAATGAGAAATGAACTCCAATGTTTTGTCAACATTGGAACATTAACTCATTGTTAGAAGAAAAGGATTGCAGAAATAAAGGTACATTTTAGGAATAAGGATTTATTTTCTATAGTTTATTTATATTGCACTTTGAGAATCATTGTGAACTAGATGTCCAGTTCCTGGAATTTGTGTTTCCTTAATCAGGTAAGTTTCTATATTAGCAGAGCATGTTCTTGAAATTTGTGTTTATCAACTGGATTACTGACTGCTTGGAAAGCTCTGCTGTGTTTTTCCAAGCATCCTCTCTTGCAGCTTTGCAGCTGAGATGTCCCCTAAGGAGACGGCAGCACTCTTCTTCTTCCCACCATCACTTTTTCTGCTATTTACTGGGACATTCAAAGGGCATGCATTGATTAGAAAGACAAAGAATCCTTTCAGGCTCTGGATTTAGCCACAGCCAGTGTGTTGGGCTTTTGTGAATATTCTCCCTTCCCCTTTCTTTCCCCACCCTTCACTCTCATTGTTAATGTTTCAGTAGCAACAGTTAGAATTTTGGAATTATTTTCACTTCTTTAAAAAAAAAAAATTGGAAAAGAATGGGGAGTGAGTGCTTTGTCTTTGTATTCTTCTTAGAGTATTTTCTTACATGCCTTTGGAAAAGGAGGGCAAATCATGTAAACAGATATAAGCAAATCACTGCATGAGTGGATCATGGAAATAGAAGGTTAATGCTTAGATCTGTGTGCAGACTCTGTGTATGTAGAGACTAAATGGTTTGTTCCAGGAGTGCTTGAGAATATTACCTGCATTTTTCTTTGGATGATTATAATTTATTATTTGGGTTATTGCAGTGCTGAGGATTAAACTCTATAATGTAGTTTCTTTTTTAAAAGTTATCCAATTAAAGATGAAGGCACTTGTTAAAACAGCTTTTTTTCAGTGCATTGATGCATGGCAAAATGATACTGTTCTGCAATGGTAATTCAAAATATTCTGATTCAGATTCTACATTGCTAATCTTTAACATCAGCCTAAACCAGTTCAGGTGTTTTGTTGTCTCTACTTATTAGTGGGAATAAACAAAGAACAAGATACTTATATACCCCCTCATATAGTAGTAAATGGAAAGCTCCTAAATGATTAGTGTCCAGTCATTACCGAACATCAGTGTAGGATTTTCTGGCTGAGCATGCCTAAAATTAAAGGAAGTAAAAAGCATCAAGCAATTAAATAGAGTGAAGTATTGCATACAGTTCTTCTTCAGTAAAACGTAAACATTGTCAAAAGTTAAGCAGTAATGTAGAAAGGACTATTGCTCATCTCAAAGTACAGAAAATAATTTTCTTTGGATTCTTCAAGATCAAATGTGCCATTGATTGACACTTTGTCTAGTGAAGTGGAAAAAGAGAAGGCTGACTTTGATCCTGGAAGTGAGATGTCTCCACTGCCATTTTTGCCATTGAAATATACTAATAAAGTCTCTGTTCCAGGTTTCTGATCAACTCTTCAGCATCAGTTTTGTTCAGAAGCACTATTAGTCTTTGACACCCAAAAAAGGCTAATATGAATCTCTGATTATGCTCTTAAAAAATCTTGATTTAAATTGTAACCTTTTTTTATGCTAACATCATCTCAGTATAGCATAAAATAAGCAGATCGAGAAATATTGAAGTACCCTTCCAGATAGATTTAACTTCACATGTCCATTTCAAAATGTGGCAAGTGAAGAAATGGAAGAAAAAATTATGGAACTAAAAAATTAAACATTGATAGTAATGCAAGATGGGTAATCGGGCATGAGAAAATGACCCTTTACTGGCAGCTAAACAGGTAAAAATGATTCCTACTTCTGTGTCTGAAAAGAAAACTGTAGACCTGTAGAACTCTTTACCAGAGGATGTTGTGAAGGCCAAGACTATAAGAGGGTTCAAAAAAGAACTAGATAAGTTCATGGAGGAGGATAGGTCCATCAGTGGCTATTAGCCAGAATGGGCAGGGATGGTGTCCCTAGCCTGTTTGCCAGTAACTAGGAATGGGCGACGGGGGAGGATCACTTAATTACCTGTTCATTTCCTCTGGGGCACTTGGCATTGGCAACTGTCAGAAGACAGGATACTGGGTTAGATAGACCTTTGGTCTGACCCAGTATGGCTGTTCTTATGTTTTGTTGTCTGTATTGTTACAGACATACTTGCTGACAGGTATTTTGAAATAAATTACCATAAATAATTGAAACGGGTGTGATTATATTGTGTTTATTTTGACAAATAAAATATGCAGAATTTTGCAGAATTTTAAAATATTGTGCTTAAAATTTTAATTTTTTTGGTGCAGAATTACACCCCCTCCCCCAGGAGTAAAAATAGGGAATGTATCCATAAAGCTGAATTGAGAAAATAGCCCTTTCCAAAATGTTTTCCAACAGAACAGGTTTTGTTCCTTTTGTGGCAGAGCAGGAGTTCTCCAGTTCAGTGGTTTTCAAGTGTTTTTTTTGCCATGGTAACCATGATACCTTTTAATTATTTTGAGACACACCACCATATTGTCTCCAGATGAACACATGAATATTCATGAGCCAGAACAAGGCTAGTAGGGTTAAAATCAAAACAACCATGGCAGTTAACAACAGTTTGCTATCTGTCTTTTGTGCCAGAATTAACATTTTCAGCACTGGAAACTAACATTAAAGTGGAATACAAGAACTCTGGACAAAAGCAGGCTCAGTGGAGAAAGTGACACACAGTGGAGAATATTATTTTGGGATGATAAGCAATTAATAAGTAATTGTTTCTTCTCATTGCCAAAATAGTCTTTCCAACAGTGTGTAACTTTTTAAATGCAATCTAATTAAGTCCCACTCAGAGTATTGCCAACCTCAAGAGATCAAAAAATAAATGAGACACACCCCAGCACATCAGGAGATTGCCCCCCATGTGGTTATTTACAAAGAGATTATATTGTTTTATCAGTCTGTCTACGATTGCTGACCTGCCTGTGCCCATCCCCAGAGAGAGAGAGAGAGAATGTGTTAGTGCTGCCTATACTCCCAAATGTATTGGATATGAGGATTTTGGCCCCTGCTGCAGGAGTTCTCACCCCCACATCTGCCTGTCCCCTGCCCGGCAATAAATTGTGCCCCCTAACCTCCAAATCAATCCTGTGCCCCTAGTCTCCAAATCAGTTCTGCACCCTGCAGCCCCCATCACTTTTGTCCTTATTCTCCACCAGTCCAGCTTCACCTCACCCCAATTCTGCCCTGTCCACACTCCCCAGTTCAGCCCCTCTGACTCACCTCTGCTTCTCCTGGAGTTCTTCCCCCCCTTCCAGCCCTGGGGAGCTACAGTGGGGTCCCTGTTCCCCTACCCCTGGCCAGCAGCTGCAGTAGAGAGGGGGAGGGGCAGAGGAGCTGACCCATTGCTCACAGGAGGGGAGGGGGAAGGAGAGGGGGAGGCAAGACAATGAAGCAGACAGCCAATCAGAAGGGAGCTTCCTCTCCTTTTTTCCCCGCTCCCACTCCACAGGACTCAGATTTGCTATCTTAACCTGGCTTTGGGAATGGAATGTGTTGGATGCGTAATATTTGAAAGGGCCCTTGTTCTGGAGAGCAAAAGTACAGAATGCAATCCATTTCCGACATGAATTAAAATACACAGGATTGGTTTTTTTGTTCTCACATGTAGTTTTTAAAAAATGTCTGCGGCACACATGTTCGGGCCTGATGGCACACCAGGGTGCCATGGGCCACCAGTTGGGAAACACTGCTCTAGTTTTCAGTTAACAGCTCTATTGTCCTAAGTGCTTTAAAATCTCCATAGTTAATCAGAATGCCTTGAAATTTGGTGTGCCTTATGCGGGTGCAGGGCTTTGTTTGTGATCCAAATTTGGGATCATTTGACTGAGATGAACTCCTTGAAAAAAACCGAGCTTTTCTTAAAGTTGACAGATTCTTGTAACCTATTTTTGCTCATAGCTGGAGATCAAACCAGCACTCAGATCATCACACTGCATCTCAGATGCTCAAGGTTTGCCCTAATAGAGTCCATGGCACCCACCAGCCCTTTGGGGGAAATCAAATTAAAATATTATTTGAAAAATTAGTCTGTTCATGTGCCTAATTGATTACATTGAGAATGCGTGGACAGAAGAGTTAACAGGATTGTTAGCTTTTTAACTTTCCCACCAGCTAGATATTTTAAGGGGATGAGCTGTAACGCTTTGAATCTAATCCATTGTCAGTTTGAGTCCCTCCTGGGACAGAAAATTGGAAAAAGTTGAATTAGTAAAATCTCTGTGGGATGTCTGTGTGTGTTAATTTGGGGGAATGTAATCAAAGTATTTTTGTAAAAATAAATAAGACATATAAATGCTTGCTGGTGGGGAGGAGTTGAGGGGGGGAATAGGGGTGAGAGGTTGGGGATGTATTGAGGGGAAGGGGGATAAATAGGGAGGAGTGCTAGGGGAGGTGAGAGGTTGGGACTTTGGGAGGGGGATGGGATGAATGGCGGGAGAACTGGGGGAGAATAGGGGCAGGGTATCAGCCCCACATTCTCCCCTTTTGTGGGTTCCAGGATCTGGGGGACCGTTACCTGAGCCCATCTCCCTATCCTTCCCATGTGAGCCAGAATCTGCGGAAGCCCTGCTATCCTGGTGGGGAGCTTAGAACAGACATGCTTGGAGCATGCTCCATGATCACCCCATTGGTACTAAGAACAGGCATACTAACACACACATCAGACACTCTAGTACAGGGGTCTCAAACTCAAATGACCTCGAGGGCCACGTGAGGACTAGTACATTGGGCCGAGGGCCGCATTTACTGACACCTCCCCCCCCCCGCCCTCGGCCCTGCCCCCACTCCACCCCTTCCATGAGGCCCCGCCCCTGCCCCGCCTCTTCCCACCCCTTCCCTGCCCCCATTCCAACCCCTTCCCCGAAATCCCCACCCCAACTCTGCCCCCTCCCTGCCCCCAGGGGGCACAGGAGGGGTATGGGGTGCGGTGGGGGCTCAGAGCAGGGGGTCGGGGTGTGGCGGGGGTTCAGGGCAGGGGGTCGGGTGCAGCAAGGGGCTCAGGGCAGGGGTGTGGCGTATGTTCAGGGCAGGGGGTGCAGGGTGCAGCAGGGGGCTCAGGGCAGGGTGTCGGGGTGTGTCGGGGGCACAGGGCAGGGTGTCGGTGCAGGGTGTGGAGGGGGTTCAGGGCAGGGGGTCGGGGTACAGCAGGGGGCTCAGGGCAAGGGATTGGGGTGCAGGAGGAGTGCGGGGGGCGGGCCCCGCCCCGCCCCGGGGGCAGGGCAGGCTCCCTGCTTGCCTGCCCTGCTGCCGCGTCGCACCAGGAAGCAGCTGGAACCTGGGGGAGGAGGGGCGCAGGGGTGTGTGTGGCTGTTGCTTCAGGCACCGCCCCCAGCAGTTCCCATTGGCCGGGAATGGGGAACTGTGGCCAATGGGAGCTGCTGGGGGCGGTGCCTGAAGCAACAGCCACCCCCCCCCCGCGCCCCTCCTTCCCCAGGTTCCAGCTGCTTCCTGGTGCGGCGCGGCAGCAGGGCAGGCAAGCAGGGAGCCTGCCCTGCCCCCGGTGCTGGTCGGCCAGGTAAACGTTGGGGGGAGGAGGGCGGGGGGGCCGGGGGGAGCTCGCGGGCCGCATGCGACAGCCCTGCGGGCCGCATGCGACAGCCCTGCGGGCCGCGTGTTTGAGACCCCTGCTCTAGTACTATGAATGGGGAATGGGAACACCCACTGACATGAACGGAACCCTTCACATGTCTCAGAGCTATTGTTTCAGGCTGCATTTATCTCTTTGTGGTAGTCTCATTCGGGTGAGATCATCATTGAGATAAATGGGTCACTTCACCCCTCTGTGAGCCTCCTATACTGCAGACGGGTGTATAGAGCTGTGTGCGTAGAGAGAATATGTGGGGGAGGGTGCAATGTGAGGGGAAACCTAGACTGGCTAAGCAGTGCATAGAATACAGCTCCTTTTCAGAAAATTTTGGTGGGTTATAAAAGATCCTTTGGTTCTCTTGTCCTCCATAGGGGGAAGTTTGGATTCTAAACCAGAGTTCAGTTGGAAACCTGAGTACGCCACTATGTAGATGCATCAAGGACATTCCTCCACACCTGGGGTTGGGAAAAAGCTGTACAAAATATTGTGGTGGGGGTTGGCTGGAAGGTGGCTGGACTGGAATGGACAAGGCTGGTTGGCAAAGCTGAACGATGGAGGGGAGAAGGGTGTAGGGCAAGGATCAGTAGTTCATTTGGCCTGCATGCGATCTACAACTGCCACAATGACCACTAAATCCTATCAAGGTTTTTTTTCTGTTTAAAAAACAAAACAAAAAACAACCCCCAAAACCCTAGGAAATTAAATAGCAAAAAAACTTTTAACGCAAAGTTAAGATTTCCTGTTGACAGATCATGTCCTTCTAGAACGCCAAGTTCAGCAAATCTTAGACTGCAGAAAACTGGGAAATAGAGTTAAGGTACATATGCATTTAACCTTAACTCTGTCGTCTTTGGGTGATGCCCCATAACATACATGCTCTCATTCTGCCTTTCCAGTGTAAAGGAGTTACTTGCACCCACCCTAAACCTACTGGGCCATGTTTATTTGACTTCATATGTTTAGCAATAGTTCTAATCAAAGTGGGATAATGAGGTATATCCCTTCTCTTAATCCTGTTGTGTCCTTGTTGTCGTGTTGGTCCCAGGATATTAAAGGGACAAGGTGGGTGAGGTAGTATCTTTTATTGGACCAACTTCTGTTGGTGACAGAGAGAAACTTCTGAGCTACACAGAACTCTTCTGTTTTGAAGAAAAATTTGGTTTCTTCAGACCAGAAGAAGAACACTATGTAGCTCGAAAACATCTCTCTCACCAACAGAAGTTGGTCTAATAAAAGATAAATTACCCACCTTGTCTCATTTAAAACTACTGTGTGTTTCAGCATAAACACTGATATTTGGCAATTGTCACTGGGAGTGACTTACTGTAACAAGTCATTGGATTGTCTCAGTAGAAATAGTGTCTTTTTTTTTTTTAGCTTTGTTACAACTGAATATTGAATTTATATTCTTTATCTGTCCTATTAATTGAGGAACAACTGATATCCTTCTCTTGATTTGTAAGTGTTTCTAGAAGATTGGCACAATTAAAATCTCATGTATTAAAAGTGCTCACATGTGTGTTTTGACCTTAAGTGCCATTTTTTAAACTACTTTTTTAATTTCCTACCTTTGATGTCTTAAAACTATATGTTTGTGATGATTTCCAGTCATATGTTATATTAAGACAGATGTGACTGCACTTCCTGCTCGAATACCAAAACTTTTGGTTTGATTATTCAAATAAAGTGAGATCTTTAACAAAAAAATATGGTCATGTGATATTATGAATGCACTGGGTCACAGGGCTGATTGCTGGAAATGTTTATGTGGAAACAAAGTGAATAAAAAGTGGATTAACATGGTTACCTGGCTTGTTGTTAGTGAATGAATATTATTATTAGTCAATTATTGCTTGACTTCGACAATAATAATAATTACCATAAACAATTACCTGGAACAGTTCTTTTCTTCCAGAAGAGTCAACCCTTTACTTAGTCCCTTAGGCCTTGTCTTCTCTAGGGAATTTAAAAACAAACAAACAAAAACCAATCTCTCAAACTCGTGTATTAATTTTGGTTTGGCTGAAGTGGTAAAAGCACTAGTGGGAGTCCTACTGTACACAAAACTCTGGTAGGTTCTGTCATTTTTTTAACAATACAGTAAACCTGCAGGTTTGACTGACAGGTGTAAAAAAGCTACACGCTGCTAGAGCCTTGTCTACAGTCAGACTCCCATCTGTGCTAATACTGCTGAGGAATTAAAAAAAACAAACAAAAAAAAAACCCCCACCCAAACCTACAACTCTGGTGTAGATATGGTGTTACTAAAACTCAGGAGCTGATTCAGGAAATAAATGTGATTGAGCCAATACATTACCATAATATAATTAAGTTAAACCTTTTTACAGGGGCTCTTGTACTAAACGATACCAGACCTAGCTTAGACTGCAATAAATATTAGGGTGGCCAAAGATGGATTTTCACTTGTTTGAAATAAAATTCTTTCAGCTCCTATTTCCTTCTAACTTCCTTTATTGTTTCCCCCTGTATTGTGAGCTCTAGCTCTTCTACTAGAGAAATGAAATAAATTATATGAATATGAATTAAAGAAATAAAATGAGCTAACTTTAATGTTAGCTCATTTCTTGCTTTTTTTTCTTGCTTTTGTGTTCCTCTATATCCTTTTCCCTGTTCATTCTCCCATCTTCTTCCTTATTTTTTCTTTTCTTTTGTTTTTGTTTGCATAGAAAAATAAGTATGGGTTGGATTGTGTATGCATTCCTTAGAAGGCAAATGGATTGGGATAAAAATGTCAAAAGCAACAGTCCCATTTCAAAAGTGATTTAGGAGGCCAAATGTCATTAAAAGTTACTGGGACTTCCATGCCAAACTCATTTTTGAAAATAGGACTTGGGGCTTGTCTACATGGAGCAGCAATGCGCACCAGCACAGTCTACATGGACCTATTAATGTGTAACACATTAGTGTGCTTTAGAAACTACACCCCTTAGGGCTCATTACCACCATGTAAACAAGCCCTTAGACTCCTAAGTCTCTTAGGGTATGTCTACACTACGAAATTAGGTCGGTTTTATAGAAATAGTTTTTATACAGTCGATTGTGTAAGTCGGCGGACTTCGTCCACAGTACCGAGGCTAGCGTCGACTTCTGGAGCGTTGCATTGTGGGTAGCTATCCCACAGTTCCCGCAGTGTCCGCCGTCCATTGGAATTCTGGGTTGAGATCCCAATGCCTGATGGGGCAAAAACAGTGTCACCGGTGATTCTGGGTACATGTCGTCAGGCCCCCACTCCCTCCCTCCCTCCCTCCCTGAAAGCAACAGCAGACAATCGTTTTGCGCCTTTTTTCAGCCTAGACGCCATAGCACTGGGATCATGGAGCCCGCTCAGATTACCGCGGCAATTATGAGCACTATGACCACCACGCGCATTATCCTGGAGTATATGCAGAGCCGGAACCTGGCAAAGCAAAACCAGGCGAGGAGGCGATGGCAGCGCGGTGACGAGAGTGATGAGGAAATAGACATGAACATAGACTTCTCCAAAGTACGGGCCCCAGCAATGTGCAAATCATGGTGTTAATGGGGCAGGTTCATGCCGTGGAACGCCGATTCTGGGCCCGGGAAACAAGCACAGACTGGTGGGACCGCATAGTGTTGCAGGTGTGGGACGATTCCCAGTGGCTGCAAAACTTTCGCATGCGTGAGGGCACTTTCATGGAACTTTGTGACTTGCTTTCCCCTGCCCTGAAGCGCCAGAATACCAAGCTGAGAGCAGCCCTCACAGTTGAGAAGCGAGTGGCCATAGCCCTGTGGAAGCTTGCAACGCCAGACAGCTACCGGTCAGTCGGACATCAATTTGGAGTGGGCAAATCTACTGTGGGGGCTGCTGTGATCCAAGTAGCCCACGCAATCAAAGACCTGCTGATATCAAGGGTAGTGACTCTGGGAAATGTGCAGGTCATAGTGGATGGCTTTGCTGCAATGGGATTCCCTAACTGTGGTGGGGCGATAGATGGAACCCATATCCCTATCTTGGCACCGGAGCACCAAGCCAGCGAGTACATAAACCGAAAGGGGTACTTTTCAATGCTGCTGCAAGCACTGGTGGATCACAAGGGACGTTTCACCAACATCAACGTGGGATGGCCAGGAAAGGTACATGACGCTCGCGTCTTCAGGAACTCTGGTCTGTTTCAAAAGCTGCAGGAAGGGACTTTCTTCCCAGACCAGAAAATAACCGTTGGGGATGTTGAAATGCCTATAGTTATCCTTGGGGACCCAGCCTACCCCTTAATGCCATGGCTCATGAAGCCATACACAGGCAGCCTGGACAGTAGTCAGGACCTGTTCAACTACAGGCTGAGCAAGTGCAGAATGGTGGTAGAATGTGCATTTGGACGTTTAAAAGCGCGCTGGCGCAGTTTACTGACTCGGTTAGACCTCAGCGAAAACAATATTCCCATTGTTATTACTGCTTGCTGTGCGCTCCACAATATCTGTGAGAGTAAGGGGGAGACGTTTATGGCGGGGTGGGAGGCTGAGGCAAATCGCCTGGCCGCTAATTACGCGCAGCCAGACACCAGGGCGATTAGAAGAGTACAGCAGGGTGCGGTGCGCATCAGAGAAGCTTTGAAAACCAGTTTCATGACTGGCCAGGCTACGGTGTGAAAGTTCTGTTTGTTTCTCCTTGATGAACCTCCCCCCCGCCCCCGCCCGGTTCACTCTACTTCACTGTAAGCTAGACACCCTCCCCTCCCCCCTTCGATCACCGCTTGCAGAGGCAATAAAGTCATTGTTACTTCACATTCATGCATTCTTTATTAATTCACACAAATAGGGGGATAACTGCCAAGGTAGCCCGGGAGGGGTGTGGGAGGAGGGAAGGACAAAGACACACTGCACTTTAAAACTTTAAAAATTAGAAACTTTAAAACTTACTGAAGGCCAGCCTAAATTAGAAACTTCAAAACTTATTGAAGGCCAGCCTTCTGCTGCTTGAGCAATCCTCTGGGGTGGAGTGGCTGGGTGGCCGGAGGCCCCCCCACCGCGTTCTTGGGCGTCTGGGTGAGGACGCCATGGAACTTGGGGAGGAGGGCTGTTGGTTACACAGGGGCTGTAGTGGCGGTCTGTGCTCCTGCTGCCTTTCTTGCAGCTCAACCATACGCTGGAGCATCTCACTTTGATGCTCCAGCAGTCGGAGCATGGACTCCTGCCTTCTGTTCTCAATCTGACGCCACCTCTCAGATTCAGCCCGCGATTCAGCACGCAACCTCTCCGATTCAGCACGCGATTCAGCCCGCCACCTCTCCTCGCGTTCAAACTGTGCTTTTCTGCAGTCAGACATTGTCTGCCTCCAAGCATTCTGCTGAACCCTGTCAGCGTGGGAGGCCGTCTGGAGCTCCGAGAACATTTCATCCCGAGTTCTCTTCTTCCTCCTTCTAATCTTCACTAGCCTCTGCGAAGGAGAAACATTTGCAGCTGGTGGGGGAAAAGGGAGATAGGTAGTTAAAAAGACACATTTTAGAGAACAATAGGATCACTCTTTCCCGTTAAACCTTGCTGTTCACATTACATAGCACAAATGCTTTCGTTACAAGGTCGTATTTTGCCTCTATTTATATTGAGGGTCTGCCGATTTGGTGTGAGAGATCACTCACGCAGGGCCAGGCAACAGAATTCGGCTTGCAGGCAGCCATGGTAAGCCACAGTCTTTTGGCTTCTTTAACCTTAATAACATGTGGGAATGGTTTCAAACAGCAGCACCCTCATTTTCCATACCAAGCAGCCGTTGGGTTGGCCATTTAAAATGGTATGGCAATTTAAAAGGAGGGAGGGATGCGGTTGCCGGGTTAACGTGCAGCACAAACCCAACTAACCCCCCCCCCCCCCCCCCCACACACACACCCAATTCCCTGGGATGATCACTTCACCCCTCCCCCCACCGCGTGGCTAACAGTGGGGAACATTTCTGTTCAGCCGAGCAGGAACGGGCACTCTGAATGTCCCCTTAATAAAAGCACCCTATTTCAACCAGGTGACCATGAATGATATCACTCTCCTGAGGATAACACAGAGAGATAAGGAATGGATGTTGTCTGAATGCCAGCAAACACCGGGACCATACGCTGCCATGCTTTGCTATGCAATGATTCCAGACTACGTGCTACTGGCCTGGCGTGGTAAAGTGTCCTACCATGGCGGACGGAATAAGGCAGCCCTCCCCAGAAACCTTTTGCAAAGGCTTTGGGAGTACATCCAGGAGAGCTTTCTGGAGATGTCCCTGGAGGATTTCCGCTCCATCCCCATACACATTAACAGACTTTTCCAGTAGCTGTCCTGGCCGCGAATGCCAGGGCAAATTAATCATTAAACACGCTTGCTTTTAAACCATGTGTAATATTTACAAAGGTACACTCACCAGAGGTCCCTTGTCCGCCCTCAGGGTCTGCGAGCACGGTTTGGGTGGGTTTGGGGTTTACTGCCTCCAGGTCCAGGGTGATAAACATATCCTGGGTGTTGGGGAAAACGGTTTCTCTGCCTCCTTGCTGTGAGCCATCTTCCATCTCTTCATCATCATAGTCTTCCTTGTCCCCAGAACCCGCTTCTGTGTTGCATGAGTCTCCATTGACGGAGTCAAAGCACAGGGTTGGGCTACTGGTGGCTGCACCCCCTAGCATGGCATGCAGCTCGGCGTAGAAGCGGCATGTCTGCGACTCTGCCCCGGACCTTCCGTTTGCCTCTCTGGTTTTGTGGTAGGCTTGCCTTAGCTCCTTAATTTTCACGCGGCACTGCTGTGCATCACTGTTATGGCCTCTGTCCTTCATGCTCTTTGAGACTTTTTCAAATGTTTTTGCATTTCGTTTACTGCAACGGAGTTCTGCTAGCACGGATTCGTCTCCCCATAGGGCGAGCAGATCCCGTACCTCCCGTTCGGTCTGTGCTGGAGCTCTTTTGCGATCCTGGGACTCCGTCGTGGTTACCTGTGCTGATGAGCTCTGCGTGGTCACCTGTGCTCTCCACGCTGGGCAAACAGGAAATGAAATTCAAACGTTCACGGGGTTTTTCCTGTGTACCTGACCAGTGCATCCGAGTTCAGATTGATGTCCAGAGCGGTCACAATGGTGCACTCTGGGATAGCTCCCGGAGGCCAATACCCTCGAATTGCGTCCACAATACCCCAAATTCGACCCGGCAAAGCCGATTTCAGCGCTAATCCCCTCGTCGGAGGTGGTGTAAAGAAATCGATTTAAAGAGCACCTTAAGTCGGAAAAAAGGGCTTCGTCGTGTGGACGGGTCCAGGCTTAAATCGAGGTAACACTGCTAAATTCGACCTAAAATCGTAGTGTAGACGGTCACTTAGACACTCTTGAAATTTTTACCTTACAGCTCTATAGTTTGGAAAAGAGAAGGCAAAAGGTGATGATAGATGTGTCTGAAATAATTAATGATACAGCACAAGCCAATCATGTGACTCTTATCTTACCCTTATAATAAAGGAGAAAATATTCAATAAAATTTAAAGGGAGCAAACTTAAAAAAATTAGTCCAGTCAGTGTATAATTAACCCCCTCCCACCTGAATTAAATACGCAGCAATCACAATGCAGTTAATTGGTTAACTTATGGAACCTAATGAGACATACTATTTTTAGGTGCTTAACATAAAATAATAAACCAAAAATGGTATCTAATAGAAGGAATAGAACTAAAAAGGAATTGCTGTCAATTCTTATGTTTCAGGTTATAAGCTTGAGATCAGGAAGAAATTTTCTTCCAGTAATATACTGGAACACAGGCGTAACTTAGGGCTTTATGCCTTCAAGTGAAGCATCTGGCAATAGCAAATGATGATTGAGTAACCAGGTAAATGGACTGTTGTTCTGGTTGTACAAAACAGTTTCTCTATTCTTAAAAGATGCTTGAAATAGATGGAGAAGACTCTTCTGGACCACATAGCCGTTGTAGTGATATCCTCACAACTGCCTAAGGAAAAACATGACTTCTTAAAGCACATTTTTTGCATGATTAGGGAATGCAAAAATTCTCTCCCCTCTGCACTGAGATGTGGAAGATTGGACAAATGACCAGGGAGGAGTATAAAAATATTGCTCAGCCATGCAGGAGTGAAATCAGGAAGGCCAAATCACACTTGAAGTTGCAGCTAGCAAGAGATGTTAAGAGTAACAAGAAGGGTTTCTTCAGGTATGTTAGCAACAAGAAGAAAGTCAAGGAAAGTGTGGGCCCCTTACTGAATGAGGGAGGCAACCTAGTGACAGAGGATGTGGAAAAAGCTAATGTACTCAATGCTTTTTTTGCCTCTGTCTTCACGAACAAGGTCAGCTCCCAGACTGCTGCACTGGGCAGCACAGTATGGGGAGAAGGTGACCAGCCCTCTGTGGAGAAAGAAGTGGTTCGGGACTATTTAGAAAAACTGGACGAGCACAAGTCCATGGGGCCGGATGCGCTGCATCCGAGGGTGCTAAAGGAGTTGGCGGATGTGATTGCAGAGCCATTGGCCATTATCTTTGAAAACTCATGGCGATCGGGGGAGGTCCCGGATGACTGGAAAAAGGCTAATGTAGTGCCCATCTTTAAAAAAGGGAAGAAGGAGGATCCGGGGAACTACAGGCCAGTCAGCCTCACCTCAGTCCCTGGAAAAATCATGGAGCAGGTCCTCAAGGAATCAATTCTGAAGCACTTAGAGGAGAGGAAAGTGATCAGGAACAGTCAGCATGGATTCACCAAGGGCAAGTCATGCCTGACTAACCTAATTGCCTTCTATGAGGAGATAACTGGGTCTGTGGATGNTCATAGAATCATAGAATATCAGGGTTGGAAGGGACCTCAGGAGGTCATCTAGTCCAACCCCCTGCTCAAAGCAGGACCTAATCCCAACTAAATCATCCCAGCCAGGGCTTTGTCAAGCCTGACCTTAAAAACCTCTAAGGAAGGAGATTCCACCACCTCCCTAGGTAACCCATTCCAGTGCTTCACCACCATCCTAGTGAAAAAGTTTTTCCTAAGATCCAATCTAAACCTCCCCCACTGCAACTTGAGACCATTACTCCTTGTTCTGTCATCTGGTACCACTGAGAACAGTCTAGTTCCATCCTCTTTGGAACCCCCTTTCAGGTAGTTGAAAGCGGCTATCAAATCCCCCCTCATTCTTCTCTTCTGCAGACTAAACAATCCCAGTTCCCTCAGCCTCTCCTCATAACTCATGTGCTCCCTTCCAGGTCCCTTCCAACCCTGATATTCTATGATTCTATGAAATCCTCTTGTGACAAACACCTCTGCTATCTTTAATCTCCTGTGTGGCCCTATGGCCTCTTTCCTTGTGTTTGCCAGCTGCAGCCGAATACAACAACTAACTGGGATAGGATGTCTTTCCTGAGGTTCTTTGAGTGAAACTAAGGGGTTATAGGTTCCAGAAATTCTTTACCCTTCAACATCTCTCCTTAAAGGTTAGGGAGTTCTCTCTTCTCCAGGGACGTGTGTGTGAAATTAATCATAATCAGTAATCTTATTAAAAATAATGAGAATAAAAACAGAAAATGGAATTAATGCAAGAAGTTTGCTTATCCTATCTAGATTACACCTCTCATTCACTGAACTAGATAATACATTTCAACTTAGTTATAGAGAAAAAAGAAAAACATCTTATGTTTTGTGAACAATTGTCCTCTAACCTCTCTTTGGTTAGCCTGTCAGTGATGCTTACTGTCCAGATACCAGCTCCTTGCCCTTGGGTCAGCTTGCATGTTTATAGAGACTATCCATGCCTCTCTCAGGTGTTAGTCTATTAATACATGTAATGAGGTTTCATCAACACTTTACATCTTTGAGCAGATGTCCTATTTCGGAAAAGGCTAAATAACTGTTGTCACCTAATTACCTCTGAGAGACCCCTGTCCCCTCAGACTTCTGTCTCTAAGTCTGGTATTTCCATCTCTTTAGATTAATGTGGTGGTCAACTTTGATTTATTCCCCTTCCTATGGGAGCTAGATGATTTTCTTCTGCTCAACATATACACAGTTTATATCTTCGCTGGACACAAAAATAGTTGAGATATGACCCTTTACAAATATTGAATGTTTTCTTACCATAAAATATAAATTGACAGAATAAATTCAGACACATTACTGTAAATAAAACATCTTACATGAAAATCCACTAGAAGTATAGCAGACACTACAGTAATGTGCCAAATAATTAAAGCTCACTAAACATACTAAAAAGTGTGGTAGATTTCACGCATGTTCTTGACTGGATATAGCATTGTCTGATGACTGTGATCTCTAGTCCCAGAGTTTATGATGACACTTAGTCTTCAATTCAGAGAATGGATAAATTCATTCCAAAGCATATCAGTCTGCAGCTTGACAGATAAATAAATGAGCCCTTTCCCGATTGGCGGGGTTCTGCACAGCCTCTCCAAGGTTGCCTTAACCTTTCTCCTGCCAGTGTGGGGCAGCCACCCCACCACACTCCCTCTCCCTTAAGACCACACATCGGGGGTGGTGGTGGTGGTGGTTTCTATCTCCCCAGTTTCTCCCTCAGCTGGGCCTGCAGGACATCCCTTTCATGCCGCAGGCTCTCCAGCACGAGGAGCAACCGGCCTCCCTCCTGAAGGGTTTGGGTACCCACTGTAGCCTGCTTGGCTCCCGCGTGGGGTCCCTTTTCTGTTTGGGTCCCCACCATAGCTCGTCTCGCTCTTGTCTGGATTCCCCTCTTGATCTGGGGCCCCTTTGCCCCAGACGCTCCCTCTGCTAGGGCCTCGATCTTAACTGCCCCCTCCTTCTGAGCAGTCTCTGACTGAGCCCAACTATCCAGCATCCCGGTCCATCTTTGGGGGCAATGCAGTCTTATAAGTCCTTTGTGGCACTGGAAGCACCTCCTCTGTGCCTTCTCTTGGCCACAGCCCTCCTGCAGTCTATTTCTGGCTTAGTCCTTCCCTCCGGCCTAGCCTGGGCCTTGCAAGTCCCCTTTGGGCACTCCCTCTTCTTGTGCCCAGTTCCCCACAGGCCCAAAAAGTCCGCCACCTCCCTGCTCTCTTCCTAAGAAAGCCACCCCCCGGTGTTCTTCTTGTCTATTCTCCGGGTGGGGTCACCATTCCCCATCCTGGTAGGGACACTCCCTCCTCAAGTGTCCCTGTCATCCACAGGCAAAACATTGTCCAGACCACAACACCAGCCTCCTGCCTTTGGTGCCTGGCTCGTATTGTCTTTGGGCCCTCGCCCGTAGCAGCTTAATCAACCCCCATTGCAGCTTGGCTAGCCGGGCCACACAGGCTCTCCAGTATCAGTCTGCCATTTTCTCCACCTTCAGTTTCTCAAGTCTCAGATCCGGGGAATGGTCCTACAGTCCTTGCTCTGCCCCTTGTATCAGGGGCGACTGCGTGACCACATTCTCCACCACAATTTAGCGGTGGAGACCCACCACTGCGACGCCTCTTGCTGGTCATGCTGGGAATTAGCTCTCTGGGACCACCATGGTGCCTTTTACTAGCGGTGTCTCACTCGCCGTTACTTCCACTTCCTCCACCTTCTCCACCATCTGGACCCATGTTGCTCCTGGACCGTGGCGTCCTCTTTGGGACACGTTCCTCCAACTGTGCTTTAGCCCGCTGTCTCTCCCCTTTCAGGGGACAGATGGTCCTCAGCCTTCCACTTGCCTCAGTGGCCAACTGCAGTCTCTAGTCTAGGCTGGGCTTCAGGGGCAAACTGCAGTCTGGATTTAGGCCACTCTCTCCTCATTGGCAAGTAGGGGTAAAGGGGAAGGGGGGACCGAGGCCCGTCTGCTACTCTAGGTCCCAGCCCAGGGACCCTATAGCTGGCAGCCGGTTACTGCTCCTCCTCCTATTCCTGCTGCCTACGTTCCCTGGGCCACTTCCCCCATAGCTCTAGCACCTTCCCTGCCCTTGTTCAGGACCTCAGTTTGGCCATGATCAGCTAAGAGCTCCACTACCCTGCCCAGCACTGCAGTATCTCCGATGCTCCTCAGCAGACAGTCCTTCCCCCTTGCCCTCCAGGGAGAGACACCCTTTGCTCTGCTGAGCAGCCCTTTATATATGGGCTGCTCCAGCAAGCCTTCTCTTGATTGGCTCTCCCAATGAGCCTTTTCCTGATTGGCGGGGTTCTGCACAGCCTCTCCAAGCCGCCCCACCACAGGACCACGTGACAGAAACTGTAAGGAGCACAGGTTTTGCAAAAGAACTTTTTGCGCACACATTTTACTTATAGTGAGTTCAAGAGATTTACAGATCTATGGAAAAACAACAAACATCTGAGTGCAGTTACTTGCTCCAGAGTTCTCATCACTTCTAGAGTTCTTCTACAGGCATAGTGACATTACCTCCCCGAATTACATTAGTTATGCTGACAGAAGCGTTCTTCCGTTAGCATAGTTGCATTTACACTGGGTGTCCTGTCAGCATAGCTGTGTTGGCTAGGGTGTGTGGGGTTTTTTGTGTGTGTCCATGTGCCTGGTTGGTATAGCTCTGATGGCAAAACTTTGTAGACCAGGCCCCAATCTTCTCATTCTGGTGATGGAATGCTCCTTTGGTACAGAGTCTGTCATGTTTAAAAACAAGTACATTTTCCTGCTTTTCTTATGCTGAAATTTTCCATGATCCAGTCTTCAAGTGGGTTGCTGTCAGAGGATCATTGAAAGTCAGGACTTAGCTATTAGTCCCCATTGTCCTGCCATTCAAGGTTGATGGTGGCCCTGTTTCAACTTCTCAGATTTAGGCTATGTCTACACTTAAAATGCTATAGTGGCACAGATGTAGTAGTGCTTCAGCAGACCCTTCCCACAGCCATAGGAGAGGTTCTACCAGCCTTTTTTGTCAATTTTAGGTGCTGCACAGGGGAGCTGTGAAACTGACAAGAATGACAGCCAATAGCTGATGTAAGTAATGCAGTGTCTACACAAACGCTAGGTTGCCCTAACTACACTGACATAAGTGCTGCGCCTCTTGAGGAGGTGGAGTTATGATGTCTGTGTTGGAGGGCACTTACATCTGCAGGAGAGAGGCTGTAGTGTAGACACTGACATAATTAGGTTGACTTAAGCTGCCATAGGTTGACCTAACTCTGTAGTGTAGACCAAGCCTTGAGGATATGTCTACACTTAAATCACTACAGCCACACAGCTGTAGTGCTGCAGCTGCACCACTGTAGTGCTTCAGTGTAGACACTCAGTACAGCACTCCCATCACTGTAGTTAATCCACCTCCATGAGAGGCAGTAGCTAGGTTGATGGACTAATTCTTCCATCAGTGTAGCACTGTCTGCATAGGGACTTAAATTGATTTAACTATGTTGCTCAGGTGTGTGGATTTTTCACACCCCTGAGCAACATAGCTGGGTCAAAGTCATTTTCTTGCGTAGACCAGCCTATAGTCTGTTTTCTTCCACAGAATGGAGGTTCTGATCCACACTGGCTGTTACACCAATTAATTATGTTAATAAAATAAAATGGGATTCATAAGTTTGTATAGACATATTGTACAAACTTTCACATCCTCTGTAGAGAGGTTACATCGTGAATTTGCAGTTGAATATAGATTTGATAATCTATGGTCTTTTCCATCTATATTTGATACTGTATAGTATGAAATCCAAGATTCCTTTTTATTTCTTTTATTACCTAATGTTTTGTAGACCACATAAGGTTATGACATAAATATATACTACAGTAACTCCTCACTTAAAGTCGTCCTGGTTAATGTTTCATTGTTACATTGCTGATCAATTAGAGAACATGCTCATTTAAAGTTGCCCAATGCTCCCTTATAATGTTGTTTGGCAGTTGTCTGCTTTGTCCACTGCTTGCAGAAAGAGCAGCCTGTTGGAGCTAGCTGGTGTGGGCTTGGAACCAGGGTGGGCTGACAGTCCCCCTAAGTTCCCTGTGCGGCTGCCGCCCAGCAGGCTATCCATTGCTGGGCAGTTCAGCTGTCCCTCCCCACTTCCATGTGCTGCTCCTGCCCTCTGCCTCGGAGCTGCTCCTGGGAGGGGTGGGGGAAGGGGTGCTAATGTCAGGGTGTCCCCCTCCCCTCTGCTCCTGCACCTCTGCTCCTTTACCCCACCTCCACAGAGCGGGGCAGAGTGGGAGGACACGCAACAGGGCTCAGGACAGAGGGAGCTTGCTGGCAGCAGCTGCTGTCTCAACTTGCTGATCTACTTAAAAAGGCAGTGTACTTAGAGTGGGGTCAGCGTACTTCCAGGGACAATGCATGTCTCTGTCTCTCACATAGGATGCCTGTCTCTGTCTCTCTCTCTGCCATGCTGTCTCCCCTCCCTCCAGTTGTGCTGCCTTGTAAAGTGTGAGGCTACATTAACAACAATGTGTTAACTCTTGAGGGCTCAGTCGAGTGCTAGTTCATCATTTAGCAGTAAGGTATTCCCTGGGAAATATCCCACCCTCTTCGACCCTCTGACTCCACCACCTCAACCAAGCTTTACAATCATCATTGCTGTGTACAGTATTAAATTGTTTGTTTAAAACTTATACTGTGTGTGTATGTGTGTGTATATGTGTATATATATATATATATATATATATATATGATGTCTTTTTGCCTGGTGAAAAAAAATTCTCTGGAATCTAACCCCCCGCCATTTACATTAATTCTTATGGGGAAATTGGATTTGCTTAAGATTGTTTCGCTTAAAGTAGCATTTTTCAGGAACATAACTACAACCTTAACGAGGAGTTACTGTATTTAAACAAATGACGTGATGAAAAGTTCTCTATGACAGTGTACACAGTGTGCCTGTCTGTGCATGAGTTACATTTCTGATTCTCTTTCAGTCAAACTGATTTATGAGGGTGCTGGCTAGTTCTTCCCTCATGGAGTTTGTGGCAAGCCTTCTTAATATTTTGTGGCTCAGTACAGACCTCAGGTATATCTTCATCAGTTTCTCTTTTGAAAAGCTATGTTCTGGAGTGCAGTTAGGAGAGAGTGTATGAAAATACAGATATCTTCTAAAGCTCATGCTAAAATCTAGTTTTTTGTGGATACAATTTACTTATTGTATGTGAACCCCAACAAAAACAAAGAAAAACTCCAGCAGAATTAGTTGGGCTATATGCGAGTTTCTTCCAAGAGGCTCTGTCAGTATCCAACTTGAAAATTCATATAAATCACACCAACTTTTATTTCCTGATATAGATACAGTCAAGAGATGTATGGAATAGGTAATAAGTTAGGCCACAATTAAAAATCCATTTATATTAGGGAAAAGAATTGTCTGGATTTTTTTTTCTTTTCACATTCAAAGTGTTGTACTATATATTGGCTGACAGCCGAGACCCTGATATCGCACTCCCTCTGATGACTTACAGACTACATGCAATGTGTCATAGTGAAGCAGGGTCCCCAGATGATTTACACACTGATGAGCTGCCTCAACTCCTTTTAATTTACAGATGCAAAAGTGGGGCACAGATAATAAGTGTTTGCCAGCAGGTGTAACTATTGCAGCTGCCTAAAACTGGTACTGATCATGCTGCTTTTTTTAATAAAATTACAAAAGTAGGAAGTACATGAGGAGAATACAATTGATTTTTAAGTATTCTCTTTGCCTTGACTATCAGAAGCATCATGAATTGAAAACTGAAGGCCTAAAGAGAGATAATGATAAGTGACAAATATCAAGTTGTGTGAGTTGTTGGGTGGTATGCATCAAGGGATTGGTAGAAGGCCTGTTCTTGTTTATCCTCATTAATGATTGTGCAGAGGGGACAAAGTACATATTGAATTCATACTTTGATACTAATGGGGAGATTTTGCAAACATCTATAAAATCCAGATAATCAATATGGCAATATCTAGGGCAAAATTATCTGAAACAGATATTTATTGGAATTGATATTTTAAAAGCATTAAGACTAAATGAAGGATTTAGAGGTGACTGTGTGTGGCAGATCGAGTATGCCCTTTTAATGCAATATGGCAGCAAAAAGCTAATGCAGTTTTAGTATGGAAAGGCAGAAACAGTGTGTTCTATGCCACACGTGGTAATTCCTCTCTATTTGACACTGCTGAGTGTACATACAAAATACTAGGTAGAGTTGTGGGGATCCCTAACGTATGTCATTGAACTGGAAGGAAGATACAATTAATCAAAACAGATCAAGAAGCTAGAGGGGTGGGTTTATGAGGAAAGAGTAAAAGTAATATGAGTGACCGAGGGGTGGAGGGAGAATAATATAGTCGGTCAAACATTTTAAGGGGGGTGTATGCTTGAAAGCCAAATTTTATTCTCAGGCTGAGATTTTCAAATGAACCTAGGGGAATTCATCTCTCAACTCCCACTGTGTTTCATTGGAGTTTGTGTGCCTAACTCCTTCAGGATCCTTTTGAAAATCTAGCCAGTGTTCTGTTCCCATTGAGTTCAGTAAGAGCTGCAAGCTCAGTCAAATGACAGAATGTGGCTCCAAAAAGGAAAAAGAAGTGTTTAGGATTGTTCAAAGCTAGAACTAGGATTAATGACATGTAATTGGGGGTAAGTGATTTAAGATGAACTTCAAGAAAAGTAGGGTGAGATCTATCCTATTTTATGGTAAAATCTCACAGGGTAAGTGATAGAAGCCTCATTGCTTGAGACATTTAGGACTAGTCAAAGCAGAGGAGATTATACTGTAGCGAACAATTCTGCGTCGACAAAGGGATGGGCAGGATTATTTACAAGCTTTACCACTTTCAATTTCTATGAAACAACACAAGTTAAGAACAGGAAAATAATTTGAACAGAATCCCATTAGTGGTTTTATAAAAATGAATCATACAGAGCCATAAAGTCTTTAGTGATCAGTAATTCAGAACAAGGCAGTCACAACTCATGAAAGATTGAGCCAATATAAGTACAGGAAATAAATTTGTGAATAATGTTCAAGTAAAATATTATGTTCAGAGTTAGGTTTGCAAATGTGATTATATAATCCATATGAAAACTGCATAGCTACAACATCATTTAACAAAATAAATCTAAAAATTAAAAAGACTGGAAATTACCATTTAAAGGAATTTAAATAGATATTTCATTAAATTTACAATTAATACACTTTGCTAATGACATAGCTGTGAAAATTTACTTTACATGTTCTAGTAGCGACCTTAACATTGGTCCAAAAAATGTTGAAACAGAGTTCAGTAATGCTATTTGTCCTAAAGGCCATTCTGTGAAGAAATAATTATGGAAGCCACTTCCTTGCTGAATCTTGAAGTATAATTTGAATCTGTTCACAAGAAAGAAGGGTGAAGGGATGTTCTGTGGTGGAAATGTAGCCTGGGAGCTGGACAGAGACTCAGGAAATCTGGGTACAGTTGCCAGCTCAGACACAGACTTCCTGTGTGGGCAAATCATTTAATCTAAGCATTATTATCATGTAATTTAAGGATTGTGAGGTGTGGAGTTGTGATGATGATGAGGGTCATATAAGCCCTTAGATTTAAGGATTTAATTTAAGGATTGCGAGGATTTAAGGGTTTAATTTAAGGATTGTGAGGTGCTGAGTTGTGATGATGATGATGGCCATATAAGCACCTAGATTTAAGGATTTAATTTAAGGATTGTGAGGTGCTGAGTTATGATGATGATGGAGGGGGGGAGGGGGGGTCGCATATAAGCACCTAGATAGACCACGCAGATGTCAAACATTTAGAAAATTTGACCTGATAGTGTCCCTTCAGCAATAAATTGTATTTTAACTTGTTACATATAAAAACAGAAATTTTACCTAAAGTTAGGTTCCTAATATCATAATTAGACACCTAGATAAAAGAGGCCAGATTTTCGTTGAGCACATGCATCTCACCTTGATTTTTAGCAAGATTTGTGGGTGCTCATCTTTGAAAATCAGCATTTTTATTTAGGTACCTAATTATAGAAACAGGTATCTAACTTTGAAAACTGTGACCAGTGCCTTTTAAACATATGCATTCACTTTAAGTTTAAGAATTGTTGATGATCTCTTCTTTCTAATGAACTCAGTAAGATTTAACATAAAATGTAGAACAAAAGAAAAAGGAGATTTAAAAAAATGTTTTATGATATGCTCAGACCTCTGATTCATAGTTTTATTTTGATATCTAAGCACAGTGCACCAGAAAACTGTGCATCTGGGATAACTAAAATAAAGTTACTATTTTATGCAGAATGTCTACTTGTTTCTTTTAGGGTTTTTATAGGCATGCAGTGTATACCATAGGCATATTACTAATTTCCTGGGAGTGACATTATCCTTCATCAAGGCTTTTTATTAATCCATAGCCTATTATTTATAACTATTTGCATCCCCTCTGTTAATGCTCCTAGTGTCTACCTGGGGTGTGATTATGGTTATGCTGTGGGCAGGAGTGGACAATAGATTGGCGAGTGAATGTATACATTTCAAATTATTAGCTTCTCCCCAGTTCTTTATAAATTAAATTAAGCCTCTTCTTTAATAGATCCTTTTGTAAATTAAATGACTGTCACATTTTGATTTTGCGATGTTGATTGTCTCTTACCTATGTTATAATAAACACTGCTTAGCTATATGCTTGTAGTGCAGTCTGTATAATACTGGGTATCTGTCATGCCCAGCAGAAAGAAAATGAATGAGGCTGGGATCCTGTGGAAAAAATAGCATGTGATCAAGTAATTAAAGACTCTGTCAAAATGCATATGTACAAGGGGACTGAATGAAGGTTGTACAGGCAACCCTAATTTTGGCATTTTCTAACTTTGTAGTGCTTGACTTTGCAACCTTAGTGTTCTTTGAATGTAGGGTGGTTTTTTTGGTATAATAAATATAAATGTTTCAAAATATGATGAGCATATGATTTCATTTTGATCAATTTATTTCCTAGCCTCTCATATGTGATGTCACATGGCATGTTTTTTTTTTTTTTTTTTTTTTTTTTTTTTAAAGATTGTAGTTGTTTGTCGTATCAGGTTTCCTTTCTTCTGCTTCTGAAAAGTAGCCTGTCAGAACAGAAATTTATTTAGAAGGGCAAGTTGATTCATGAAGGACTTACTAAATAGTATGGGTTTGTGGTGTTGCAAGTTATTGCATTTGGGGGTGGTGGTAATCAGTTATTTTGTAATGGACAAGCTGAGAGGTAAACTTGTATTGCAAATGTGGTGTGGTTGAGAAGTTTAGGCTGAGATTTCATTCTCCTTCCAACAAGAAACAATGGGTTTTTCCAAACCCTCCATATAAAGTATCTGTATTAAGCATAGTGTATTTTAGGTGAGTCTACCCATTTAAAAGCTTTATTTAATTCTAGCTTTTATCAAGTGTTAGTCTATTTTGATTTTATCCTACTTGGGCTTTCCAGCAGGAATGTACGGTTAACTCCCTTCCCTTTTTTGGTGGCTACATACAGCTAAAATGAGGCAGAAAAAGAGGGAGGTAGAGTGGTTAGCTGCTGTTCCACCAGAGCTGAGAAGCATGGAAACGTACTGTAATACAGAAAAGAATCTTTGCATTCCTCTACCAGCTTCCTTGAAATTTGGCATTGACAGTGTCTTGGAAACTGCTTTATATGCCACTGAATCTTTTGTGTCTGCCATTTTTGAACAGAGATAAAGCTTTATGTCTTAAACAGAGTTTGGAAGAAGCATTAACTAGCCAATTGAACTCTTAAATAGATGTATGTCAGCAGATAGGTATTGCCGGTATTGCCTAAGGACTCCCATTGTAGCTATCGCTTTAAGAATATCTTTGTGCTCTGCAGTGGTGCAGAAGCTTTTCTTGTGAGGGCAAGATAGACGCAGGCTTTAAGAACAAGTATCAGGGTGGTGTGTATGCAGCCTTATGCTAACAGAAAACCAAAGGAGGAAGACTATGGATTACATTCAGGATTTAAGAAACAAATTCCTTATTAATTAATCAAATTAATCCTTTTGTGGAGGTGCTCAGTGGAGACTAAAGTCCAGTGCCAGGTAAGAATGAATGTGGTTAACAAAAAGCCTTCGTGAGGGGTGGATCATCATGGAATTTCAGTACCTGCTATGTATTGAATAGCTTTGACTATTTCAAGTTTCTCTTCCTTAGTATTATATAAATAAATCAGGTTTGAGTTATTGTCTTAGCATTATTTTCTGAAAGTCCCTGGAGTGTCAGTGATGCAGGTTCCAAACCCAGCTAAACTAACGCATCTACAATTAGGATTTTAATGTTCTATATTTTTACTGAGTATCTTAAATACAGAAGAAACTACAATAGTGATGTATGCTGTTTTACAATGCATGTAACATTTTTACATCTTTACATAATTTTTTAATTCTTGAAACCAAAAAGTTAAAAGGGATTAAGCTGAATGTTTGCATTTGTTTTTGTTCTCTATAATTTTGCTGATAGTTTTTACCTTTTATTTTAAGTCATTTAATACAATGCAAGTGGGATCATGTATAGAGTTTACATAACCCTAAAGATAGCTGGTGGGAGACTTGCTATATTTCCGAAAGAAAATAGAAGTCCTTCTTTTGGAGTGCTTGAGATACATGTTTTATTGCCCTTTTGCCCTTGTATTGCCCTTTTCATAGTCATGAATTTTTTTATTTTTATGAAAAGATTGTTACTAGTTATGCCAAGCAGTAAATGAAGAAAGAGGCCAGTGATTCATACTAGGTTAAAAACAGTTGCTAGGGACTGAAAATAAGCTTGGGTGACAGGAACCATTATGGGGAAAATGCATCCATTTTGAAAAAAAATACCATAGATGGTTTCCGGTAGTCCATTCTTGAAAGTGTATAGCAGTGGTGCCCAACGCGGTGCCCGCCGCGGTGCCCGCAGGCGCCATGGCGCCCGCCGGGGCATTTATGTGTGCCCGCCTAGTGCTCAGCAGGGGAGAGAAGCCGCGGCCCCACGCCTGACAGGGACAGAGAACTCAGGCTGCGGGCGCGGTGTTCTCTGTTCCCGGCAGGCGCAGGGCCCGCCTAGTGCCCAGCAGGGGAGAGAAGCTGTGGCCCTGCACCTGCCGGGCGCCGGTGTTCTCTGTCCTCGTGGCTTCTCTCCGGCTTCTCTCTTCATTCATATATTATGTAATATTAAATATGATGTTTTTCGTATTATTTGCTGTACAAATACAAAATAAGCCTTGAAAAATTGTTGGCGCCCGCCACACTCTTCTGAAAACATGAATGTGCTACTGGCCACAAAAAGGTTGGGGACCACTGGTGTATAGCATCACAGAGAAACCATCGAAATTCTCGTTATGTGATACTATAATAAATTGCTATATATTTTCAGTTTTAGATAACATAACACAATCTAAAAAATGTACAAAATCTTGCCATGACTCTGTTGTGCATTAATGCAAAAACCTAGACTCTGTAGAGAGGGAAATTCTTTAAGGAAATTCTGACTTCATTATTTGTCTAGAGGTGGGTCGTGAGAAAGGAGTGAAGTAATGATTGTACAGATATTTTTTAACTGCTCTTCCATCTGTTTTGAATACTCTGTAAAACTATACTATACTTACTATAACAGGTTGGTAAAGCAATAAGTTTTATTTTCTCAAAAAAAAAAAAAACCAGAATGGAGAGAGGTAAATAGTGGTGATCTGGAAAAAGGGGTAAACAGCGAGGTGGCAAAATTTGCAGATGATACAAAACTACTCAAGATACTTAAGTCCAAAGCAGACTGTGAAGAGCTACAAAAGGATCTCACAAAACTGGGTGATTGGGCAACAAAATGGCAGATGAAATTCAGTGTTGAGAAAAGCAAAGTAATGCACATTGGAAAACATAATCCCAACTATACATATAAAATAATGGGGTCTAAATTAGCTGTTATCACTCAAGAAAGAGATCTTGGGGTCATTGTGGATAGTTCTCTGAAAACATCCACTCAATGTGCAGCGGCAGTCAAAAAAGCGAACAGAATGTTGGGAATCATTAAGAAAGGGATAGATAATAAGACAGAAAATCCATGATACACCCACATCTTGAATTCTGTATGCAGATGTGGTCGCCCCATCTCAAAAAAGATATATTGGAATTGGAAAAGGTTCAGAAAAGGGCAACAAAAATGATTAGGCTTATGGAATGGCTTCCACATGAGGAGAGATTAATAAGACTGGGATTTTTCAGCTTGGAAAAGAGGCGACTAAGGGGGGATATGATAGAGGCCTATAACAGGGGTAGGCAACCTTTCAGAAGTGGTGTGCCGAGTCTTCATTTATTCACTTTAATTTAAGGTTTCGCGTGCCGGTAATACATTTTAACGTTTTTTAGAAGGTCTCTCTCTATGTCTATATTGTATAACTAAACTATTGTTGTATGTAAAGTAAACAAAGTTTTCAAAATGTTTAAGAAGCTTCCTTTAAAATTAAATTAAAATGCTGATCTTATGCCGCCAGCCTGCTCAGCCCGCTTCCAGCCTGGGGTTCTGTTCACCTAGGCCGGCAGTGGGCTGAGCGGGGCCTGCGGCCGGGACGCTGGCTGGCAAGGGGCCGGCAACCGGGACCCCAGACCTGGGGGGGGGAGGGGGGG
>QXTE01000388.1:473116-526173 GCA_003942145.1 Platysternon megacephalum | reverse complement strand
GGTGGAGGGGTGTAGGGCAGAAGGCTGGGTGTGTGTGTGGGGGTTCAGGGATCAGGGCAGAGGGCTGGGGGTGTGTGGAGGTGCAGGGCAGAAGGCTGGGTGTGTGTGGGGGTTCAGGACAGAGGGCTGGGGTGCTCGGCTCGTGGGGGTGCTCCCAGCCCCCTGCCCTGAGCGGCTCATGGCAGGGGGCTGGAAGGGATATGCCTTGTTCCACCCCCTTCCCCAAGGGCCCAACCCTACCTCTTCTCTGTCTCCTCTATGGAGCAGCAAGCATGCTGCGACTCGGCTCCCCCTCCCCCTCGCAAGGGGGATCAGCTGGTTGGCGGCAGGGAGGGGGAGGGGCAGGAAAGCACCACGCTGGGGAAAGAAGCAGGGGAGGGGGGAGCTTGGCTGCCGCAGGACCAAGCTTCTGCCTCCTGCCCCTGCAGGGGAGCGCGGTGGGCGGGAGGGCTGAGTGGGGCTGGGGGCTGGGACTGCGGCAGGCAGTGGCGTGCCACCCAAAATCGGCTTGCGTACCGTAGGTTGCTGACCCCGGTCTATAAAATTACTGATGTGGAGAAAGTAAACAAGGAAGTGTTATTTACTTCTTCTTATAACACAAAAATTAGGGGTCACCAAATGAAATTAATAGGCAGCAGGTTTAAAACAAACAAAAGGAAGTATTTTTCACTCAACGCACAGTCAACTTGTGGAACTCCTTGCCAGAGGATGTCGTGAAGGCCAAGATTATAACAGGGTTCAAAAAAGAACTAGATAAATTCATGGAGGATAGGTCCATCAATGGCTATTAGCCAGGATGGGCTGGGATGGTGTCCATAGCCTCTGTTTGCCAGAAGCTGGGAATGGGGGACAGGGGATGGATCACTTGATGATTACCTGTTCTGTTCATTTCCTCTGGGGCACCTGGCATTGGCCACTATCAGAAGACAGGATACTGGGATAGATTGACCGTTGGTCTGACCCAGTATGGCTGTTCTTATATTCTAAAAATATCCAATTTTGAGTTCAGAATTGTCTGTGCTGGAGAATCCACTACAACCCTTGGTAAATTTTTCCAATAGTTAAGTACTCTCACCATTAAAAATTTATGCCTTAGTCTGAATTTGTCTAGCTTCAACATCCAGCCATTGAATCATATTATACCTTTCCCTGCTAGGCTGAGGACCCCATCATTAAATATTTGTTCCCCATGAAGACACTTACAGACTAATCAAGTCACTCATTTAACCTATCTTTGTTAAGCTAAATAGATTGAGATCTTTGAGTCTATAACTATAACTATACTATCACTGTTGCTATGTTATTCATTTTTGTGGCTCTTCTCTGGACCCTCTCCAATTTATCAACATCCTTAAATTGTGGACACCAGACCTGGACACAGTATTCCAGCAGTGGTTGCATCAGTGCCAAAACAGAGGTAAAATAACCTGTCTACTCCTACTTCGTTTATGCATCACACTGGGAGCTCATGGTCAGCTGATTATCCACTACGACCTCCAATTCTTTTTCAGAGTCACTGTTTCCTAGGTTAGAGTTCCCCATCCAGTAATTAAAGATTAGGGCTCTCAACTGGATCACAGGAGACTTGGGTTAAATTCCCTCTTTTGTCACAGACTTCTTGAGCAAGTCACTTAGGGTATTCTACACTACAGGGCCTGTGTTGGCATAGCTATGGATTCTCTTCCAATAAGCAATGTTTCTTCTCAATGTTTTCTCTACTTTCACAACTGCCAGTTTGAACATAAGGGCATAATTTTATTACCTTAACCAGGTTGAATCAGGTAAATTTGGTATTTTTCCCTTTGTTATATACAGTAAACTCTTTGCACACAAAGACAGACCATAAACCATAGCCACACAATAAACCTCCACTGCTTTTGCTCAATTAGATAATAAAACTGTTCCGTCTCTTGGGTTACTGTACTGTATCGTAAACAAGTTTTGGGAAAGGGGTGGAAGAAGGATGGAATAGCAAAGGTAGCCTTTCACATTTCCTTGTTGGCTTCTTCAAAAAAATGGGAGTACTTGTGGCACCTTAGAGACTAACAAATTTATTGTAGCATAAGCTTTCGTGGGCTACAGCTCACTTCATCGGATGCATGTAGTGGAAAATACAGAAGGAAGATATATATATATATATATACACACATGAAACAATGGATGTTACCATACACATTATAAGGAGAGTGATCAGTTGTCAGCAGGAGAGAAAAATAAGTCTTTGTGGTGGTAATGAAAATGGCCCATTTCCAGCACTTGACAAGGAGATATAAGGAACTGTAGGAGGCGGGGAGATAAGCATGGAGAAATAGTTTTACCTTGTGTAATGGCCCATCCACTCCCAGTCTTTATTAAAACCTAATTTGATGGTGTCCAATTTGCAAATTAATTCCAATTCAGCAGTCTCTCGTTGGAGTCTGTTTTTGAAGTTTTTTTGTTGTAATATTGCGACTTTTAGGTCTGTAATCGAGTGGCCAGGGAGGTTGAAGTGTTCTCCAACTGGTTTTTGAATGTTATAATTCTTGACGTCTGATTTGTGTCCATTTATTCTTTTACGTAGAGACTGTCCGGTTTGGCCAATGTACGTGGCAGAGGGGCATTGCTGGCACATGATGGCATATATCACATTGGTAGATGTGCAGGTGAACGAGCCTCTGATAGTGTGGCTGATGTGATTAGGTCCTATGATGGTATCCCCTGAATAGATATGTGGACAGAGTTGGCAACGGGCTTTGTTGCAAGGATAGGTTCCTGGGTTAGTGTTTTTGTTGTTTGGTGTGTGGTTGCTGGTGAGTATTTGCTTCAGGTTTGGGGGCTGTCTGTAAGCAAGGACTGGCCTGTCTCCCAGGATCTGTGAGAGTGATGGATCGTCCTTCAGGATAGGTTGTAGATCCTTGATGATGCGCTGGAGAGGTTTTAGTTGGGGGCTGTAGGTGATGGCTAGTGGCGTTCTGTTACTTTCTTTGTTAGGCCTGTCCTGTAGTAGGTGACTTCTGGGTACTCTTCTGGCTCTGTCAATCTGTTTCTTCACTTCAGCGGGTGGATATTGTAGTTGTAAGAACGCTTGATAGAGATCTTGCAGGTGTTTGTCTCTGTCTGAGGGGTTGGAGCAAATGCGATTGTATCTTAGAGCTTGGCTGTAGACAATGGATCGAGTGGTGTGGTCTGGATGAAAGCTGGAGGCATGTAGGTAAGTATAGCGGTCAGTAGGTTTCCGGTATAGGGTGGTGTTTATGTGGCCATCGTTTATTAGTACTGTGGTGTCCAGGAAGTGGATCTCTTGTGTGGACTGGTCCAGGCTGAGGTTGATGGTGGGGTGGAAATTGTTGAAATCATGATGGAATTCCTCAAGGGCTTCTTTACCATGGGTCCAGATGATGAAGATGTCATCAATGTAGCGCAAGTAGAGTAGGGGTGTTAGGGGACGAGAGCTGAGGAAGCGTTGTTCTAAGTCAGCCATAAAAATGTTGGCATACTGTGGGGCCATACTCTGAAACCTGTCAAAAAAAATGGTTACCCACAGACTGAAACAAAAGCTTCCTTTGAATCAACAAGGTTCTGCAGTGGTCACATGATCAGCAGGAAACATGAAGTTATCCTTTCTTCTGAAAGGCCAAATGCTATTGCTTTCCGCAGCTGGAGCAGAGTTCTCAGTGTATGAGAACCAAGCCTCACTGCTGTCATCTCCACAAAGTGCTGCAGGCTATTCAATAACTCAACCTGTACACATTGGATACTATTCTCCAGCCCTGGGGATACAGAGAACTCCCACTAAGTTCAACTGGAGTTACTCATATCCTGCAATGGGAGAATAGGTCTTGTTGAATATGGCTTGCTTAAAACTTTAGATTACAAATAACTCAGTTTTAGGTAAAGGACAAATGTTATTTTAAGTTGTTATCTACGCTGCATCATTGGAGTACATGGTACTTTGTGGACATAAATAAAATAGCTGAGAGTATGTTTACACTACAGCAGCAAAGCTAAGACGCTGCAGTTATGCTGTGGTAGCGTCATAGTCTAGAAACTTCCTACACTGATGGAAAGAGCTCTTCTGTTGATTTAGATAATATACCTCTCCAAGAGGCCATAGGTTGATGGAAGAATCCTTCTGTCAACCTAGTTATATCTACTCCAAGGGTTATTTCAACCTAATTATGGAATTCAGGGTGCAGAATTTTTCACAGTCTTGTGCAAGGTAGCTATGTCAACCTAAGTTTTAGATGTAGACCAGACTTAAGGGTTTCAGAGGGGTAGCCGTGTTAGTCTGTAACAGCAAAAACAAGGAGTCCTTGTGACACCTTAGAGACTAACAAATTTATTTGGGCATAAGCTTTCGTGGGCTATAAACCACTTCATCAGATGCATGGAGTGGAAAATACAGTAGGCAGGTATAAATATACAGCACATGAAAAGATGGGAGTTGCCTTATCGAGTGGGGGGGTCAGTGCTAATGAGGCCAATTCAGTTAGGGTGGATGTTGGCCATTTCTAACAGTTGACAAGAAAGGGTGAATATAAACAGGGAAAATTATTTTTAATAGTGCTAAGGAGATCAATTCAATCATGTTAGATGTGGCCCATTCTCAACAGTTGACAAGAAGGTGTGAGTATCAACAGAGGGCAAATTATTTTTTGTAGTGACCCAGCCACTCCCAGTCTTTATTCAGGCCTAATTTGATGGTGTCTAGTTTGCAAATTAATTCCAGTTCTGCAGTTTCTCGTTGAAGTCTGTTTTTGAAGTTTTTTGGTGAAGAATTGCCACTTTTAAGTCTGTTACTGAGTGTCCAGGGAGATTGAAGTGCTCTTCTACTGGTTTTTGAATGTTACAATTCTTGATGTCTGATTTGTGTCCATTTATTTGTTTGTGTAGAGACTGTCCAGTTTGTCCAATATACATGGCAGAGGGGCATTGCTGCCACATGATGGCATATATCACATTGGTAAATGTGCAGGTAAATGAGCCCCTGATGGTGTGGCTGATGTGGTTAGGACCTATGATGGTGTCCCTTGAATAGATATGCGGACAGAGTTGGCCACGCGGTTTGTTGCAGGGATTGGTTCCTGGGTTAGTGTTTTTGTTGTGTGGTGTGTAGTTGCTGGTGAGTATTTGCTTCAGGTTGGGGGGCTGTCTGTAAGTGAGGACTGGCCTGTCTCCCAAGGTCTGTGAGAGTGAGGGATCGTCCTTCAGGATAGGTTGTAGATTCTTGATGATGTACTGGAGAGGTTTTAGTTGGGGGCTGTAGGTGATGGCTAGTGGCGTTCTGTGACTGTCTTTGTTGGGCCTGTCCTGTAGTAGGTGACTTCTGGGTACCCTTCTGGCTCTGTCAGTCTGTTTCTTCACTTCAGCAGGTGGATATTGTAGTTTTAAGAATGCTTGATAGAGATCCTGTAGGTGTTTGTTTCTGTCTGAGGGATTGGAGCAAATGCGGTGGTACCTTAGAGCTTGGCTGTAGACAGTGGATCATGTGATGTGGTCTGGATGAAAGCTGGAGGCATGTAGGTAAGTATAGCGGTCAGTAGGTTTCCGGTATAGGGTGGTGTTTATGTGACCATCTCTTATTAGCACAGTAGTGTCCAGGAAGTGGATCTCTTGTGTGGACTGGTCCAGGCTGAGGTTGATGGTGGGGTGGAAATTGTTGAAATCACGGTGGAATTCTTAAGGGTGAAATTCTGGCTTCATTAAAGTCATTGGGAGCTTTGCCATTGACTTCAATGGGGCCAGGATTTCACTCTAACACTCTGTCCTATAGAGTTTACAACTTATTCCTATTTTGGAGAAGCAGAATTAAAGACTTTTCTTTAAAAAATTATAGGAAATGGCAGGCAATAGAGATTTATAGATTGCAAGGCCAGAAGGGACCACTGTGATCATCTAGTCTAATCTCCTGTATAACACAGGCCAGAGAACTGCCCCAAAATAATTCCTAGAGTATATCTTTTAGAAAATGGAAAAGTTTTATTATCTATTGAGCAAAAGGAGAGGATGTTTATGGTGTGGCTATGGTATATGGTCTGGCTTTGTGTGGAAAGTGTTTACTGTATAAAACAAAAGGGATAAATGCCAAATTTACCTGATTCAACCTATTTAAGGTAATAAAATTATGTCCCTTATGTTCAAACTGGCAGTTGTGAAAGTTGAGAAAAGAAGAAACATTGCTTATTAGAAGAGAATCCTTGATATCTTTATTTAAAAAAATATTAAGATGTGGGTTGAGCACAGTCTTGGAAGTCAGGGATTCCAGATTTCTATTCTCAGCTTTGTCGCTGATTCTGTATATAGGCATATTTACCTCTGCCTAGCTGTAATATTGTGAAATTACTTATAATGGAGCGGTTTTGGGAGGATTAAAATTATGAAAGGTGATCTCTGTAATAAATATTATTATTATTATTATTGGTTATCTTTTTAATTCTTTTTTAAATATTCAAATGAGCAGAAATTCAAAATTCTGGTAAACTATATTATATTTTTGAACGTAGTTTGTGCTTATGATTAAGAATTCAGTCTTGAGCTTCCTTGCTGAGAAGTTGACATTCTTCATGACAATTTCATGGAAACACAGTTTAAAAGGTTGCAAACAATTTTCGATGCTGCTCTAACAATGATTGAACTGTTCTAGGGAGAGCTTCAGCATTTAAAAATCAAACATTTTATTTAGATTTTAAACACTAAAGTAGTTGGTCTTCTGATTGTTCAAGTAGTATTAAAGGCATGAAATTGGTTTATATGCTTTGTGGCACTGACAATAAGATTTTCTATACGGCTGATATCACAGTGGCCACTGTCGACAGAAGTCTCAGAAATACTTTTTGTAAGTAAAGGGTTACAGGGCCCGATCCAGCAGGATGCCGTGGACTGTCAAGTCTTTAGAGTTTATGGATGTTGAAGATTGGCAAATTTAACACCATTAATTTGGGCTTGAATAGGGACTGGGAGTGGCTGGCTCATTACAAAAGCAGCTCTGCCTCTCTTGGAATTGACACCTCCTCATCTATTATTGGGAGTGGACTACATCCACCCTGATTGAATTGGCCCTGTCAACACTGGTTCTCCACTCCCTTCTCTTCATGTGTCATTATATAATGCCAGCATCTGTAATTTTCACTCCATGCATCTGAAGAAGTGAGGTTTTTTACCCAGGAGAGCTTATACCCAAATAAATCTGTTAGTCTTTAAGGTGCCACTGGATTCCTTGTTGTTTTTGTAAAACAAACAAGGAAACAATTATAATTCCCACATGGTTAGCAAAACAGACCAGGCCTTTGTCAGAGCAGTCAATGCTGATTAGCAGAGTTTGTCTCACTGAATGTAGAGTTTCTTTTCGTATTCTTTAAAGAGCAGAGGTGTGTGTGTGTGGGGGGGGAGGGTACTGAGGTTGAGACTAACATTTTGTGGTTTGTTAAATAACTGGATTTGCTTTCAGTTTCTCTTGCCATTTTTGTCCAGGAAATCAATTCTTGAGGGATATACTTACTCACTTTAGGAAACCTGAAGGATTGTATCTGCTTGGTTGAATGTGAGTGCCTTTGGAGATGTTTGTGTATCTGCTTACACTAGAGAGGTGGTTTTAGATGTTTTAACAAATAAAGTGCTTTCTGTTTGTATCATGCTCTTGTCATTATAGAACACAACCCTTTTTTCCGTTTTGTTTTCCTTAACTTGATGTATTAGAATTCCCAGAGGTCCTGTGCAGCAACCCCTTGAGGACAGGATCTTCACTCCGACAGTCTCAGCTGTGTACAGCACTGTAAGTATGTAAGGGCAGTTCTGCAAAATCCTAAACCTTCAGTTTTGTGTGTTGTTTTTTTTTTAAAGGAGACACATTTTCCTTATGTATGTAAGCAAGTAGAAATTGTTATGCACTTTTAGTGATAGCAAAAATCAACTTCCTTACCCCCCTAAAATTGCTGCTCATCAGCAAGGGATACAAAACGCCATTTTCTTTGCACAGAAATGGAGAGCAGGACCTGTTGGACTACTCCGTTATTTCTTAAACATTTGCAGTTCTACTCACAGAATTTACAAGGACTTTCTAAGCATGCTTCGCTAAGTAAAAATGTTATTAGCCATAATCTCAGTCCGCCTGCTCCCCTTCTCTTCAAAGAATAACTTGATGGAACATATTAGTTACTGCACAGTTCTACCAAGACACTGATGTTCCTATTTCATAAGAAAAATTTATGAGGAAGAGTTCTTTATGTTAAATATCTCCTGTAAAGCCATTAAGGGAAATAAATACTCCTACAAGAGCCTTAATATTTGTCAGATATTTTTAGCAGACAACCTTAAATGTTTTCGATTCTAATTATCAAGGGAATTCAGACTGGAAATCTAGCAATGTTTATTTTTGCATACACAATAAAAAATTTCAATTCATGACTTTTATTTTTCAGATAGTAAGAGCCAGAAGCCCATTATTCCTCAATTCAGGGAATTGATGCAGAAGCCAAAATAATTTGTTGCCTCTTCCATCTAGGATTCAGGATAATCATGGAAAAGAACTCTCTGACCCTTTCTCAGAGTTTCTTCCACTTGGGAGACCTCGTCAACACAATGGAAGGGAAAGGTTTTCTTGACTCAAGTGGGATCAGTGGTTCTACCCTCTGTCACCCTGCAATAGTGGGAGGACTCAGATAACCTATCCACAGGGGTTCCTTTGGCTTCCTCCCAGTGTATATCTGTTGCAACAGATACTGGTCTGAAAGGTACAGAGGCAAAGGTACAAAGGCAACTGACCAGTCTGTTGGTTAAAAGTTTATGCGCGCAGGTAGTTAAAAAATGGCATGTCAACAGACTTCAGTTGCAGACTATTTGCTGATGTTAGCATTTGTGCAGTGGATTCAGAACCAACCTTTAATGCAAACCAGCGAAGTGTCTTTGATAGCATACATAATCAAACAAGAGGAACAAGAAGCAAGGCACAGACCATATTTCAGGTTCCCAAAAAAGAGGATACTGGCGAAAAAGGGGGAGCTGAGGGGAGAACAGTATCTAGCCCAGTATCCTATCTTCTGACAGTGGCCAATGTCAGAATGAACAAAACAGGTAATCATTAAGTGATCCATCCCCTGTTGCCCATTCCTAGCTTCTGGCAAACAGAGGCTAGGGACACCATTCCTGCCCATCCTGGCTAATAGCCATTGATGGACCTATTCTCCATGAATTGATCTAGTTCTTTTTTGAACCCTGTTATTGTCTTGGCTTTCACGATGTCCTCTGGCAAAGAGTTCCACAGGTTGACTGTGCGTTGTGTGAAGAAATATTTCCTTTTGTTTTTTTAAAACCTGCGCCCGATTAATTTCATTTGGTGACCCCTAGTTCTTACGTTATGAGAAGGAGTAAATAACACTTCCTTATTTACTTTCTCCGCACCCATCATGATTTTATAGACCTCTATCTTATCCCTCCTTAGTCGTCTCTTTTCCAAGCTGAAAAGTCCCAGTCTTATTGATCTTTCCTCATATGCAGCTGTTCCATACCCCTCTGAAGCTCTGCAACTTTGTCCAGAAATGCTCCAGATGGAGTGACTTTTTTAATTCTAAAACATTCATTCTGTTGTTTTTGAGTTAAAAGTATAAAGGAAGAAAACTGCATTTTGAAGATTTTTTGCCCAATATCACGTAGATTGTAATAGGTTTTTTACATTAAATTTTTAAGGATATTATTCCCTAATGTGGACTAACCACTGATTGTGAGTCACTTTAGTGTACATTTAAATTGGGACAAATAAGCACCTGTTTAAGCCATATGTAATGCACAGTAACACTGTATAAACTTCCACAACACAGCTGTGCCAGACACAATCGTGATTTAAACCATCTCTGTTAATTCCAATCCTACTGGGCATCTCTTGAGTAAATAATGTTTTCACCTTCTACAGTTGTGTCCAGTTGTACTGATTATACAGTAACTTGTGCTGTGGACTAGGGGCTAGACCAGGGGTGGGCAAACTACGGCCCGGGGGCCACATCTGGCCCTTCAGACATTTTAATCTGGCCCTTGAGCTCCTGCTGAGGAGTAGGGTCCAGGGCTTGCCCCACTTTGGTGCTCCAGTCGGGGAGCAGAGTCGGGAGCTTGCCCCGCTCTGCGCGGCTCCTGTAAGTAGCAGAATGTCCCCCTCTGGCTCCTACACGTACAGGCAGCCAAGGGGCTCCACATGCTGCCCCTATCCCAAGTGCCACCCCAGCAGCACCCATTGGCTGGGAACCATGGCCTATGGGAGCTGCAGGGGTGGTGCCTGCGGATGGGGCAGCACGCAGAGCTGCCTGGCCATGCCTCCGTGTAGGAGCCGGAGGGGGGACATGCCACTGCTTCTGGGAGTTGCTTGAGGTAAGCACCGCCTGGAGCCTGCACCCCTGACTCCCATGCCCCAACCCCCTGCCCAAGCCCTGATCCCCCTCCTGCCATCCGAACCCCTTGGTCCCAGTCCAGAGACCCCCTCCTGCACCCCAAACTCTCATCCCCATCCCAGAGCCTTCACCCCCAACCGGAGCCCTCACCTCCCCCCCCAGCTCAGAGCCCCTTCCGGCACACTGAACTCCTCATTTCTGGACCAACCACAGAGCTTGCACCCCCAGCTGGAGCCCTCACCTCCTCCCGCACCCCAGCCCTCAATTTCGTGATCATTTATGTACTGCCATACAATATCCATACCCAGATGTGGCCCTTGGGCCGAAAGGTTTGCCCACCCCTGGGCTAGACTGTGAATACTAAACTCTTTCTCTCCCCCCCCCCCCCCCCCCCCCCCCCCCCCNCAAACCCTTTCCCCCCCCCCCCCCCCCCGCCCACTTGTAATGCATATCAGAATTAGAGCCCACATTTCCATAGGTGAAAAGGCAACAGACTAGTATTGCAGCACCTCACCCTTCATATTTGCAACTAAGGGCCATATTGTCCCTTCTGTCACTGTGGGGATAATGGTTTGGGGAGTGCTGCTTCCATGGAATGATCTTTTTTCCCATTGAAAACAAAAAGATCTGCATTTTAGAGTGTGCTGTTTATACACGTACACACTGTGACTAGAGGTAAAGCAGATACTCCCAGTATACTTTGGAGTGTCTAACAGAAAATCCAGCACTCCTATGGAAATGTGAATCAAAGTTAATGAAATAAAGCTTGACTCTGCCATTGCTTTCATATGCTTATTTGTGTGTCAGTTTGCCTGCCTCTCTGCACTAAGGGATCATTCATTGGTGGGCACCTGGGAAATTGCACACCCATCAGTGGTGCTGTGATTTGCTTTGGTGTCCTTTTAAAAGGATATTCCTGCAGTGAAGGGAATCCTGTAGAAAAGAGATTGAGGGATTAGCTACTCGATCCACAGTGCATTTAAACAATAGATTTCGGTTAGGAGGCTGATCCATCCTACTGTATTGCGGCTGGGGAAGGCTGCAAGGTGTGCAAGAGGTATGTGCCTTAAGCACTTTGAAACTATTTACTTGAGCATCAGTGAAGATCTTAGATACTACATGACAAGAAGCCCTGCCTACAGTAGCAAGATTAATTGGGGTGGGGCTGGGACATGTACTTGGAGTTGTACTTCCCTTTTATAACTCTCACTGCACCATGTACAGACAATACACAAAATTGTGTATAAAGAAAATATATGTGTTGTGTTTTTTCCCATCAGATTTTATCCAGTTTGATCTAGTGTGAAAAATTATCTTGCATTGCTACAGATACATAGAGATTTTGAGCTTGTCTGTAATACAGAAAAATGAGGAAACTTTTGAGACTTTAAAAAGATGTTAAAAACAAGAAATTTAAAACCAAATGGAAAGAAAATAAATCCCACTTCAAGTTCATGTTGTTTACTCCCCATGCCCTTAGTTGTAAGGCTTCTAAAGGTGGAGAACCATATTCTCTTTGCTACTTGGTATAAAAAGAGATACTGTTTCTAGCAAGTTTATACTTAATTTCACATATGAGTTGTTTAGGAAAATAATTTAATCTCTGGATTTGTGAGTAAAAAATACATTTGCTTAACATGCATCTCAGCCAAACTGTGCACTTTTTACACAAACCCAACTGATAAGCAGAAAGAGGAAACTCCAGACACTTACAGAAGTGACTTGCATTATGGAACAAACATTTCAGAACACATCAATGAATTGAGTCATCATTATCTACTCTTTTCTTTCTAGCCTTAAATTAACAGCATAATTCAGTTAAAGATACTTTTCCTTTAGAATTTAGGCAATATGTAATCTATAAGATCCCTTCCAAATGTGGTCTTTATTCATGAACCTAAACATGTTTTACAGTAGATATGGTGAAGAGACAACTACAAATATTGCTGCAACTAGTCCTGTAAAATCATTTCATAAATATATGGATAACTGCATAATCTTGTTGATATTTTCTTATAGAAACACAAACTTTGCAAATAATTAGACATTGTAATTCTGGATTATAGTTTATTAAAAGAAGGCATATGTGACATTACTCAGGGTACAGTTTGGGTACACCAATGGACAGATGTGCCCCCTCAGTTCTCCAACCTGGGGTGCCTTTTATATTCTTCACTGTGAGAGTAACCACTCCTGGTCCACTCACACACCGTCTCCAGCATGTAAATCACTCCCAGCTATAATGTGTAAATGCTGTAGCCAGCCAGCCATGAATTATACTGCCGGGTAACACCAGCAAATTCTCAGTCCCAGACTTTCCCCCAGAAATGTGCATCTTGTACTGCCCAGCCCTTCCTGGACAATACAGGCTCATGTAAAGTCTGTCATTTCATTAATAGAAAATGATATGCACACATCTTGTTGTCCCAAATGAAGTTTCCCAGCACTTCAAGCCAAACAAACACTGGTTTAGATAAAACAGTAAAACAAGTTTATTAATTAAACAAGTAATGAGGCATAAGACTCAGAATGAGTTACAAGAAAATCATAGAATCACAGAAGATTAGGGTTGAAATAAAACCTCAGGAGGTCATCTAGTGCAACCCCCAGCCTATAGTAGGACCACCCCCACCTAATTCATCCCAGCCAGGGCTTTGTCAAGCCGGGCCTTAAAAACCTGTTAAGGATGGAGATTCCACCACCTCCCTAGGGAACCCATTCCAGTGCTTCACCACCCTCCTAATGAAATAGTTTTTCCTAATATCCAATCTAGACCTCCTCCACTGCAACTTGAGACCATTGCTCCTTGTTCTGTTAGCTGCCACCACTGAGAACAGCCTAGCTCCTTCAGGTAGTTGAAGGCTGCTATCAAATCCCCCCTCACTCTTCTCTTCTGCAGAGTAAATAACCCCAGTTCCCTCAGCCTCTCCTCGTAAGTCATGTGCCCCAGCCCCCTAATCATTTTCGTTGCCCTCCGGTGGACTATCTCCAATTTGTCCACGTCCTTTCTGTAGTGGGGGGCCCAAAACTGGACACACTACTCCAGATGTAGCCTCACCAGTGCCAAATAGGCAATGCTCCTAGTAATGCAGCCCAATGTGCCGTTAGCCTTCTTGGCAACAAGGGCACACTGTTGACTCATATCCAGCTTCTCGTCCACTGTAATCCCCAGGTCCCCAGCCTGTAGCAGTGCATGGGATTCTTCCATCTTAAGTGCAGGACTCTGCACTTTCTTAACTTGCTGGCAAGAATACTGTGGGAGATAGCGACAAGATATATCACGTCCACCTCTTTCCCCATATCTACAGAGCAAGTTATCTCTCACAGAAGGCAGTCAGGTTGGTCAGGCATGACTTGCCCTTGGTGAATCCATGTTGACTCATCCTGATCACCTTCCTGTCCTCCAAGTGCTTCAAAATCAAAGATAAAATGCAATTAATATCTAACTTAACAAGCTAAATGAATTCAAAGCAAAGGATTCTCTCACCACATGCTTCAGCAGTCTTACCATCTGGAATCCTTTCAGCCAGGACCCCTCCCACAGTTCAGTGTTAATTTCCTTGTCCTTCAGGTGTTGATGCCATGGGCAGAGAGAAAGGAACGAGATGATTTGGGGTTTCTTTATACTTTTTCCTCTCCTTTGAGAATCATCTCCAGCTCTGAGGTTCAGGAGACATCAAGTCTGTGGGAACCTTCAGCTGTTTCTTTGCTAAGATGTACATTTCTTGCTCACACCCTTTATCCTGCCAAAGAATGGCCCCTTAACCAGAAGATAGTCCATTTTATTTCAGAAAAGGGAACTACACAAAAAATAAGGAAGTTAGTTAAACAGAAATTAAAAGGTGAAAAGCCAAAAGTGAAATCCCTGGAAGCTTCATGGAAACTTTTTAAAGACACCATTATAGAGGCTCAATTTAAATGTATACCCCAAATTAAAAAATATCATAAGAGGACCAAAAAAGTGCCACCGTGGCTAAACAACAAAGTAAAAGAAGCAGTGAGAGGCAAAAAGGCATCTTTTAAAAAGTGGAAGTTAAATCCTATGGAGGTAAATAGAAAGGAGCATAAACTCTGACAAGTGAAGTGTATAATAATTAGGAAGGCCGAAACAGAATTTGAACAACAGCTAGCCAAAGACTCAAAAGTAACAGTAAAAAATTTTTAAGTACATCAGAAGCAGGAAGCCTGCTACACAAACAATGGGGCCACTGGACGATCGAGATGCTAAAGGAACACTCAAGGAAGATAAGGCCATTGTGGAGGAACTAAATAAACTCTTTGCATCTGTCTTCACGGCTGAGGATGTAAGGGAGATTCCCAAACCTGAGCCATTCTTTTTAGGTGACAAATCTGAGGAACTATCCCAGATTGAGGTGTCATTAGAGGAGGTTTTGGAACAAACTGATAAATGTAACAGTAGTAAGTCACCAGGCCCAGATGGTATTCACCCAAGAGTTCTGAAGGAACTCAAATGTGAAATTGCAGAATTACTAACTATGGCATGTAACCTATCACTATCATATTGCCTCTATATAAATCCATGGTGTTACCAGTTCCCCCCCGGGGTGCCACCTAGAACTGGGGTATCAGCTCCCTCTCACATTGTGCTGCTGTGACAAGGTGCAAAGCCCTCTAGCCTGCACTTTCACCAGCATTCACACAGGTAGGGACACACCCAGCTGCAGTTACACGCAGGCTTTCTAACCACTAGCTTCCCAGCCTAGGACCCCAGAGCAGTACTGTCCTGCCCTGGTCAAATCTGGCCAGTATATGAGTTTAATATCCGTCCGCCTCTCCCTCAATGTGAAGAGAACAATGCACACTTGTGGTAGCCAAGCAGAGATTTTCCGAAAGCACTCCAGTCAAAGGTCACTGGTTTGGATTAAAACATAAAATAAGTTTATTAACTACAAAAGATAGATTTTAAGTGATCATAAGTGATAGCAAACAGATCAAAGCAGATTACCTAGTAAATAAACAAAATGCAAACTAAGTCTAAGATACTAGAAAGATAGGATATGAACTAGCAAATTCTCACCCTGGCTGATGATACAGGCGGGCTGCAGATTCTTATGGGACCAACTGCACTTGCTTTACAGCTTGGAATTCCCAGGTGTTTCATACACAGGCTAGAAATCCCTTTAGCCTGGGTCCAGCACTTCCCCCTTTTCAGTCTTTTTTCGTCAGGTGTTTCCAGGAGTCTTCTTGTGTGGGGCGTGAAGAACCACAGATGATGTCACTCCCTGCCTTATATAGCTTTAGCATATGGTGGGAACCCTTTGCTTCAAAACTTGGTTCCCAGACCCGTTTGTGGAAAAATACTGACATCCCAGGATGGAGTCCAGACACATGTGGTCTGGTCACATGTCCTTGTAGAGTGACTAAGCCACAGGCTGGCCAAAATGCCCACAGAAGGTTAAGCTATTCCACAGTCCATTGTCTTTGCTGATGGGCCATCAGCCCCCTCTGGCTTCTTCGTTTTTGTACCTGAAAAGCTGGCTGTGGGTGTTTTCTAGAGTAAGCGAGTTTGAATTACAGATTCCTAGTCAATATTCATATATTCAGATACAAAAATGATACATGCATACAAACAGGATAATCATATTCAGCAATTCATAACTTTTCCAATGACACCTCACACGCCCTGTCTTGCATAAAATACATCATAATTATGCTATAACCATATCATAATAATATCACTATGAAGAATATGGGGTGCAGTTCACACATGGTATGCCTACACTTAGAATACTGCATGCAGATGTGGTCGCTCCATCTCAAAAAAGAAAAGGTTGAGAAAAGGGTAACAAAAATGATTAGGGGTATGGAACAGCTTCCATATGAGGAGAGATTAATAAGACTGGGGCTTTTCAGCTTGGAAAAGAGACAACTAATGGGGAATAAGATAGAGGTCTATAAAATCATGATGGGTATGGAGAAAGTAAATAAGGAAGTGTTATTTACCCCTCATAACACAAGAACTAGGGGTCACCAAATGAAATTAATCGGCAGCAGGTTTAAAACAAACAAAAGGAAATATTTCTTCACACAATGCACAGTCAACCTGTGGAACTCTTTGCCAGAGGATGTTGTGAAGGCAAAGACTATCACAGGATTCAAAAAATAACTAGATAAGTTAATGGAGGACAGGTCCATCAGTGGCTACCAGCCAGGATGGACAGGGATGTAAAACCATTTTCTGAAGTGTCCCTAGCCTCTGTTTGCCAGAAACTGGAAATGGGCAACAGGGGATGGGTCACTTGATGATTACCTGTTCTGTTAATTCCCTCTGAAGCACCTGGCATTGGCCACTGATGGAAGACAGGATACTGGGCTAGATGGACCTTTGGTCTGACCCAATATGGTTGTTCTCACGTTGATTTCATTGACATCTGGCTGAGGCGTCAGTTTGCCTTTTGTCTCCGAGGAACTTGTTTGTGGCTGCTTTTCTAAACTGTTAACATGTCTCAGTAATGTTATACAGTAGAATTTTACCAGGATAATAATGATCAGTGAATTTTGGATTTTCAAATGATACCTCACAAGAGATACTTTGCTCAAAAATTCTTGTAGTCTTGGAAAAAGGAATGGCCATAGGGGTACACATATGCATGCTCACATTTACTGAGGATAAACATGCACACCACTCTCTAGAGGGATTCAAACTTGCAGCCCCTGACAGAGTTAATTGGTATTGGTTTCAAAGGGAATCATTACCTTGCCAGCCAGTGGTAAAAGTCAGTTTCCAGGTTTTTGGAGCCAGGTTGGAGCAGACTACCGTGAGTACATGCTAGTTTGTATCAGATTGTCATCAGGAAAGACACAAAACGAGGAATAACTGATGAGAAAATAATCTTTTCCTGTTCCTCAGGGGAGGGGAGGGATCTATTTTCCTTTCATGCCACTTTACACACTCCCATTGATTTGCTCACTTTGTGTCTCCATCACTGAAACTTAAAACCTAGATAAAATAGCCTTTGGAGCCCACAAACACCGTTCTTTAATTGGACAATGGCTTTATTGTTGAGCAACACGAGAGATTCCTTTTTCTTGGAGCCAAGAGCTCTTTTTCTACAGTTAGCCTCTGCGTGCCTGGGAAGAGAGAGACATGAGCTAGTATTCTCCCTTGTTTTTAACTTGAAAATTATACTCTAGAGGCAGAGAACTTAAAATATCTCTGCAGCATTGAGTTAGTTTGATCTTGGACACCAAGAATGATTTAAAAAAGATAAAAAGCTATTAATAATACTAACTTTCCTTTCTACTTGAGGTGTTATCAGCAAAGATCCCCCACTTTTAAATGCACATGGACTCTCAACACTGAAGTAAAAATGTATATAAAGCAGTAGCTGCTCGGACTGTATGTATTATGACAATGAGCCTTTCCACCCAAAGCTGTATTGGGAATACAGTCTCAAGCCCCTTGAGATCTCTTCAGCCATGAGGTTGGAGCCATCTTCTTCTTTGCATTATCATGTCGTCAACTGGTCTTTTGTCCCACATGGTTCTTTTCTAGTTTAACCAGGTTTTTGTTTAGTGGATTGTTAAATGGTTAAAATTTTGGTGGTTTTAATGTAGCATTAGTGTTTAGTTCCACACTCTTGTGCAGGAATAATTTGATACCCTCCATTCTCATTTGTTTTTCTATTTGTTTCTGTTAGCATTGTCTTTCTTTTTCTCCTAGCAAACACTGAGGGACTTTGGAATGTACAACTACTGTCATGAGAGGAAGATTCCTTTCCATTTCCAGTATCAGTATCAGCAGCAATAACTGTCTCCCATTCAGTCCGAAGGTTCCTCATAGTGTTGGTCACTTGCCAGCAGACAGGGGACTGGATAGTTCTGCTCTAAATGCTTTGTTTAATGGCTCTTCTGCCAAGGAGTAAGTGTGTGAACACACGCAAGAATTCCAAACCTTTTGTTGTGAATGAAAATTTGCCTCTCCCCTTAGGGGAATACCTTTTTTTCCGTGCGCAATGGAATGGAATTACCTAAGAAAAGTGGGTTCTTCTTCCAGTGCTTGCTCATATTGATTCCATTCTAGGTGTATTCATGCCCACGTGCACAGTCGTCAGAGACTTTTGCCTTAGTGGTATCCATAGAGTCGGCTGCTGTGATGCTGTGTCATGCGTTGGTATTTTGGGCGCCGCCGACCCTATGAGCTCTCAGTTCGTTCTTACTGCCCGTGACGGTTGGTCGGAGTACCTTTTCTTGCATCGTAAGAGCGTTAGTGGTTCTTACAGTCCATTGTTCTGTCTCCTTTGTATTTAGTTGATAGGTACTTAGACCATTAATTGTTAGGGTAGTAGTTTAGGAGTTAGAGTCCAGACTGGGACTTCGCCTCAGAGCAGGGCATGCCCCATTCCCCAAGCTTTAATGCTCATCGTGCAGCCGGCCGATGCCCATTAGCGATCCCCACAATAGCTGTTTGAAGTGTTTGGTGGCATCCCACAGAAACAACAAGTGCAGGATCTGCAAAAACTTTCGCCCTCAAACTCAGAAGGAGCGAATATCCGCTTGAGGGCCCTCCTCGTGGAGGCTGTGCTTTGTCCTGCCTTGGAGCCTTCTTGATCGGACTCCACGCCCGGCACTTCGGCATTGGTGCGCAGCGCACCACTGGCACTGGAATCTACCCGGCACCATTCCCCCTCGCCGGCTGAAGTCGAAGGACCCGCTGGCATCACAGGATAAGAGGGCTTCGGGCAAAGGACCTGTGATCGGCCACGTGCCTGCTCTGGAGCTACTTGGGGGTATCAATGTGGTCGCACCCACCAGCCCAGCCAGGGATCCACCTCTGACTCCCGGGAGCAGCAGGGGAGCCAAGCCCCTCATAGGGCCATTTGAGCCTGAAGCGGGCCCGATGGCCAAAGATCAAGTTGGCTGGGCAGCACCGCAAATGCCAAGCCAGGCAATGGACTCGGCTAAGGCCCCAGCATCTAAGAGCAAGGCGGTTATGGGACCACTCTCTAAAGCAGCGGAGCGTTCCTGGTCACCGGACCGCAGGCATCGATCGCCATCACCATGTGCTAGGACCCCGGCACCACAGCCTCAGTCTCTGGTTAGAAGATCCAGGTCCCTGATGCCAAGATCTCCACCTAAAAGGCAGGGGACACCCGAGTCCATGATGCCCAAGGAGCTGTCCCCAGACAAGCAAGGGGAAGCCGCCACTCCCCCTGTGGTGCAGTTGTCTTCTTCATCTGTGGCCAAATGATGTTGGGCCCCTCGCAAACAAGCAACCTCCCCAACGACTTCAAGGAGCATCAGGCTCTGCTCAAAAGGGTGGCTGCCAACCTGAACTTGGAGGTCAAGGAACTAGTGGAGGAGTCCTACGACCTCTTTAATGTCATACCCTCCTTCACCCCGGCCCGGGTCGCGTTGCCCGTCAACCCAGGGGTCCTAAAAATTGCTAAGTCTTTGTGGCAGACCTCCTCTTCCATCCGCCTACCTCCAAGAAGACAGAAAGTACTATGTCCCGGCAAAGGGATTTAAATACCTGTATACCTGGGCTCCAGCGGGATCTCTGGTCATGTTTGCTGTCAACGAAAGGGACAGGCAGGGGCAGGTGAGTAGCAGCACACCAAAAAATAAAGACGCCAAGAGGCTGGACTTGTTTGGCTGGAAAATGTATTCGACAGACAGCCTGCAATTTTGCAGTTTTGGATGTCTAACCATCAGGCCCTGCAATTTCAACCTGTGGGACAATTTCAGCCTGTGTTATGTTATGTTCTTATGTGGGACTCCATCAACAAGTTCACGGAGGGCCTTTCACAGAACCCAGCCCATGAGTTTGCCACCTTGGTGGAAGAGGGAAAGGCGGTGGTGAGAGGCAACCACCATGGCCACCGACTCAGTAGCATCCTGCGCCTGGGGGCAGTGGAGGAGGTCCCTCCAGACATGAAAAGGAAAAGGTTCTACTCCCGCTATTTTCTTATCCCAAAAGCAAAAGGGGGCCTCAGACTCATTCTGGACCTGCGCCGCCCCAACAAGTCTCTCAAGAAGTTGTGTCTCTGGCCTCCGTTATTCCCTCCCTGGATCCGGGAGACTGGTACGCTGCCCTCGACTTAAAGGACACATATTTCCATTTTCCTGGGGCACTGGCATTTCCTCCATTTTGTGTTGGGCCATTGCCATTTTCAATTTACGGCACTACCCTTCGGTCTTTCGTCAGCCGCAAGAGTGTCTACTAAGTGTGTAACGCCAGTGGCCGCTTACCTGAGGCGCTGAGTTGTGCAAATTTATCTGTACCTCGTTGACTGGTTAATAAAGGGCTGATCCTGGGAACACGTGCGGCGTCATCTCGACCTGGTTTGCTCCACCTGTCGCGATGGGGCTATTAATAAACGAGAAAAAGTCAACCTTAGTTCTGGCGCAGCGCATAGAGTTCATCGGAGCAGTCCTCGACTCTATTCAGGCCAGGGCCTTCCTCCCCGAGACCCGGTTCTGGGGCATGGCGGACCTGATCTCGTGCATGCAAGCCCACCCTCTTGCCACTGCTCGTATGTGCCTGCGCTGGTTGGGCTACATGGCAACCTGTATTTCCTTGGTCCGGCATGTGTGGCTCCACCTCAGGCTGCTACAGGCATGGCTGGCATCGGTCTACGTCCCCAACAGACACAGCATGGACCGTGTGGTCAAGGTCCCGGACCATGTCCTGTCATCACTTGTAAGGTGGTAAAATCCTGCATCGGTGTTGGAACGAGTTCCATTCGCGGCCCCCGTTCCGTTGATTACCCATGTCTCTGGTGCTTCGGACCTGGGATGGGGAGCCCACCTGGGCAATCTCAGCATGCAAGGTCATTGATCCCGTGTCAATCGTTCCCTACGCATCAACGTCAGGAAGCTCAGAGTGGTCCGCTTGGCCTGCCACGCCTTCCTACCTCACCTAAAGAGCAAGGTGGTCCAGGTCCTCATGGACAATACAGTGGCTGTGTTCTATATCAGGGGTCAGCAACCTATGGCACGCAAGCCGATTTTTAATGGCACGCTGCTGCCTGCTGGGGTCCCGCTCAGCCCGCTGCCGAACCCCGGCAGCGGGCTGAGCCGGACCCCGGCAGGCAGCAGCATGCCATTAAAAATCCTGCTCAACCCAGCCCGCTCTTCTCTGCCCCCCGCTCTGTCTGGCGGGGGAAGGGGGCAGAAGCAAGCTTGGTCCTGCCAGCTGCTGCTGTACTGCAGGCTCCGCCGGCAGCCAAGCTTCCCCCTCCCCCGCCTCTTACCCCAGCGTGCTGCGTCGAGCCCCGCCTCCTCTCCCTCCCTGCCGCCGATGGCCCTTGTGAGGAAGGGGAGAAGAGCAGCCCTAGCGTCCTCGCTGTTCAGACCGGTAAGGAGGCGGAGAAGAGGCAGGGGGAAGGTGGGTAGGAGTGGGGCGTATCCCTCCAGCCCCCTGCCGTGAGCCGCTCAGGGGGCAGGGAGCACCCCCCTGATCCCAGCCCACCCACCCCCAGCCCTCTGCCCTGATCCCTGGACCCCCTTGCACTCCAGCCCCCTGTATGCCCCCCCATGACCTCATCCTTGATTCCTGCACCCTCCACACATACCCAGCCCCCCCCACCCCATGCCCTGACTCCTGCACCCCCTCACATGCCCCAGCCCTCTGCCCTGACCCCTGCACCCCCCTTGCACCCCAGCTCCCTGCATCCCCCCCACGACCCCATCCCTGACTCCTGCACCCTCCAGACATACCCAGCCCCCNCTGAGCGGGGCCGGCAGCCGGGACCCTGGCTGGCAGGAGCCAGCGGACAGAACCCCAGACCAGCAGCGGGCCGAGCGGCTCAGCCCGCTGCTGGTCTGGGGTGCCGGCCCCGCTCAGCCCACCGCCGGTCTGGGGTCCCGGCCCCGCTCAGTCCGCTGCCAGCCCTGGGTTCTGGCTGCCGGCCCTTTGCCAGCTGGGGTCCCAGCCCCGCTCAGCCTGCCGCCGGCTTAGGTGAACGGAACCCCAGGCTGGCAGCGGGCTGAGCAGGCCCTCGACTTAAGATCAGCATTTTAATTTAATTTTAAATGAAGCTTCTTAAACATTTTGAAAACCTTGTTTACTTTACATACAACAGTAGTTTAGTTATATTATATATAGACTTATAGAGAGAGACCTTCTAAAAAACGTTAAAATGTATTACCGGCACGCGAAACCTTAAATTAAAGTGAATAAATGAAGACTCGGCACACTACTTCTGAAAGGTTGCCGACCCCTGTTCTATATCAACAAGCAAGGTGGAGCCAGGTTCTCTGCCCTGTACCAGGAAGCCTTCAGGCTATGGGACTTCTGTGTACAACACAACATCCATCTCATAGCTGCACGCTTCCCCAAGGCCATTCCTGTCTTGGTAGCTCGCCACAAGTGGTCTGTCCATCCAAAGGTGGTCAGCATCATCTTCCAGAAGTGGGGTACTCCCCGGATGGACCTGTTCACGTCCAGGCAGAACAGGAAATGCCATGTTTTCTGCTCCTTTCGGGGGTTTGACAAAGACTCCCTGTCGGACGCTTTCTTGCTTCCATGGTCAAGGGCTCTAATGTATGCCCCCCCCCCCGCAGTTCCGTTGATCCACAGAGTCCTCTTGATGATCAAGCAGGACAGGGCGAAGTTGATCCTCATAGTGCTGGCTTGGCCACAGTAACATTGGTTTGGCATGCTGCTGGGCCTCTCGTTGGCTGCTCCGTTATGGCTACCGCTCCAGTCAGATCTGCTGTCCAGTCAGACTTCTGCATCCGAACCTGCCGGCGCTGCAACTGATGGCTTGGCTGCTGCATGGTTAAATGCAGAGGAACAGAAGTGCTCAGCCAGTGTCCAACAGGTCCTCTTGGGCAGCAGAAAGCCCTCCACCAGAGTGACATACCTGACCAAATGGAAGCGGTTCGCTTGTTGGACCTCAGATGAAGGCATTTGGCCCAAGCGGGCCTTGCTGCAGTTAATCCTGGATTACCTTTTGCATCTCAAGCTCCAAGGCCTGTCCCTTTCAGCTATCAAGGTCCACTTGGCTGCTATCTCAGCCTTCCATCTGCCGCTTGGGGGTATGTCGGTTTTCGCCAAGGACATGACAGCCAGGTTCCTCAGGGGCCTTGAGCATCTCTACTCGCATGTCAGGGACCCCGTCCCACCGTGGGACCTGAATCTTGTGTTGTCACAACCCCCCTTCAAGCCTCTGGCTTCCTGCTCTCTCCTTCTCCTTTCATGGAAGGTCGCATTTGGATTGCAATAACATCTGCTCGCTGGGTCTCTGAGATTAGAGCGCTCACCTTGGAACCGCGCTACGATCAGGCAAGAGTGCCACCTCTGGCGATCATAACCTCTTTCAACCAGAGCTCAAGCCTCTTCGGCAGCTTTTCTAGCCCACGTGCCTATCCTGGATATCTGTAAGGCTGCCACCTGGTCGTCCATCCACACTTTCATGTCCCATTATGCACTTATCCAGCAGGCCTGGACGATGCTGGTTTGGTAGAGCAGTGTTGCAAGCCGCAAGACTGTGAACTCTGAGCCTACCTCTGAGGATACTGCTTGTGAGTCACCTAGAATCGAATGAACATGAGCAAGCACCCGAAGAAGAAAAAACGGTTGCCTACCTTTCGTAACTGTTCTCCGAGATGTGTTGCTCATATCCATTCTATTACCCACTCTCCTGCCCCTTTGTCGGAGTTGCTGGCAAGAAGGAACTGAGAGAGTGTAGGGTCGGCGGTGCCTAATATACTGCATGGCACTCAACGGGGCACCGCAGCTGACCCTACGGATACCACTAAGGCAAAAGTCTCTGACTGTGCACGTGGGCGCGCACACACCTAGAATGGAATGGACATGAGCAACACATCTCAAAGAACAACAGTTACGAAAGGTAGGTAACAGTTTTTTTTTTTTTAAAGCATCCAGATGAGTTAGTCCGTCTGGTTCCCCTTTGTGCTATGTCCCCTCCTTTCCCTTTCCAGGGATCCTTCTCAAAAGAACTTTCTCCCTTACTTTTTTATCTCTGTATTTAATGTGGCACATAGAAGAAAATCTGAAGCCATATGGGCTGGGAGTTCTATTCCAAATATTTCCGTGTCTCCCAAGAAAGCTGAGGAGGGCTTTGATCCATTCTGGCCCTTACAAGATGCAACCATTTTACACACACATTCAGGTTGAGAACGGTAACTTTAGTCTCTATAATTCTCTCCCAGCACTGGTTTTGGAGCTTTTGACTTAAAGGATGTGTATTTCCACATTTTCCATCAGCTCAGCTCCTGTGAAGTACCTCAGATTTAGTATGGCAAAGGATCATCATTACCAGTTTAAAAAGTTCTTCAACTTTGACCTTTTGTATCGCACCAGCATTTTCATACTGTGATTAGCTGTAGTGGAAGTCCATCTGAGAGGCCCAGGCATCTATGAGTATCTTCCTCNGTCATCTGGTACCACTGAGAACAGTCTAGATCCATCCTCTTTGGAACCCCCTTTCAGGTAGTTGAAAGCAGCTATCAAATCCCCCCTCATTCTTCTCTTCTGCAGACTAAACAATCCCAGTTCCCTCAGCCTCTCCTCATAACTCATGTGCTCCAGCCCCCTAATCATTTTTGTTGCCCTCCGCTGGACTCTTTCCAATTTTTCCACATCCTTCTTGTAGTGTGGGGCCCAAAACTGGACACAGTACTCCAGGTGAGGCCTCACCAATGTCGAATAGAGGGGAACGATCACGTCCCTCGATCTGCTGGCAATGCCCCTACTTATACAGCCCAAAATGCCGTTAGCCTTCTTGGCAACAAGGGCACACTGTTGACTCATATCCAGCTTCTCGTCCACCGTAACCCCTAGGTCCTTTTCTGCAGAACTGCTGCCTAGCCACTCGGTCCCTAGTCTGTAACAGTGCATGGGATTCTTCCGTCCTAAGTGCAGGACTCTGCACTTGTCCTTGTTGAACCTCATCAGGTTTCTTTTGGCCCAATCCTCTAATTTGTCTAGGTCCCTCTGTATCCTATCCCTACCCTCCAGCGTATCTACCACTCCTCCCAGTTTAGTGTCATCTGCAAATTTGCTGAGAGTGCAGTCCACGCCATCCTCCAGATCATTAATGAAGATATTGAACAAAACCGGCCCCAGGACCGACCCTTGGGGCACTCCGCTTGAAACCGGCTGCCAACTAGACATGGAGCCGTTGATCACTACCCGTTGAGCCCGACGATCTAGCCAGCTTTCTATCCACCTTATAGTACATTCATCCAATCCATACTTCTTTTTAACTTGCTGGCAAGAATACTGTGGGAGATTGTATCAAAAGCTTTGCTAAAGTCAAGGAATAACAGATCCACTGCTTTCCCCTCATCCACAGACCCAGTTATCTCCTCATAGAAGGCAATTAGGTTAGTCAGGCATGACTTGCCCTTGGTGAATCCATGCTGACTGTTCCTGATCACTTTCCTCTCCTCTAAGTGCTTCAGAATTGATTCCTTGAGGACCTGCTCCATGCTTTTTACAGGGACTGAGGTGAGGCTGACTGGCCTGTAGTTCCCCGGATCCTCCTCCATCCCTTTTTTAAAGACGGGCACTACATTAGCCTTTTCCCAGTCATCCAGGACCTCCCCCAATTGCCATGATTTTTCAAAGATAATGGCCAATGTCTCTGCAGTCACATCCGCCAACTCCTTTAGCACCCTCGAATGCAGTGCATCCGGCCCGATAGACTTGTGCTCGTCCAGCTTTTCTAAATAGTCCCAAACCACTTCTTTCTCCACAGAGGGCTGGTCACCTCCTCCCCATGTTTTGCTGCCCAGTGCAGTAGTCTGGGAGCTGACCTTGTTCGTGAAGACAGAGGCAAAAAAATCATTGAGTACATTAGCTTTTTCCACATCCTCGGTCACTAGTTTGCCTCCCTCATTCAGTAAGGGGCCCACACTTTCCTTGACTTTCTTCTTGTTGTTAACATACCTGAAGAAATCCTTCTTGTTACTCTTAACATCTCTTGCTAGCTGCAACTCCAAGTGTGATTTGGCCTTCCTGATTTCACTCCTGCATGCCTGAGCAATATTTTTATACTCCTCCCTGGTCATTTGTCCAATCTTCCATTTCTTGTAAGCTTCTTTTTTGTGTTTAAGATAAGCAAGGATTTCACTGTTAAGCCAAGCTGGTCGCCTGCCATATTTAGTATTCTTTCTACACATCGGGATGGTTTGTTCCTGCAACCTCAATAAGGATTCTTTAAAGTACAGCCAGCTCTCCTGGATTCCTTTCTCCCTCATGTTATTCTCCCAGGGGATCCTGCCCATCAGTTCCCTGAGGGAGTCAAAGTCTGCTTTTCTGAAGTCCAGGGTCCATATTCTGCTGCTTTCCTTTCTTCCTTGTATCAGGATCCTGAATTCGACCATCTCATGGTCACTGCCTCCCAGGTTTCCATCCACTTTTGCTTCCCCTACTAATTCTTCCCTGTTTGTGAGGAGCAGGTGAAGAAGAGTTCTGCCCCTAGTTGGTTCCTCCAGCACTTGAACCAGGAAATTGTCCCCTACACTTTCCAAAAACTTCCTGGATTGTCCGGTGTATTGCTCTCCCAGTAGATATTGGGGTGATTGAAGTCCCCCATGAGAACCAGGGCCTGTGATCTAGTAACTTCTGTTAGTTGCCTGAAGAAAGCCTTGTCCACCTCATCCCCCTGGTGTAGTGGTCTATAGCAGACTCCCACCACAACATCACCCTTGTTGCTAGGGTGACCAGATAGCAAGTGTGAAAAGTCGGGACAGGGGGTGGGGGTAATAAGAGCCCATATAAAAAAAAAAGAAAGTTCCAAATATCAGGACTGTCCCTATAAAATTGGGACATCTGGTCACTCTACTTGTTGCTCACACTTCTAAACTTAATCCAGAGACTCTCAGGTTTTCCTGCAGTTTCCTAGTGGTGCTCTGAGCAGTCATACTGCTCTCTTACATACAGTGCAACTCCCCCACCTTTTCTGCCCTGCCTGTCCTTCCTGAACAGTTTATATCCATCCATGACAGTACTCCAGTCATGTGAATTATCCCACATCATAATTCCTTGACTGTGCCAGGACTTCCAGTTCTCCCTGCTTGTTTCCCAGGCTTCTTGCAATTATGTATAGGCACTTAAGATAACTTGCTGATCATCTTGCTTTCTCAGTATCAGGCTGGAGTCCTCCCCTCTTGCGCTCTCCTGCTCGTGCTTCCTCCTGGTATCCCAGTTCCCCACTTACCTCAGGGCTTTGGTCTCCTTCCCCTGGTGAACCTAGTTTAAAGCCCTCCTCACTAGGTTAGCCAGCCTGCTTGTGAAGATGCTCTTCCCTCTCTTCGTTAGGTGGAGCCTGTCTCTGCCTAGCACTCCTTCTTAGAACACCATCCCATGGTCAAAGAATCCAAAACCTTCTCTCCGACACGACCTGCGTAGCCATTCGTTGACTTCCACGATTTGACGGTTTCTACCTGGGCCTTTTCCTTCCACAGGGAGGATGGACAAGAACACCACTTGCGCCTCAAACTCCTTTATCCTTCTTCCCAGAGCCACGTAGTCTGCAGTGATCCGCTCAAGGTCATTCTTGGCAGTATCATTGGTGCCCACGTGGAGAAGAAGGAAGGGGTAGCGATCCGAGGGCTCTATGAGTTTCGTCAGTCTCTCCGTCACATCGTGAATCCTAGCTCCTGGCAAGCAACACTTCTCGGTTTTCCCGGTTGGGACTGTAGATAGATGAGTCAGCCCCCCTGAGGAGGGAGTCCCTGACCACCACCACCCACCTCCTTCTCTCGGGAGCTGTGGTCATGGAACCCCCATCCCTAGGACAGTGCATCTCATGCCTTCCAATCGGTGGAGTCTCCTTCTGCTCCCTTCCCTCAGATGTATCATCTAGTCCACTCTCCGCATTAGTACCTATGGAGAGAACATGAAAACGGTTGCTCACCTGCATTGCTGGTACATGGATGCTCCTCTTTCTTCTTCTGGAGGTCATATGCTGCCAGTTTTCTTCACCGTCCTTCTGTCCCCGCTGTGCAGCCTGCTCTGATTCTTCAGAATTTTGTGCCCGTAGAAGCATATCCTGACGTCTGTCCAGGAAATCTTCATTTTCTCTTATGCAATGCAGGGTTGATACTTGTTTCTCCAGACCTTGAACCTTCTCTTGCAATATGGAGACCAGCTTGCACTTTGTACAGACAAAGTCGCTTCTGTCCTGTGGAAGAACGACAAACATGGCACATCCTGTGCTGGTCACAACAGCTGATCGTTCACCATCCATATTACCTTCCTTCTAAGAGCTTCCTCGGCTGTTCCAGTAACTACTCAGAGAAGTCTGCGAGAGGAAAGCGTCAGTGGGCTCTCCCCAGGGAACTCCCAGTCAAACTCCCTCTGTTAGCTCTCCGCTGTTCGCCCCTCAGCTGGTTCGCAGCTGACTGCCTTTTTATAACAGGCCCACTCAAGGCCCACCTGGAATAAAGCACTCCCAATTCACACTTTTCAAACAGTCAAGCACACGGTCAAACTGACAAACTGTCCCCGCAACAGACACTCAGATACTCACCAACACAGTCCCCCTAGTGCAGCACTTAGCGTACCTCCTCTTGGACACATCCCAGTCATGAGTGGTAACAGCTAATTTAGAAACCATCATAAGTGGTAACAGCTAATTTAGAAACCATCACTAGATGTTTGTAGATGGGATTTTTTTTTCCATTGAGTATTCAATGTTGAATTTCCTCTGCCATTTTGTTGTTTTCTGAGATCCCCCTGCAACTGTTTGTAGTCAGCTTTGCAAGGTAGCTTAACTATATTGAATAATTTTGTATCATCTGCAAACTTTGCCACTTCACTGTTCCTTCCCTTTTCCAAACCATTTATGAATATGTTGAACAGCACAGGTCCCAGTACAGATCCTTGGAATGACCCCACTGTTTACTGCTCTCCATTCTGAAAACTGACCATTTATTCCTACCCTTTTTTCCTGTCTTGTAACCAGTTACTGATCCATGAGAGGGCCTCTTATCCCATGACGACTTATTTTCCTTGAGAGCCTTTGGTAAGGGACCTTGTCAAAGGCTTTCTGAAAATCGAAGAACACAGTATCGAGTAGATCATCCTTTTCTATACATCCTTGTTGATATCATCAGAGAATTCTAATAGAGTGGTGAGGCTTGACTTCCCTATACAAAAGTCCCTTATCCTACAATTGTGTTTCTCTATGTGTCTGACAATTTTGTCCTTTTTTTGTTGCTACCAATTTGCCCGATACTGAAGTTAGGCTCACTAGCCTGTAATTGCTAGGATCACCTCTGGAGCCCTTTTTAAAAATTGGTGTTACATTAGCTACCCTCCTGTTATCTTGTACAGAGGCTTGTTTCAGCGATAGGTTACATGCCACATTTAGTAGTTCTGCAGTTTCATATCTGAGTTCCTTCAGAACTCTAGGGTGAATCCCATCTGCTTCTGGTGACTTATTACTGTATAACTTATTAATTTGTTCTACAATTGTAATAATTGTGATAATAATTTAATAACCACTGCATATCTCCCACAGGACAGATTTCAGAAGATAATATATACTACTAATTTAATTGAATCGTAAGAAATACAATTAATTTCTTCTTGAGACTTCTGGAGTTGGTGTCATGCTGCCTGCTCACCATTTGCAAGACTTGAGATGAGGTCTCTACATTAATGATTAGAGGCAGTGTATATATCCCAATTTGATACTTAATCCTCAGTAGTGACTGTGCTTGAGTTACAGTGTCAGATACATCCATCCCAACTGAGTGTCTACCTCAATAGATTGATAATATAAATTCGCAGAAACTTGCAGAAGTTAGATTACATATAAGTGTACCAGAATTAATAGCTATTCTTCTGGCATTCAAAGCTTTTCTACGTCTACACTACGGGATTAGTCCGAATTTACGGAATTCGATTTTTTGAAACCGATTGTATAAATTCGATTGTACGCGGCCACAGTAAGCGGATTAATTCGGCGGTGCGCGTCCATGTACTAAGACTAGCGTCGAATTCCAGAGCGTTGCACTGTGGGTAGCTATCTCATAGCTATCCCAGAGTTCCCGCAGTCCCCCCCGCCCATTGGAATTCTGGGTCGAGATCCCAATGCCTGATGGGACAAAAAATATTGTCGCGGGCGGTTCTGGGAACATCCTCCCCCTCCCTCCGTGAAAACAACGGCAGACAACCATTTCGCGCCTTTTTTCCGTGGAGAACTGAGCAGACGCCATACCTCGGCAAGGATGGATCCCGCTCAGCTCAAGTTTGCAGTCATGAACATTGTAAACACCTCGCGCATTATAGTGCAGTTTATGCTGAACCAGGACCAGAAAAGCCAGGCGAGGAGGAGGCGGCTACGGCAGCGCGGCGACGAGAGTGATGCGGACATGGACATGGACACAGAATTGTCTCGCGCCACGGGCCCCGGCGCTTTGGAGATCATGTTGGCAATGGGGCAGCTTCTTGCTGTGGAACGCCGATTCTGGGCCCGGGAAACAAGCACTGACTGGTGGGACCGCATAGTGCTGCAGGTGTGGGACGATTCCCAGTGGCTGCGAAACTTTCGCATGCGTAAGGGCACTTTCCTGGAACTTTGTGACTTGCTTTCCCCTGCCCTGACGCGCCAGAACACCAAGATGAGAGCAGCCCTCACAGTTGAGAAGCGAGTGGCGATAGCCCTGTGGAAGCTTGCAACACCGGACAGCTACCGGTCAGTCGGTAATCAGTTCGGAGTGGGAAAATCTACCGTGGGGGCTGCTGTCATGCAAGTAGCCAAAGCAATCGTTGAGCTGCTGCTAAAAAAGGTAGTGACGCTGGGAGATGTGCAGCTCATTGTGGATGGCTTTGCTGCAATGGGATTCCCTAACTGTGGTGGGGCGATAGATGGAACCCATATCCCGATCTTGGCACCGGAGCACCAGGGCAGCCAGTACATAAACCGCAAGGGGTACTTTTCTATGGTGCTGCAAGCAATGGTGGATCACAAGGGACGTTTCACCAACATCAACGTGGGATGGCCGGGAAGGGTTCATGACGCCCGCGTCTTCAGGAACACTAGTCTGTTTAAACGGCTGCAACAAGGGATTTACTTTCCAGACCGGAAAATTACCATTGGGGATGTTGAGATGCCCATCGTTATCCTTGGGGACCCAGCCTACCCCTTAATGCCGTGGCTCATGAAGCCATACACAGGCAGCCTGGACAGTACTCAGGAGCGGTTCAACTACAGGCTGAGCAAGTGCAGGATGGTGGTAGAGTGTGCCTTTGGACGTTTAAAAGGTCGCTGGCGCTCGTTACTGACTCGCTCGGACCTCAGCCAAACCAACATCCCCATTGCTATTGCAGCTTGCTGTGTGCTCCACAATCTCTGTGAGAGCAAGGGGGAGACCTTTATGGCGGGGTGGGAGGCTGAGGCAAACCGCCTGGCCGCTGATTACGCGCAGCCAGACACCAGGGCGATTAGAAGAGCACACCAGGAAGCGGTGCGCATCAGAGAAGCTCTGAAAACAAGTTTCAGTGCTGCCCAGGCTCCTGTGTGAAAGTTATGTTTGTTTGTCCCTGTTGAAAACCCGCCCACTTGATTCACTCATTCCCTGTAAGCAACCCACCCTTCCCCCTTCCCCCTTCGATCCCAGTTTTATTTAAAAAAAAATAAAGTCAGTGTCGTTTTCAAATTACAAATCAAGAACTTTTTATTAACGGGGGGTAATGAACATAGGGAGAGAAATAACCAGGTAGTCCGGGTGGGGTTTGGGAGGAGGGTAGGAGTGAAGGAACAGGGCAGGAACAACATTCAAAATAATGAGAGCCTTTTGCTCGGGCTCTCTAATGGGGTGGACTGGCAGGTTGCACGGAGCTTCCCCCCCCGCGTTCTTACACGTCGGGGTGAGGAGGCTACGGGACTTGGGGAGGGGGGAGGGCGGTTATAGAGGGGCTGCAGCGGCACCCGGTAATCCGGCAGCTGCCGTTCCTGGAGCTCCACCAGACGCCGGAGCATGTCTGTCTGATCACGCAGCAGCCCCAGCGTTGCATCCCGCCACTTCTCCTCTCGGGCGTCCCTCCTCTCCTCGCGTTCGTCCCTTCTCTCCTCACGTTCATCCCTTTTCTCCTCCCGTTGGTCCCTCATGTCCTCCCGCTGGTCCCTCTTCTCCTCACGGTCACTGGCCTCTTGACGGAATTTCAATACAGTCTCCTTCCAATCGTTAAAATTAGCTCTCTCATCCCGGGTCGACTGCATTATTTCCGAGAACATATCGTCTCGGGTGCGCCTCTTTCGCCTCCTTATCTGGGAGAGCCTTCGTGCTGGGGGCGGGAGGATGGAAGAATTTGCAGCTGCAGTAGGAGGGAAAAAAAGGAGAGAAGTATGTAAAAAGATACATTTTATAGAACAATGCTTATACTCTTTCACGGTGAACACTTTTCACATTACATAGCAATGTACAAGGTCGCTTTTTGCATCTTATATTGAGTGCCCGCGGCTTTGGTGTTAGAGATCACAGCAGACGCAGGGCCGGGCAACAGATTTCGGCTTGTATGCAGCCATGGTAAGCCATTGTCCTGCTGCTTCTGCATTAAATCAGCGCCCTCCTTTCCCATAGCAAGCAAAGCCCTTTACGTGCTGCGGTTTCCCTGTTACCGTGCAGCATCAGATAACATAACAACCACCCCCCACCCACCCATTCAATTCTGTGGGATGACCCCCTCCCCCCACCACGTGGCTGGTACCATGGAAGATCCATGCAGATCGCAAACTAGCCCCCCCATCCACTTCTGTGGGATGATCGCGTTACCCCTCCCCCCACCACGTGGCTGGTATCAGGGAAGACCCCTGCTAGCCAAACGCGAAAAACTCAGCGACATTATCCACCCCCTCCCCCCCGCCCGCTTGGCTAACTGCAGGGAAAGATTTCTTTTCAGCTACAGGCAAACAGCCCAGTAGGAACGGGGCCACCTCTGTCCCCCTAATTACATTCCCATATCTCAAACAGGTTACCCTGAACGATATCACTCTCCTGAGGATAACACAGCAAGATAAAGAGCGGATGTTGCTTGAATGCCAGCAAACACCGGGACCATACGCTGCCAAGCTTTGTCAAGCAATGATACCGGATTACTTGCTGCTAGCATGGCGCGGTCAAGTGTCCTACCATGGAGGACGGAATAAGGCTGCCCTGCCCAGAAACCTTCTGGAAAAGCTTTTGGAGTACCTCCAGGAGAGTTTCATGGAGATGTCCCTGGAGGATTTCAACTCCATCCCCAGACACGTTAACAGACTTTTCCAGTAGCTGTACTGGCCGCGAATGCATCCCAAGTCCCCAGGGCAAATTAATCATTAAACAAATACTTGTTTTAAACCATGTTTGATATATTTGAAAAGGTACACTCACCAGAGGTCCCTTCCAGGGGGTCTGCGATGCCGCCTTGGGAGGGTTCGGAGGGCACTTCGGTCAGGGTCAGAAACAGCTCCTGGCTGTCGGGGAGAATGGAGTGCTGTGTGCTCTCCACAAGTTCGTCCTCCTCCTCCTCCTCCTCTTCCCCGTCCGCAGATTCGTCATGCAACGATGACATTAACCCCTCCTCGGAGTCCACGCTCAGGGGTGGGGTAGTGGTGGCGGCCCCTCCGAGAATTGCATGCAGCTCATCGTAAAAGCGGCATGTCTGCGGCTCTGCCCCGGACCGTCCGTTGGCCTCCTTCGTCTTCTGATAGGCCTGTCGGAGCTCCTTCACCTTTATACGGCACTGAATGGAGTCCCGATTGTGGCCTCTCTCCATCATCCCCTTGGAGATCTTGTCAAAGATCTTTGCATTCCGTCTCTTGGAACGCAGTTCTGCGAGCACTGAATCCTCTCCCCATATGGCGATCAGATCCAGTATCTCGCGTGTGGTCCATGCTGGTGCTCGTTTGCGGTTCTCGGACTGCATGGCTACCTGTGCTGTTCAGCTCTGTGTGGTCACCTGTGCTCACCAGGCTGGGCAGACAGGAAATGAAATTCAAAAGTTCGCGGGGCTTTTCCTGTCCAACTGCCCAGAGCATCCGAGTTTAGATTGCTGTCCAGAGCGGTCACAATGGTGCACTGTGGGATAGCTCCCGGAGGCCAATACCTTCGAATTCCGTCCACACTAACCCTAATTCGAACCGGCAATGTCGATTTCAGCGCTACTCCCCTCGTCGGAGAGGAGTACAGAAACCGATTTTAAGAGCACTTTAAATCGAATTAAATGGCCTCGTTGTGTGGACGGGTGCAAGGTTAATTCGCTATAACGCTGCTAAATTCGAACTAAAAACGTAGTGTAGACCAGGCCTAACAAATTGGAGAGTGGTGCAGATGGTAATGGACAATACCACAGTGATTTGCAATATCCACAGTGCAGGTGGAATTTGATCCAAGCTGCTGTGTCAAGAATAAATCTGGCTTTAGAGATGTTGTATTCATCACCTGATCACACCTATTTATCTCTTAGGCAAGGGCAATATTTTAGAAGATGACTTGAGTAGAAATTATACTGTCCAGCATGTATGGTCTCTCAGGGATATAGTAATATAATACTACTTTTACAAAGGAGGCACACAGCAGATATTTTTTCAATGAGTGAAAACACCAAGTTACAGTAATTTTGTTCCAGAATGTGGGGCGGGAAGGGGGTGGGGAATTTTGGTTCCCTTCTTCCTGGGCTGGAGCAAGAAATTTATTTATGCATTTTCTGTGATTATTTCTGATTTCCAGAATCATCTGAAAAATAAAGTAAAAGAGCATTCATGCATTACTGAAAAGAGCTCATTACCATACAGGTTTGTACATTCTAGACCTGACAGCAGAGTTTCATCTTCTCCTAACTCTTCTAGATATCCTCTCCCAGAGAAAAGGTCAGATTCCTTATCTGAATCTGAAATATCTACTGGCTCCTTGTTCCATTAAACCTAGGAGACTGGGACTATGACTTTTCCTTTTGGGGTGCAGATAACATTTTTAGGAAGCCACAATCTGACTAGACAGTCTTATTCAACAAAATCTAATTCTTCTTCGATTGATGGTCCCTATTGTATTCCTATTGTACACCATGCATCCAAAGCTAGAGCTTTTGAAAGTAGTAAGAACATAAGAATGGCCCTACTGGGTCAGACCAAAGGTTCATCTAGCCCAGTATCCTGTCTTCCAACAGTGGCCAGTGCCAGGTGCCCCAGAGGAAATGAACAGAACAGGTAATCATCAAGTGATCCATCCTTTCGCTCATGCCCAGCTTCTGGCAAACAGAGGCTAGGGACACCATTCCTGCCCATCCTGGCTAATAACCATGGATGGACCTATCCTCCATGAATTTATCTAGTTCTTTTTTGAACCCTATTATGGTTTTGGCCTTCACAACATCCTCTGGCAAGGAGTTCCACAGGTTGACTGTCCATTGTGTGAAGAAATACTTCCTTTTATTTGTTTTAAACGTGCTGCCTATTAAATTCATTTGGTGACCCCTAGTTCTTGTGTTATGAGAAGTAGTAAACAACACTTTCTTATCTACTTTCTCTACACCAGTTATGATTTTATAGATCTCAATCATATCTCCCCTTAGCCGTCTCTTTTCCAAGCTGAAAAGTCCCAGTCTTATTAATCTCTCCTCATACGGAAGTCGTTCCATACCCCTAATAATTTTTGTTGCCCTTTTCTGAATCTTTTCCAATTCCAACATACCTTTCTTGAGATGTGGCGACCACATCTGCACACAGTATTCAAGATGTGGGCGTACAATGGATTTATATAGAGGCAACATGATATTTTCTGTCCTGTTTTCTATCCCCTTCTTAATTATTCCCAGCATTCTGTTTGCTTTTTTGACTGCCGCTGCAGATTGAGTGGATGTTTTCAGAGAACTATCCACAATGACTCCAAGATCTTGGTAACAGCTAATTTAGACCCCATCATTTTATATGTATAGTTGGGATTATGCTTTCCAATGTGCATTACTTTGCATTTATCAACATTAAATTTCATCTTCCATTTTGTTGCCCAGTCACCCAGTTTTGAGAGATCCTTTTGTAGCTCTTCGCAGTCTGCCTGGGTCTTAACTATCTTTAGTGATTTTGTATCATCTTCAGATTTTGCCACCTCACTGTGTACCCCTTTTTCCAGATCATTTATGAATATGTTGAATAGGACTGGTCCCAGAACTGACCCCTGGGGGACACCACTATTTACCTCTCTCCATTCTGAAAACTGACCATTTATACCTACCCTTTGTTTCCTATCTTTTAACCAGTTACCAATCCATGAGAGCACCTTCCCTCTTATCCCATGGCAGCTTACTTTGTGTAAGAGCCTTTGGTAAGGGACCTTGCCAAAGGCTTTCTGAAAATCTAAGTACACTATATTCACTGGATCCCCTTGGTCCACATGCTTGTTGACTCCCTCAAAGAATTCTAGTAGATTGGTGAGGCATGAATTCCCTTTACTAAAACCATGTTGACTCTTCTTCAACAAATTATGTTAATCTATAGTAGTATCCATTGGGCCACACATGCGTCCTTGCTCTGCTTCATGGTTTCAACCGAGGCAATAAAGGGAGGGATGGACTGACCACGCCTTCAGTTCCTTCTCACTACCACATGGTCCGAATTGGAGCCTCTTCTGTTCTCGCATCTCTTGTGATGCATTTCCTAAATACAGAAAAAGACTGCTTTTACTCTTGTATATAATTAGTATTTTGTTGTTATTGTAGTAGTTTTAGTGTTAGTGATAGTTTTTAGGATTTTAAGGAATTGGGGTGCTGTTTTCCTGTCTGCCTTCCCTTCCCCCCACCCCTGGTTATTCAGGCTGCTATTGAATGGGCCAGGCAGCAACATCCGCATTCTTCACGCACTGTGGCCACAAGGATCGTCATGATTGCATTTATCTGTTTTCCTATGGAAGGTACAGAACACATTTGAGGACCTCCCTTTCAATGAGTCTCACCTCTTCAACCAGAAGACTGATGATTCCCTGCACTCCCTCAAAGACTCTAGAGCAGTGGTTTTCAAACCACTGGGTCGCGACCCTGTACTGGGTCGCGGAATGTCAGGCACTGGGTTGCGGTGGCTCTGGTCAGCACCGCTGACCGGGCTGTTAAAAGTCCCATCGGCGGTGCTGCCCGGATAAGGCAGCCTAGTCTCCACCTGTTTTGACACCATACTGTGCCCTGGAAGCAGCCAGCAGCAGGTCTGGCTCTTAGGCGGGGGGGGGGGCACGGGGCTCCGTGCACTGCCCCCGCCCAAAGCATGATGATCACTACAGACGCATTGCTTTGGGTGGTAAGGAGAGCATGACTTGCATTTCTCCTGTACATCCACTTCCGTCATGTCCCATCATGTCACACACCACCACCACCAACATTTATTACATAAAAAAGCAAGAGAGCAGAAAGTCATCAGTGCTTTGTGCGGATGTAGTTCGCCTCTGGGAATGGTGAATTGCACACAGTCTCCTATTGTTAGTGGCTTACCTCCTGGGGACTCAGAATGTGATTGTGGATGCTGTCAGTGGGAATTTCTTGGCCGACCACGAATGGGAGCTGCACGACTCAGTAGTCACAGATAGTTTCGACCATTGGGGGACTCTGACCAGGTTTCTCTATGTCTCCCATGCCAACAGCAAATGCATCCAGTACTATTCCAGGAGAAGGCTTTGGGCCCATTCCCACAGTGATGCCCTAGTTATCTGTTGGTTGGGCCAAATCAGTTACGCCTTACACCCCTCCCCATCGCCACTTCTGCCCCGTGTCATCCACAAGGTCCGGTGGGAAAGAGCGATGGTCATGCTGATCATCCCATTCTGGCCTCACCAGTTCTGGTTTCCCCATCTTCTCCACCTGTCAAAGCATTCTCCATTTCTGCTACTGACGTTTCCGGAACTGCTCACACAACACATCGGCAGGATCAGACTTCCTGATCTGCATACGCTTCCTCTGAGAGCCTTGTTTTTTGATGGGCATCTTTGCTAGAGTGGGAGTGTTCATTGGCAGTGCATGATGCCCTCTTGAGTAGCTGGAAAGAATCCATGTGGCGGTCCTACCAAGCCAAGTGAAAATGTTTCGCCTTCTGGGCCCAGCAGAAGGGTCTTTTCCTCTACTCTTGGACCATCTCCTGTCCCTGAGAGTGTTGGGACTCGCTCTCAGTTCCATCAAGGTGCGTGTAGTGGCTATTAGTGCGTTCCACCCCTCTGTGGACGGGCACTTTGTCTTTGCTCCCCCCTTGACTGCCAGGTTCTGGAAGGACCTGATAACGAATGTATCCTCCTGTTCAACCCATCGCTCCCCAATGAAACCTCAAGACCTAGCAACATTGATGAAATTGCCCTTCAAACCTCTGACCTCCTGCTCCCTGTGTCTCCTCTCCATGAAGGTCGCCTTCCTGGTACAGTAGAACCTCAGCGTTACGAACACCTCAGGAATGGAGGTTGTTCGTAACTCTGAAATGTTGTTAACTCTGAATAAAATGTTCTTTCAAAGGTTTGCATCTGAACATTGACTTAATACAGCTTTGAAACTTTATTATGCAGAAGAAAAATCCTGCTTTCCCTTTCTTTTTTTTAGTAGTTTACGTTTAACACAGTACTGTACTGTATTTCCTTTTTTTTTTGGTTGGTCTCTGCTGTTGCCTGATTGTGTAATTCCGATTTCAAATGAGGTGTGTGGTTGACTAGTGAGTTGTAACTCTGGTGATCGTAACTCTGAGGTTTTACTGTAGCTATTACTTCTGCAAAAAGGATAGGCAAACTGGGGGCCATGATGGCAAACCCCTCCGCCCCCTTCACCATGTTCCTTAAAGACAAAGTTTTCCTATGCTTGCATCCCATGTTTCTTCCGAAAGTTGTTTCCCACTTTCACCTCAACCAACCCATACGCTTACCTGCCTTTTTTCCAAAGCCACGTGCCTCAGCGGAGGAACCACACCTTCACTCCCTCAATGTCTGTAGGGCCCTGGCCTTTTATCTGGAAAGGATGAAGCTGTTCAGGAAGTCCCCTAGATTGTTTATCGCTATAGTGGAAAGGATTAAGAGGCAAGCCAGCTTCATTCAGCGGATTTCTAAATGGGTTTCGGGGTGCATTTGCGGTGGAGAAGGAACTGAGGGTGCGGTTGGTCTACTTTGCCCTTTATCACCTTGTTCTAAACCATGAGGTGCAGCAACAGCGCATGCGTGCACCAAAGGACAGTACTGTTTTCAAAAGCTCCAGCTCTGTATGTATGGCGCATGCATATAACCCTCAGTAGAATACAGATAGGGACCACGTATCTCGAAGAACCTCCAGTTACAGGTAAGTAACTTCCACTTCTAAATCTGGACTGATCATCCCAGAATTTACTTCCATAGTGATCTTTTTGGTAAGAAAAATGTGGACTGCTACTGAACAATTGAAGTGTATGTAGCAACCACATCAGTATACCATGTATACTCAGTATACCATGTCTCTGTGTAAGGCAACTTTGCTTTTGGTCATTCTGTACTGTGGTATGGAAGAAGTGTTTGGCAATTAGAACAGGGGGCTGGGTGTCTGGAATCTTGGGTTCTCTCCTTCACTCTGGAAGGAGTATTGTTAAGTGAGTTAGAGCAGAAGAGTGGACATTAAGATCAATGTTCCCTCTAATTTTTTCCATCCACGTGAGGAATGAATTTTGTTACGTTTACCAATATCAAGGAACTACATAATTGAATTATGTAAAGCTGCTGCCTGGAACACAATTCTTGTATCTACACAGCATTAGTCTCTTGACTTGGCTTCCAGATTTAATGCTCAGTTTAGGTGAATGATCCTGCAGTCTTTAATTAGTTGACCTCAGACTTGCATTCTTTGCGCATTGTTACTGCTGTTTAATCTCAGAATGGGTTCAGTACTGATAATACTCAAAAGATGTAACTTGCCAATATCTGTGGTTTCTTGTGAAGAATGTCAGTATAGATGCACTTTTTCATTCTCCATCCTTTCTTCTTCAGCATCTCTGACATGGATTCTGTTTAAACGGATCTGAACATTTGGTGTTGTGAGGGAGCATGCTGCCTCGATGGTCAGAGCATTGTAGAGGGTCCTACTTTTGGTGCTGAAAGTGTATGCACATTTGAGTGTGGATCTATGCTGACAATACTTGAAGAACCAGTTATTGTTTAGGTTTCAGAGTGGCACCTTAAGCTTATGCCCAAATAAATTTGTTAGTCTCTAAGGTGCCACAAGTACTCCTTGTTCTTTTTGCAGTTGTTGTTTAGTAACCTCTTTTTTTTTTTCAACAGAAAGTCAACCACTTTTTCTAGAGGGTGATGACTAGCATGCACAGATTCTTCTGAATGGTCTGGTTATAAGTGAATAATTTCCTTGCACTCTGTGTGTCATTCTGTTGTTTTTTCCTAACTGTGAATTCTGATGTCCTTTGTAGCTGCTCTTTAATCATAGAATAAAAAATTTGCTTTTGACTTGACAAGCCCTCCATGATAACTAGGAGGACTGTAAAGTATTTTAGTTTTCCTAGTGGCAGATTGCGAAAGTTTCACAATATCCTCTACGAATTGGTTTCAGTTAAGTTGACTGGATCTGTATGTGTGCATCCCTGCCAGTCTATATCAGCCAGGAATAAGATGATTCCTCTCTGGGGAAGGGACAAAACCAGTTGGGGGAAGGCGTAGCAGACTCTTTTTACCCACCCTTTTCTCTGATCAGCACAAAGGTTCTTTCAATCTTCCTGCACTGAATGATTTTGGACTCTGTCCAAACCTTTATATATTGCCCATTGTCATTTTCATTTGTATGTTGCAGCTGTTTGAGTGTCTCTCAGGTGATGTAACTGAATGCATCACTACTTAGAATGTAATAAAGGGGTTTGGACAAGCCCTTAGATTTAAACCATGTGTCTCATGTGCCCTTACCTAGCTCTCTTGGTTTTCAAATAGACTGAAGATATTCTTTGTTTGTAGATTAGGAGCCTGGAATTTCCTTCTGCTTTCTTTCTAATATCCTTTAATGCTGGCTGATTTTTCTGTGGGGTATGTTGGCAATATCCCCTTCTATTAATTTTTGTAGTGTTTTGAAATTCCTGAGCTTTAAACGACTGTTTTTAAACAAAGAGAGGTGTTGGTGTGAATACTGTTCATTGAGAAAAGAGTGTTAGATTGTTGCACTGTGAGTATAAAACAAATTAACAAAGATTTAATTGCACTGAATTGCTGGGGGATATCTCTTGCAGTTGTGATTCCTTGTTGATTTTCCATCTCTTGTTTTACTGACCTGGAAACTGCATTTTAAGCACCTTAGATTCAATCATAAATATGGTAGAATAGAAACAAGTATATGAGCCATGGAAAGTATTTTATTTAGATCTGCATAGTATGTTTGGCTTTTTTGAGAGACTGAAGAAGGAGCTAATTTTCCAAAAGAACTGCTTTGAATTTTTATTCTTCTTTATTGATGGCAAGTCCATCAGTCAGCAATATCAAATTTTCTGTGCAAGACTGAGGAATAAATGGGGAATTTCCTCTCTTGTTGTCATTGTGTGTCACTTATTCTGACTGGTAGCAAGCACCTGTTGCACCACTTTGCAAATCACAGTGAGCAGTTTTTTGCATCAAAAATCACAACATTGTTTGGTATAATTTATGATGATTGACAGTCTCATAGTAAGGTCACATGACTGAAATATCAAGGATATTGCAATGAAATCCCCCCACTCTAACTGAACCAAGGTTGTGATATTAGTTTCCACACCTTCATGAGCACCAGTTTCACATAAGTAGTTAAATAATGTTTGAATTGGACCACATTTTAAAAATGCTGCTGATTCTGGCCTCCTTCATATCTGGCAGTTCCTTACTTCCAAAGAATAGAATGGTATATAAAGATTGAATTACTAATATTATGTTTTACTAATAGTTTATCTCCTTACAGGTAACGCAGGTAGCAAGACAACCAGGACCTCCTGCACCATCCCCTTACTCTGCACATGAAATAAACAAAGGACACCCAAGTCTTGCTGCAACGCCACCAGGACATGCATCATCCCCTGGACTTTCACAGGTAAGAGAGGTGCTGGTCAGAAATTTGCCTGCTCTTGGGGTTTTTTTTAGTATTTTTCCCTCAGCTCAAGGAGCTCAATTTAAATTTGAGTTATCTGCTTTCTGTGACCACTATAAAACTGATTAATGGGGAGCATGCCATTTTAAAGCAACTCCAACCCTGTAGTGACTTGTGTGTACTATCCTAGTTGGTTATTAATCATTATTGAATCATTATCAAATTGCAGAAAATATTGGTGACAGTGTTGCGGAATATCCCCATTTTCTCACAAACTATTCTGGATTATGGTCCACTTTTGTTTTAACCATTGCAGAAGTGCCTCACATACTGTTATAGTGTTTTTCCATGTTACATTTTTTACACAATGCTGATGGGCAAAGCACTTTACAATTAATATTAAAAATGGTGAAATAAAGTTACAAAAATAAGTGCCAATAATACAAGACAAAAGGACAGATTGAAAAAAAAAAAAAAAAAAGTACAGAAGACGAGCGAAATAGAAATAATAGTAAGGACGAACAAATAATGTTTGATTAGCAAGTTATTGAGAACAAATTAGTTTTTAGATGTTTTAAAAGACTACTGTTGTACTGGAGTGAAAGTGAAAGGGGGAGCATACTCCATAAAAAAAGAGGCAAGCGAGAATGAGAAAAAGGAGATTGAGAAGGGATGCTGCATGAAGTTATGAAGGATTGGAAGTGGAGGAAAGCCAGTGGTGTGGAGAGCAGACAAAACGAGAACTAGAATCTTAGGACTTTTCTACACAGAAACTTAGTGTGTGTTAGGCTAGTGTGCTGTAGATTCACACCCTGGTTTACTGCGCACTAAGTTCATGTAGATAAGCCCTTAAACTTAATTTGGATTTCAGTTGACAATCAGTTGAGCAGATGGAAAAAATGTAAAGCCGTGAGATACCCAGGAGGTTAAGATGGGCAGTAGAGTTCTGAACAAGATGTATCAGTTTACAGGAGAAAGGAGGAAGACCAATTGTGGAATTGGGGGAGGGCAGTGTCCAGAAGACATGATAAGAGATAACGAAAGCTTCAAGCTTACTCTAAGTCTAGGAAAAAGCAACTACAAATCTTGGCAAACACTGCTGAAATTTCCAGCCAACCTCTCTAATGTTGGAGAAGCAGAAAAGTATGATCCACTTTTCAGACTGTTTTGATGTGTAAAAGCAAATGAGGATATGTGTGAAACATTCCAGCTAGTATAAATATAGCATATTAGCAGATTACAGATAAAGCACTATGTATATGATACATGGGGTAAAGCACCTTGTAAGAAATCTGAAGACCCATGGTTATGTCTGGATACTTGTAAAGGCCCATTCTCTTGGAGGCCTGGAAAGTGGAAGCTAAAGTATCTTGCAGGCATTGTGGATGCTGTCCCGGAGCATTACCTTGTACTTTTATGTCACTGCTGCTACTTACCCATTCTCTGGTTTGAAGGTGGAACCTCACACTAGAAAGAGAAACAAATTCCAAGGGTGAAGGAAGCAGGGGAAACCCCAATATTTTATTTGACCTTTCTTGCATAGCAGCAAACTTATTAATGGTGAACTTGTGGACAAAGGGAAAGCCAATCCCTGAATGACACTGGTGGAGGAGAGGAAGGAGAGTGACCTACACAAAGTTTTAAAATGTTAGCCAATTTTTTTTTCCTTCATATTTTCCAATTGAGTCAATATTTGCAAAGAAGATGGGGTCTGTGCCAGAATCCCTACTCTAGGCAGCCGTGGAGAATACTAGTTTGCTGTTCCAATGACTCGTAGGGGCTTTGAAATTAGACCCAGATTGTGCCACCACTACATAGACTACAGTATTTTTTATCTGTGATGATCAGTAGGAGGGGCATGGCCTTGTATCCTCCCCAACATCTTGGGGACACTTGTGGGTGGTAGGAGGGAGCAGTCCCTATGCTTAATTGTACCTGTCCCATGCTTTGGTGGCATAAAGGAAGGAAAGCATAAGGGCCAGATACAATCTAGCCCTAGTGAACGGATGAAAGCATCCAGTCATTTGTTTCTCTAGGTGGTTCTGGCAGCTCTTCTGCCAGTACACTGGACAAGCAGTGGCTAGAAATCTTGTTGAAATGAAAGCTTGAATTCTGTAGACAAATAGTAAAAAATGGAAGGGAGAATAATAGTTGTTTTCACTGGTTTTCATTGTTTATGCAAATTGCCTTTAAACAGAGTTTTTCTGCTGTAGTGGGAAACATCTGCTGACCCTCTTCTTGTGAGTAGAGTCTCCTCTGCTGACCAGATGGAGGCAGCTAGAGCTTTGTACCTGGGCAAGCCTGGCTAGCAGGAGGTCTATCCATCAATTGCTCTTTATAGTGTCAAGCCCATGTAGGAGCTTCCATTAATTTCCCCAGTGGCGAATCTATTCTGTAATGAGATCTTTCTTCACTTCTACACCCTTTTGACTCCTCTGCTTTTGTCTTGACTGCTTTTACTCTCTTTTCTCCCCTGTGTTTCTTTGCTGGTTTCTTCACTGGGCCGAGTACATATTCCTCTGCCTGACTTGCCTCCAGCAGGAAGAATGAAAATGGAAGTGGCTCACACCGATGGCTCCCCATCAAAGCACCAATAGCCTCTTCTGCTCTATGGGGCACCCCACTGAGGCATGGCCCTACTGGAGCTGGAAGACACAGAAATTTTGGGAGCAGCTGAGAACCCCTCATAAAGCCAGGCAGTAGCTGCAGCAGGCTTCTTGGCTCCTAGCCGAAAACAGTGTTACAAGAGAAATCAGCTGCAGTTGTGGCAACAGTTGCACTTTAGAGAGCAAACCAGCATGGAAGAGAAGCAGCAGCCCCTACACTATTGAGAGAGAACTCCAGCAAACAAGGTAAAACCAGTTCCTCCTCCTCAGCAGGCAAGAAAGGGGGTTAGAGATTAATAGGGATCTTCTCATTCTTCCCTACTTTGCTCTGATAGCCAGAACCCCTGCACATGGGTAAGCTCCCAGAGGTACTACACTGAATGCATTTAGTGATAGGAGAGTAGGCAGGTCTCCCCCCACCTATCCTTTGTGAGTGGCCTAGTAAATGACTCCCCATAGCTATACTACCTCAGCATCTATATCATTACTGCCAAAAGCAGCCTCAAAAAAATCCATAAGTCAAAGTATAAAGATGGTTGCTTCCCCCTCAACTGGTTCATCTGAGTCTCCTCCAGTAGGCACTGCAAAGGTTACAAACAAAAATTCTAGAGAACATAAAGAACACATAGGTGGATCTCAGATTCTTTCTTAGTTGATGCCACCTCCTTTTCCTGGAAGAGGGAGAGCTATCACAGTTCAATTTGGAAAAAATAAATCTGACCACAGCAGCCAAAACAGACTATTCATGATGGAATACTGTTACACCAGGTTCAAAAGGATCTTCTAAGCTTCTTGGGCTGCACCAAACCCTAGAAGTTCCCAAGCAGAAAATCATCATAGTTTATGATAGGGAAATATTTTCCATGCAAATGTTAAAAGAGCGAAATTTTCCAACTCAACTCAGCTGTAGAGGAGATTATCTCATTGGAATCGGATCAAGCATCTAGTGGGAGATGCCTCAACAGACAGGAAGTAGTACTCTTGTACAAACTTCAAATGACAAAGCCCTGGTATGAATGCCAGAAGTCTGTTGTCTTGCATGCGGAGGCCAAAGAAACGGTTGTTCCCATTGAAGACAACTGCATGAGGGACCAAGTGGACAGAACGATTGAGGCCTCACTTTGCAGAGACTGTGAAAAGGCAGGGATTATCTGCAATCCTACAGTTCAGGCACCTACTTTGCTAGGGTATCTCTTCAGGACACACTCAACTAATAGACTGATTCAGCAGTGACAGCGCACACAATGCACTCAATACTATCAGAACAAAATTTCCATGACATTGTTGCCGATGACATTATGATTGCTGTTATTTTCTCCTCTTATTCCTTGGTTTAGAATCATAGAATCATAGAATATCAGGGTTGGAAGGGACCTCAGGAGGTCATCTAGTCCAACCCCCTGCTCAAAGCAGGACCTAATCCCAACTAAATCATCCCAGCCAGGGCTTTGTCAAGCCTGATCTTAAAAACCTCTAAGGAAGGAGATTCCACCACCTCCCTAGGTAACCCATTCCAGTGCTTCACCACCCTCCTAGTGAAAAAGTTTTTCCTAATATCCAATCTAAACCTCCCCCACTGCAACTTGAGACCATTACTCCTTGTTCTGTCATCTGGTACCACTGAGAACAGTCTAGATCCATCCTCTTTGGAACCCCCTTTCAGGTAGTTGAAAGCAGCTATCAAATCCCCCCTCATTCTTCTCTTCTGCAGACTAAACAATCCCAGTTCCCTCAGCCTCTCCTCATAACTCATGTGCTCCAGCCCCCTAATCATTTTTGTTGCCCTCCGCTGGACTCTTTCCAATTTTTCCACATCCTTCTTGTAGTGTGGGGCCCAAAACTGGACACAGTACTCCAGGTGAGGCCTCACCAATGTCGAATAGAGGGGAACGATCACGTCCCTCGATCTGCTGGCAATGCCCCTACTTATACAGCCCAAAATGCCGTTAGCCTTCTTGGCAACAAGGGCACACTGTTGACTCATATCCAGCTTCTCGTCCACCGTAACCCCTAGGTCCTTTTCTGCAGAACTGCTGCCTAGCCACTCGGTCCCTAGTCTGTAACAGTGCATGGGATTCTTCCGTCCTAAGTGCAGGACTCTGCACTTGTCCTTGTTGAACCTCATCAGGTTTCTTTTGGCCCAATCCTCTAATTTGTCTAGGTCCCTCTGTATCCTATCCCTACCCTCCAGCGTATCTACCACTCCTCCCAGTTTAGTGTCATCTGCAAATTTGCTGAGAGTGCAGTCCACGCCATCCTCCAGATCATTAATGAAGATATTGAACAAAACCGGCCCCAGGACCGACCCTTGGGGCACTCCGCTTGAAACCGGCTGCCAACTAGACATGGAGCCGTTGATCACTACCCGTTGAGCCCGACGATCTAGCCAGCTTTCTATCCACCTTATAGTCCATTCATCCAGCCCATACTTCTTTAACTTGCCGGCAAGAATACTGTGGGAGACCGTATCAAAAGCTTTGCTAAAGTCAAGGAATAACACATCCACTGCTTTCCCCTCATCCACAGACCCAGTTATCTCCTCATAGAAGGCAATTAGGTTAGTCAGGCATGACTTGCCCTTGGTGAATCCATGCTGACTGTTCCTGATCACTTTCCTCTCCTCTAAGTGCTTCAGAATTGATTCCTTGAGGACCTGCTCCATGATTTTTCCAGGGACTGAGGTGAGGCTGACTGGCCTGTAGTTCCCCGGATCCTCCTTCTTCCCTTTTTTAAAGATGGGCACTACATTAGCCTTTTTCCAGTCATCCGGGACCTCCCCCGATCGCCATGAGTTTTCAAAGATAATGGCCAATGGCAGTTTACAGTGCAGTACCAAGAATCACAGAAATGTAAGGCTGGAAGGAACCTCAAGAGGTCATCTAGTACAGCCTCCTGCACTGAGGCAGGACCAGGTACACCTAGACAATCCCAGACAGGTGTTTGTCTATCTCAGGGATGGGCAAAGTTTTTGGCCCGAGGGCCACATTCGGGTATGGAAATTGTATGGCGGGCCATGAATGTTCACAAAATTGGCGGTAGGTGTGCGGGAGGCGGTGAGGGCTCCGGCTGGAGGTGCGGGCTCTGGGGTGGGGCCAGAAATGAGGAGTTAAGGGTGCGGGAGGGGGCTCCGGGTTGGGGTGGGGATGAGGGGTTTGGGGTGCAGGAGGGGGGTCCAGGCTGGGACTGAGGGGTTCGGAGGGCGGGAAGGGGCTCAGGGCTGGGGCAGAGGGTTGGGGTACGGGGGACGGGTGTGAGGGCTCTGGCTGGGGGTGTGGGCTCTGGGGTGGGGCTGGGGATGAGGGGCTTGGGGTACAAGCGGGGGCTCTGGGCTGGGATAGAGAGGTTCGGCGTGTGGAAGGGAATCAGATCTGTGGCAGGGGATTGAAGTGTGTTTGTTTGGGTGGAGGCCTCTAGCATGCAGGCTCCAGGCAACACTTACCACAAGCAGCTCTCAGAAGTATGTCCCCCCCTCCGGCTCCAAGGCGTGGCCAGGCGGCTCTGTCTTCTGCCCCGTCCGCAAGCACCACCCCTGCAGCTTCCATTGGTTGAGAACCATGGCCAATAGGAGCTGTGGGGGCGGCGCCTGCGGACGGGCAGCGCGCAGAGCTGCCTGACCATGCCTCTGTATACGACGTAGTAGCTGGAGGGGGGTCATGCCGGCTGCTTCCTGGGAGCCGTGCGGAGCGGGGTAAGCCCCCGACCCCATTCCCTGGTTGGAGCGCTGTAGTGGGGAAAACCCCTGACCCACTCCCCAGCGGGAACTGAGGGCCAGATTAAATGGTTTGACAGGCCAGGTGTGGCCCGCGGGCCATAGTTTGCCCACCCCTGGTCTAGCTTGTTCTTTAAGACCTCCAGTGATGGTGATTTCCCAACCTTCCTTGGACGACTATTCCACTGCTTAACTAATATCATAGTTAGATTCTCCTAATATCTAACCTAAATCTCCCTTGCTGCAGAGCAAGCCTATTACTTCTTGTCCTGCTTTCAGTAGACATGGAGAACAGTTGATCACCATCCTCTTTATAACAGCCATTAACATATTTGAAGACTTAGCAGGTTTCTCAAGACTAAACATGCCCAGTTTTTTTAACTTTTCCTCATTGATCAGATTTTGGGGATTATTTATCATTTTTGTTGCTGTCCTCAGGACTCTCTCCAGTTTGTTCACATCTTTCCTAAAGTGTGGTGCCCAGAACTGGACACAATACTCCAGCTCACCATTGTGGAGTGAAGTGGGACAGTTACTTCCCGTTTCTTACATAAGACATTTCTGTTATACATCCCAGAATGATATTAACTTTTTTTACAATTGCTTCACATTGTTGACTCATGTTTAGATTGTGATACTCTATAATCCCCAGATCCTTTTTAGCAGTATTACCACCTATCCAGTTATTCCCCATTTTGTAATAGTTCATTTTATTTTTTTCTTCCTAAGTGTAGTACTTTGCACTTGTCTTTATTGAATTTCATCTTGTTGATTTCAGACCAGTTCTCCAATTTGTCAAGGTGGTATTGAATTCTTATCCTATCCTCCAAAATGCTGGCAACCCCTGCCAGTTTGGTGTCATCTGCAAATTTTATAAGCATACTCTCCGCTCCATTATCCAGATTACTAGAGAAAACACTGAATAATACCAACCCAGGACAGTTCTCTGCAGGACACCAGTGGATATATTCCCTCAGTTTGATGGCAAACCATTGATAACTATTCTTTAAGTACAGTCTAGTTTTACACCCATGTTACAGTGATTTCATTTAGACCACATTTCTCTAGATTGCCTATGAGAATGTTACGTGGGACTGTGTCAAAAGTCTTACTAAAATCAAGATCTATCACATCTACATTTTCCTCCCTGTCCACTATGCCAGTAACCCTGTCAAAGAAGGAAATTCGGTTGATATGGCACAATTTGTTCTTGACAAGTCCATGTTGGTTGTTAATTATAACCCTGTTATATCCTCTAGGTCAGTGTTTCCCAAACTTGGGACGCCGCTTGTGTAGGGAAAGCCCCTGGCGGGCCGGGCCGGTTTGTTTACCTGCCGCGTCCGCAGGTCCGGCCGATCGCGGCTCCCAGTGGCCCAGTGTTACAAATTGATCGTTTAATAATTCATTATAGCATCTTTCCAGGTATCAAAGCTAGGCTGAGTGGTTTATAATTCCCTGAGTGCTCTCTATTCCCCCTTTTAAGGTAAATACTATGTTGGCCCTTCTCCAGTCCTATGGGACCTCACTCGTCCTTCATGAGTTCTCAAAGATAGCTGCTAATGGTTCTGAGATTGCTTCAGCTAGTTCCTTTAATACTCTAGCATAAGGTGAATTTTGTCAGGCCCTGCCGACTCATTTTGGCTTTCAAAGAACTTACTGTGCATTTTGTGCTTTGCTATCTTACTTTTCCTGTTTTCCAACAGGTGTCTGGGTAGTTAATGTCCCCCATTATTAACAGGTCTCATGTTTTGGATATTTCTGTTATTTTTAAAGCTCTACTCCCTAGGTTGGTGAGTCGGTGTGCGAAGATGCTTTTCCCTTTCTTGGTTAGGTGGACCCCCATCCCTTCCCAGAACGAAGACATCTTTTTCAAACAGACCAATAAGTAAAGCATTTCATAGTATCTGTCCCTTCCAAGACAGATTCATATTTGGTGTCTTGCTTGACAAATATATGAGTTGCCTTATTGGATCAGATCAATGGTTGACCTAGTCCAGTATCCTGTTATCAAAAATGACCATCACTAGCTGCTTCAACGGAGGTTCAAGAAACCTTGTAGAAGGCAGTTATGGGATGTCCCCCCAGAAAGTTTCCTCCTAATCTCCAATAGTTAGAGGTTGGCATAAGCCCTGCAGTATTAATTTATATCCTTTTCAAGGCTTTTGTTTATTTTTTTAATATTTTTATTATAACTAGATATTCTTATTTATATAAATTTTGAATCCCTTTTTGACTCCTGCCAGATTATTGGCCTCAATCTTATCTTGCGGCAATGAGTTCCCCAGGCTAAGTGTGTGTTGTTTGAAATAGGATTTCTTTATATCAGTTTTGAATTGATCATCTTTCAGTTTTCTTTAATGTCCCCATGTTCTAGTATTATGAAACTGGGTGAATAAAAGTTCCTAATCTACCTTTCTCTATACCATTCATTGTTTTGTAGACTTTTATCATGCCCCCTTTTATCTGTTTCCTCTTAGATAAGCAATGCCAATCTTTTAAATCTCTCATCATATGGGAGTTTTTCTGTGTCCCTAATCATTCTTGTCACCTGTCTCTTTATTACTTCTTATCCTGCTATATCCTTTTTATAAGCACTTGTATGATAACAACAGACATAGGTATAACAAGATCCAATCGCTGGAAGTTGCATCTAGACAAATTCAGACTGGAAATAAGGTACAAATTTTTAACAGTGAGGGTAATTAACTATTGGAATAATTTATCGAGAATTGTGGTAAAGTCTCTATCACTGGCAATTTTGAAATGAAGATTGGGTGATTTCTAAAAGGTCTGCTCTGATGCAAACAGGAATTAATTCAGGAAAGTTCTGTGGCCTGTGTTATATAGGAGATCAGAATAGATGATCACAGTGGTTCCTTCTGGCCTTAGAATCTGTGAATCTATGAATGTTTAGAAAGTCTACCCTCTGCGTCTCATATTTATTATAGTTGCCTTTCTAGTGGCTATAACAACAAGTCAGAAGGGTTTTGGAGAATTACAAACTTGTAAGAGATGTTAGTTTTTTTCCTAATAGCCATAAATATCTACTGAATTTTCTAAAAAATGTAGTCCTATCAAGGAACAAAACTAAGAGTTAAGCAATAGTGAGCCAAAGGCATTCTCATTTGATTAAATTGTATGTTTAGACTTCCTATGATTTGACCCAGGGCTCAAGTACCAAGTGGAGATAGAATTCATTTTACTAGAGTGGTGACAGCATCTGTAATTTGTATTTGCCATGTGCCTAAAGCTGAGATTTGTAAATTTAAGTTAAATTTTCATAAATTACTGTTCTCTCAATGCTAAGTCTAGATCAAATGTTCAGTCAAAAGAGCAGTGTTCCAATCTCTGTTTAATTAGTGGAGTTCCTCAGCACTCTTCCTCCAGAGGATCGTAACTGCTTGCTAGCTTCCTAATGTGAGGATCTTGTAGAAGCACTACCATGAAGGAGAAAAGAAGGTTATTAATAGGAACGCTGGTTCTCAAAATGTTTTGCTTCTGCAGGTGAGGTGTGCTCAGTACTTCCTTCCTCCCATCTGCTTCAGAGTTTGAATAGCATACCAGGAGGTAGAGTAGAATGAGCGATGTTTACAGATGGTGGAACTTCTGTGTCCTCAGTTCAAGAATGTTGGATCTGAGATACAAGTGCCCCCTCATTCCCTTACTACTGTAGAAGGATTCATGTCTATATAACAAGGCACAGGGTCCTAAACTGTGGCTCCTTCATAGGGGCATTGAAGATTAGCTGATATCTGTAAAATGCTTGTAAGTCATAGTATTAAGTAAGTATCAGTGTGTGGTTAAAATGAAATGGAGACTTTTAAGAATGATGCAAAATGCCTGGGCAGAATGGCGCCTGGTCCCCTTTACATATTTCCAAATGTGTATAAGGAAGGTTGCAGTGTGATGGTGTAATGACCAGGGAGGAGTATAAAAATATTGCTCAGGCCTGCAGGAGTGAAATCAGGAAGGCCAAATCACACTTGGAGTTGCAGCTAGCAAGAGATGTTAAGAGTAACAAGAAGGGTTTCTTCAGGTATGTTAGTAACAAGAAGAAAGTCAAGGAAAGTGTGGGCCCCTTACTGAATGAGGGAGGCAACCTAGTGACCGAGGATGTGGAAAAAGCTAATGTACTCAATGCTTTTTTTGCCTCTGTCTTCACGAACAAGGTCAGCTCCCAGACTGCTGCACTGGGCAGCACAGTATGGGGAGAAGGTGACCAGCCCTCTGTGGAGAAAGAAGTGGTTAGGAACTATTTAGAAAAACTGGACGAGCACAAGTCTATGGGGCCGGATGCGCTGCATCCGAGGGTGCTAAAGGAGTTGGCGGATGTGATTGCAGAGCCATTGGCCATTATCTTTGAAAACTCATGGCGATCGGGGGAGGTCCCGGATGACTGGAAAAAGGCTAATGTAGTGCCCATCTTTAAAAAAGGGAAG
>QXTE01000388.1:353940-470787 GCA_003942145.1 Platysternon megacephalum | reverse complement strand
GGTCGGTCCTGGGGCCGGTTTTGTTCAATATCTTCATTAATGATCTGGAGGATGGCGTGGACTGCACTCTCAGCAAATTTGCAGATGACACTAAACTGGGAGGAGTGGTAGATACGCTGGAGGGTAGGGATAGGATACAGAGGGACCTAGACAAATTAGAGGATTGGGCCAAAAGAAACCTGATGAGGTTCAACAAGGACAAGTGCAGAGTCCTGCACTTAGGACGGAAGAATCCCATGCACTGTTACAGACTAGGGACCGAGTGGCTAGGCAGCAGTTCTGCAGAAAAGGACCTAGGGGTTACGGTGGACGAGAAGCTGGATATGAGTCAACAGTGTGCCCTTGTTGCCAAGAAGGCTAACGGCATTTTGGGCTGTATAAGTAGGGGCATTGCCAGCAGATCGAGGGACGTGATCGTTCCCCTCTATTCGACATTGGTGAGGCCTCACCTGGAGTACTGTGTCCAGTTTTGGGCCCCACACTACAAGAAGGATGTGGAAAAATTGGAAAGAGTCCAGCGGAGGGCAACAAAAATGATTAGGGGGCTGGAGCACATGAGTTATGAGGAGAGGCTGAGGGAACTGGGATTGTTTAGTCTGCAGAAGAGAAGAATGAGGGGGGATTTGATAGCTGCTTTCAACTACCTGAAAGGGGGTTCCAAAGAGGATGGATCTAGACTGTTCTCAGTGGTACCAGATGACAGAACAAGGAGTAATGGTCTCAAGTTGCAGTGGGGGAGGTTTAGATTGGATATTAGGAAAAACTTTTTCACTAGGAGGGTGGTGAAGCACTGGAATGGGTTACCTAGGGAGGTGGTGGAATCTCCTTCCTTAGAGGTTTTTAAGGTCAGGCTTGACAAAGCCCTGGCTGGGATGATTTAGTTGGGATTAGGTCCTGCTTTGAGCAGGGGGTTGGACTAGATGACCTCCTGAGGTCCCTTCCAACCCTGATATTCTATTATTCTATTCTATGATTCTGTGATGGTTTGGAATGGTACTTTGGGACCTCAAATGTAGGCTTCCAGGACACCGATTAAGGAATAATGGGATGTATGATGTCTCTTGTGGGAAAAGAGGTGTAGGTGTATGTGTCTTGTCATACAAATCTAGTTGGGTTTTATTTAATTTTCTTTTAAATAAACACCAAAAGAAAGTTGATTAGTGTAGCACTATTAATGGTTAGGTTATTTCCCGCTCTTTTGTCTACTTTTTCCAATTAAAGCCTTGCTCTGTTCTCTTGTTTTAGCTATACACCTTCCTGTGTTTTCCTTTAGAGTGACTTAAAACCAGCCCCAGGCATTCCACTGCCCTTCAGCTGTTGCAAGAGTAGGAGAATTCTGCAACAATGAATAACAGTTTCACAACCCCAGTGTCCACTGCAAAAGGCATTCTGCTTCACTCTGCCTTCTCAAAATTCCATGGCCTTGAAATCACACTTCAGTGCCTGGAATGTTTTTAACTCTTCTAATACGTTTGAAGGCACAGCACGTGCTGATATAGAAATCTCATAGCAGTGATCTGGAATTATACATACAGCTTCTCATTTGCATTTCTTTGCACTAAAGAATTCCCAGTAATCAAGAGACTGGGGAGGGGTTGAAACCTCTTCTCTCCACCTACCCTCCTCAGTTACAGACTTTGGGAGAAGTAGAGTAGCAGCAACACAACCTGGCATCATCCAAGAGGCTCTGGATGGGGAGAAAAGATACAAAGCTCTTTCATCCTTTTCTAGCTCTTGGAAAGAAGGTACCAGAAACTGAAATGAAATCTGGAGCCCTAAAGTAGGGAACAAGAAGGTCACTGTGTTAGAAATACCGACATCTTCCCACTCTCCAGTACCTGGAGGAGTTCAGGGCTGGGCTTCTCATTAGGACCTCTCTGATGGGGCCTTTCTGTCCTTGGTATCTACCTTTTAGCTATGAGGTTCAAGACCTGGGAGAGGGTGGGGAGGGGAGAGAGAGTGGAACTGTTCTTTGAACTGCCTTTGGCCAGATTGGGGGCATCAGTTGCCACTCTCAGCAGTGAGGGGAAAGAAAAACCTTCCTCAGTCAGGGTTAGAGGAGAAAGTAGAGCTCCACCAGAGCAAACAAACTGGGAGCCAGAGAGAAAAAAAACTCTTAAGATGTTGCAGCTGTCTGTAATTATTCAAAAAGAAAGGGGCAAAGAGTGGAAAATACCACCCTCCCCCCCAGCCACGAGTAGGGGAGAGAGTGAGTAGAGCTTCTACATGCACAAACTCTCTCACTCACTCACTCATTCTTACTCTTTCAATCTCTCTCACTCTCACTTCAGCAGCCAGGAGGGAGGAGGGACAGAAGCTTTCAACCCCACCCAAGAGTCAGCAGTCTTTTTGAAGATCCAAGGGAACTGGTACAAAGGATTCTGGGATGTGGGATGGTGAGTCACAAGAGGAAAAAGGTTGAGAAATGTCCCTCCAAAAAGCATCTGTCCTTGCTTATTTTAGCTTAAAAAAGATGGCTCTGATTTGTGAGGTTAGGGATTTTTTACGTTGGGATCACAGTTTGCAGGGGATTCACTGATAACTGGGGAACAAATTATCATTAATTTCTTTTGTAAACATGGAATGCTTCAGGTCCTTTTTAAACATTCTGTGTACAGAGCAGATCACAGTTTTGTGTCCATGTAGTATGAGTAATTCTAAAATAGTTAAATATTCTGTTAGCCACAGGGCCAGTGGCATATAACAAAGCTTATTCCAAAGATGTTCCAGTTATAGACAAATACTAAGCATATTTAGTAATTCACATTGTAGATACATATACCATGGAAAACGTAACTACAAGGGAACTGAATTCTTACAGGATTGGTATTTAAGCCTTCCACCTGTAGGGGACTGGTTTAGACCCAGAACAGGTCTGTACTAACTGAAAGCTGTTACCATCTGGTGGTTATTTGACTTAAGTGAAAGGAGTGTTGTGGTCTCATTCTAGTTGCTGTAAATGCCACCATTGGGACAGTTAGTTTTTGTAATGGCATTTAAACATTCCCCAGGACCTTTAAAGTCTGAGGGCTCTTGTGCCAGGAAAGACACCGTCATATGTGGCACATTTATGGGCAGACTTCACAGCTCCCCAAGCTCCTTTGTCTAATGTTGGATCCCTTCTTCAACAGCAGAAATTGTCTTGTATCTAGGACATTTATTCAGCACTTCAGCACAGTCAAATTCAAACTATAGTTAAATTTGTTTAATTGAAGAAAATAAACACATAAACAGACAGTATTTAGCATTAATCTGAGCTTATCGTGGTCTATGAAAAGCTGAGCTGTCAGGTGCTATGAGACTTGGAATCAAACATTAAAGATTGATAGCATTAGACCTTCTCCTTTTACAAGCAGTCTTGTTCTCCCAATCCGTGGCTCACTGCCTGTGAGTACTTATCAGCTCCCAAAGTTCAGCCATCCTCTGTAGTCTGTGTCCATCTGTACTTTATATAGAAATACTTCCTTTTTTCTTGGCAAAGTCAGATAGCAAAGTTTTCATAAGTGAACTGAGGCATGATGTCTCCCTTATTTATCTCCTTTCTGTAAATAACACAAATGTTCAGTTTTTTTCTCTGTATTTGGTCACTTCAGAGGCCTTTCATCCATTTAATAAAAGATGCCTTTTGAAGCTGTGTAAACTGTGATGCATTTAAAATTATCCCCACCCTTCTCCAGGGATGGTTGGCAAACACCTTAGTTAAAGCCAGTTTGTTTAGTAATCCAGTGAACTCTCCACCATAAGACATCTTCATGTACAGGAAGCCTGCAGGTTTTATGCAAGATTGCATTATAACAGCTTTCACATTGATAAAAATAGAACATTGCAAATCATAATGAAAGGTACAGTAATGGGTCATGACATTAATTAGCAGTTTTCTTGGCAGTCTCAGTAATCCAGACAGAGAGAAGTCAAGGTTGAGGCACAGTGATAACTTTGGGGAAGCTTGCACTGCTTTTGCCCATGCTGTCCCTCTTCTGTGGATAAACTGGGGATTTCAGTTTTCAAGATGTTCAGTCCAGCGACAAATATACACAGATACTTTAAAATGTAAGGATGGAAAGAACCATAAACAGCCTAACTCATGCTGGTGTTATGCATGCAAACTCTGTCTTCAGCAGGTATGCTAGAATATATCTTGTTGGGAGTTATATAACTTTCTCTCCCTGCCCCCATAAACACATTTTCCTGGATCCAGGCGAACCCAGCACTAGACATAAGCAGACTAAGCAATTGCTTAGAGCCCCAACCAGCTCAAGGGGCCCTATTAATTATTAGTATATGGTGGGGGGGGGAGCCCCAAAATTTTCCTGCTTAGGGTCACCAGTGGGCTAGCACCAGCACTGGATCCAGGTAATACTTCTTTATTCCACTGCTTCTTTTAAATGTTCCTCCCTAATTCTGATGTTGCAAAAACATCAGTACAGCTACACATTTCAAAACATTGAGATATTTAATGTCTAACATGCAGCAAAAATTTAATCCTCTTTTGGCCTATGTGTTAAGGGCCTGCAGGAAGTACAGCTTGACTTTCTGTTTTGTAATGAGATTAGTATTTTTGATTGGTTTAATAATTGGGTTCTTTGGTCATTGAAATTTGTTTCATGAACGTGATGCCTTGCTATGTTGTGTACTTTAATAACGTGAATCTCTGCAGATCAGTGTTGTGCAGATTTAGATGCCCCCCGACCCCTTATTAACATATGTGCTTGTCTCACTTTTGGTGCTGCTGAATGGTCTTGTGTGTCTGTGAATGAACCCTTTACTTCATGGATGTTCCCGTCTGGAGGGAGATAACTGGAGAAAAATCCAAACAAGCCCTTTAGAAGAATCTGCAGTTAAGCTGTTCTTTGACTGTAGCTAGGTGTAAAAGCCTGTAGTGTAAAGCATAAGATCCTGAAAGATTATCAGTTTGATCAGTATGGAGCAGGAGATCCCAGTAAACCTAACTCTGGAATCCCATTTTCTCTGTCTCATTGTCGTTATTCATGAGGAATCATGGCCCAGGCTGGGATTTGTAGGGTTTATTGTCAGTAATTTTAGAAGCATTTTTAAAAGGATAGTCAGTTTACTAAGTATAAAACCTTTTGGCTTGTGTTCTCAGTTTGACTGCTGAAATGAGAGATTTGTGTTATAAAGTCTAGTAGTATGTGTGAAATTGCCCAGCCATAGGTAGGTGTGGACTGTGGGAAGCAGAGTTAATGGATGTACTTCCCTATAAGCACTTACAGCAAAAGGCAGAAACAATCCCTCCTTCATTTTGTGTACATAATGTTGTCTGTTATTTATCATTTAATTAGATTGATTCCCTATCTGTCTGGATTCTAGTAATCCTGTATGGACAAAACTCCTCTTACCATTCCCTTGTGTGAAAAAGAGTAAGTGGAAAATAGAATTTCACTGGTCGCAAACACATTTGTTTGTTTCCCTCTTCAATTTAAATATACATATAATGTTGGAGACCTACATAATTCATTACAAAATTGCTGCATGACTTTTGTAACTTTGCATTATACATTCTTCAAGTATATGTCCCAATGGGTGCTCCATCATAGGATGTGTGCGTGCACATGCGCTCTCAATAGGAGTTTTTACCTAGCAGTGTCCATGGTCCATGCCTACGCAGTACACATCCTTGTGTTCCTATGTGAGGTTATATAGACAGGCAAGAAACTGCTGCCACTCCAGTTCCTTCTCAAGTGCCCTCCGCTTGAGGCAGTTCACTGTGGTGTCCACTGCATTTGTAGCTATTGTTGTTTTAATTATTACTTACGTCTAGTTTTAATTTCATATTCATTTCGTTTTATTTGTTTAATTTGGTTTCCTAAGCATACATGCTTTTGGGGTTTTCCCCCCACAAACTTCTTTTTTCTGAGGGCAGAGCTTCCGCTCTTAGCTGTTCTGCCCATGGCTTTTCTGCTTCAGTTGTGCCAATTACTCTGAGCTTTGAGACTTGCTAGACCTGCCATGTATTTCCCCCTCAGCAATTGGCATTCAAGCTGCCTCTGCTGCCTTGGAGAGTGCCACATCCTGTCTAAGTGCAAGGTCTGTGCCGGCTTCAAAAGTAGATCTTGCAAGCTGAGAGAGGATAGGCTGCAGCTCCTTCTCATGGAGCGCTCTCTGGGATCAGCTGGGTCTGAGGCCCCCCACCCCATACATTGGCTTCAGCCATGCTGGAAACTTTGACCTCAGCAAGTAAAGAGAATGGGGTTGCTTTGGAATTGAAGCATTCTAAAAAAAAGGAGACCTCCTTCTCCAGAGAGAAACTCCAGGAAAAAGGGGAAGTTGCCTCCAAGGTCAGGAATTAGGGAGACCCTGCACCCCAGGAGACCTCATGTCTTGGTGTGAGTGCTGCTGAGACTTCCATGGGCCTGGTACCAATGAACCAGTACCGATCATCAGCTCACGCTCTGAAGAGTAATCTAGAAAACATGGATCGGCTCCAAAAGTGGTACCAGAAAAGAAGCCCTCTAGATGCAAGAAGGTCTCTAGACCAGAGGTGAGCAAACTTGTATGGCAGGCCATGAATGCTCACGAAATTAACAATTCAGAGATATTCAAATAAACTCTATTTAATAAAGATATATTTTAGTGTATCTAAATAAACATAAAACGTTACTATTATAAATATACCATCATAACAATGTATTATAATTATTAAACCAAACTTAACCCCTTTCCACGCCCTCTTTGATTAATGTGAACAATGCAGCTGGTCACCCTTCTTTACAATGTCATTTTTGTTGTGAAAATCTGCAATACCGAGCTGAGATGCTGGTCAGTTAACTGGGATCTGTAGTGAGATTTGTTGTAATTCAGCAGGGAAAATGTTTGTTTGCCCACATAGGCGGAGCCAAACAAAACAAGGATTTTCTGTGCCACCTTGCGGATATTTGGGAACTTTGTTTCACTCAGGGAGGCATAAACTCGTCCAGTTTTTCTGAATTTTACTTTTCCTTCAAGGTGGAATCACACTGTATATCAAAGAGCTCCAGTTGTAATTCTTGCGGGGCTTTCTCATAGTCAAATGACAGTGGGCATGACACCAGCTCCAGTGTCTTCTCTATCTTCTCAAAGTCAGAAAATGGACGAGAAAATTCTCTGTGACGTCCCTCAAAATTTTGCTGTACTTTTCTGTCTGCTCTGACGACACTTCCAAGTATTTCAATGTTGGAAAGTGAGCGAACACTTTGTCCTTAATTTGTTTTGAAAACAAGACTAACTTGGCTTTGAAAGCTGTCACACTATAATACAATTTATATACAAACACATTCTTTCCTTGCAGCTTCACATTAAGTTCATTTAAATGTGCCAAGATACCCACACCAAAAGCGAGGTCGTATACCCAGTTGGAATTCTTTAATTCAGGGAAATCATTTTCTTTTCCCTGCATCTCCAGAAAATTGAGAATTTAATCTCTGAACTCCCACACTTGCTGCAATACCTTTCCTAGGCTGAGCCAGCAGACATTTGTATGATAAAGTAAGTCCTGATGTTCGGCGTCAGTATCTTCAAGAAGGGAAATGAATTGCCGATGATTAAGTCCCCTCACTCTTATGTAGTTCACTATTTTTACTACTGTGCGCACAACATGATAGATGTCCAGGACATTTTTGCAGAGGGCCTCTTGATGTATAATACAGTGCAGAAAAATCACCTCTTTATCAGGGTCATCTTCTTTTACTTTGTCCTGAATTCTTTTTAAAAGTCCTATGTTTTTCCCAGTTAAATTAGGTGATCCATCTGTGGTTACATTTGCCAGTTTACTCCAGGGGAGCTTCAGATGTGCAAGGCAGGCAGACACCCTCTTGTATAAATCCGATCCCTTACTTGTGCCTTTCATTGATTCCATTGATAAAAATTCCACTGTGATTTCAAATTTGTCGTCAATTCCTCTGACAAAAATCAGTAACTGGGCTGTGTCCTTAATATCAGTGCTGTCATCGAGAGCTAACGAAAACAACGTAAAGCCCTATGCTTTCTTGTTCAAGTCAGAAGCAAAATGTTCATCAATCACTTCTACACGGTGAGTAACAGTTCTTTGTGAAAAAAAATGAGGAGTCCTTGTGGCACCTTAGAGACTAACAAATTTATTTGGGCATAAGCTTTCATGGGCTAGAACCCACTTTATATATGGAGATATACCTATCTCATAGAGCTGGAAGGGACCCTGAAAAGTCATTGAGTCCAGCCCCCTGCCTTCACTAGCAGGACCGATTTTGCCCCAGATCCCTAAGTGGCCCCCTCAAGGATTGAACTCACAACCCTGGGTTTAGCAGGCCAATGCTCAAACCACTGAGCTATCCCTCCCCCCCAAGAGCACTTCATCAGATGTATGAAGTAAAAAATACAGTAAAATACCAGTGAACATGATCCTATGCCACTTTCTGGGCCTACTGGTGAATGACAAAAAATCGACGTTAGTGCCGGTGCAGAGGATAGAGTTCATCGGAGCGGTCCTTATTCGACATGCTCAAGGGCGTTCCTGCTGCTGGAAAGGTTCCACGCGTTGACGAACCTCATTGTGGAAGTCTCCGAGTTCCCCTTGACCACAGCCAGGGTCTGTCTGCACCTGCTGGGTCACATGGCAGCGTGTACTTATGTGGTCCGCCATGCCAGGCTCTGGATGCAGCCCCTGCAAAGATCAAGAGAGACAAGCATAGATTGTCGTGATCGCCCCAGCATGGCCTCGCCAACATTGGTTCGGCATGCTCATGAGCTTGTTAGCAGCCCTTCCCTGGCCCCTTCCCAACCGCCCGGACCTGCTGTCACAGGACCACGGTCGGCTCCTACACCACAACCTCGAGTCCCTCCACCTCTTGGCATGGATGCTGCGTGACTGAACCTGAAGGAACGGATCTGTTCGGAAGGAGTCCAACAGGTCCTCCTGGGGAGTAGGCAGCCGTCAACCAGACTGACTTACCCTGGCCAAGTGGACGAGGTTTTCCCACTGGGCATCCGAGCGTGGCATCTCTCCCTCACGTTCGTCCATACAGGCTGTCCTGGACTACCTGCTCCATTTGACGAGCCAGGGCCTGGCCCACTCTTCCATTAGAGTGCATTTAGCGTCCATCTCCGCTTTTCACCCGCCGATCCAAGGACAGACGGTGTTTTCCCATGAAATGATGATCAAATTCTTGAGAGGGCTCGAGAGACTCTTCCCGCAGGTACAGACTCCTGTCCCATAGTGGGATCTTAACTTGGTCCTCTCTAGGCTCACAGGCCCGCTCTTTGAGCTGCTGGGTTCCTGCTCCTTTTCCCACCTGTCATGGAAGGTTGTTTTCCTGGTGGTGGTGACGTCAGCGAGTTGGGTCTCTGAAATTAAAGCCTTGACCTCAGAACCACCATACACGGTCTTCTACAAAGACAAGGTTCAGCTGTGGCCCCATCCGGCCTTCCTGCTGAAAGTCGTATCCACCTTCCAGATGATCCCGGTGTTCTGTCCCAAACCGCAGAAGACCAGTGAAGAGAGGCGTATTTATGTGCTGGATGTTCGAAGGGCTTTGGCTTTTTCTTTAGACCGTACCAAGCCTTTCCGTAAATCAACTCAGCTCTTCATGGCCAGAGCAGATAGGATGAAGGGTCTTCCGGTGTCCTCACAGAGGATTTCCAATAGGATCACCTTGTGCATAAGGACCTGTTACAACCTGGTGGGGGTTCCGCCAATTGTCAGAGCCCATTTGACAAGAGCATAGGCATCTTCGGCAGCCTTCCTGGCGCACATCCCTATCCAGGACATCTGTAGAGCTGCAACGTGGTCCTCTGTCCATACGTTCACGGCTCATTATACCATCACTCACCAGGCCAGAGATGACGCTGGATTTGGCAGAGCTGTGTTGCAATCAAGACGTCCATGAACTCCTACCCACCTCCAGTGGTACTGCTTTGGAGTCACCTAATATGGAATGGACATGAGCAAGCACTCGAAGAAGAAAAGACAGTTAACTTTTCCATAACTGGTGTTCTTCGAGATGTGTTGGCTCCTGTCCATTCCACAACCTGCCCTCCTTCCCCACTGTTGGAGTTTCCAGCATGAAGGAACTGAGGGAGCAGGGAGCCAGCGGCGCCCCTTGTACCGTGCCATGCAGGTGCCACTCCAGGGGCCGCCAGAGCCAGTCCCCTACGGATAGTGCTGGGGAAAAATCTTACGGCACCGGTGCATGTGGTGAGCACACACACCTAATATAGAATAGACATGAGCAACACATCTCGAAGAACACCAGTTAGGGAAAAGGTAACTGTGTTTTAAGCCAAGCTGGTCGCCTGCCATATTTGCTAGTCTTTCTGCACATCGGGATGGTTTGTTCCTGCACCCTCAATAAGACTTCTTTAAAATACAGCCAGCTCTCCTGAACTCCTTTCCCCCTCAGATTAGCCTCCCAGGGGATCCTGCCCATCAATTCCCCGAGGGAGTCAAAGTCTGCTTTTCTGAAGTCCAGGGTCCGTATTCTGCTGCTCTCCTTTCTTCCTTTTGTCAGGATCCTGAACTCGACCATCTCATGGTCACTGCTACCCAGGTTGCCACCCACTTCTACTTCCCCTACCAATTCTTCCATGCTTGTGAGCAGCTGGTCAAGAGGAGCACGACCCCTACTTGGTTCCTCCAACACTTGCACCAGGGAGTTGTTCCCAACACACTCCAAAACTTCCTGGATTGTCTGTGCACCGCTGTATTGCTCTCCCAGCAGATGTCAGTGTGATTGAAGTCCCCATGAGAACCAGGGCATGTGATCTGGAAACTTCTGTTAGTTGTCCGAAGAAAGCCTCATCTACCTCATCCTCCTGGTCTGGTGGTCTATAGCAGATACCTACCACGACATCACCCTTGTTGCTCTCTCCTCTAAACTTAACCCAAAGACTCTCAACAGGCTTTTCTCCAGTTTCATACTGAAGCTCTGAGCAATCATATTGCTCTCTTACATACAGTGCATCTCCTCCCCCTTTTCTCCCCCGCCTGTCCTTCCTGAACAGTTTATACCCATCCATGACAGTGCTCCAGTCATGCGAGTTATCCCACCAAGTCTCTGTTATTCCAATCACATCATAGTTCCTTGACTGTGCCAGGACTTCCAATTCTTCCTGCTTTTTCCCCAGGCTTCTTGCATTCGTATACAGGCACCTAAGATAATTAGCCAATTGCCCTACTTTCTCAGTGTGAATCAGGAGGGCTCCCCATTGCACTCTCCTCCTTGTGTTTCCTCCCAATATCCCACTACCCCACTTCCCTCAGGGCTTAGGTCTCCATCTCTCGACAAACCTAGTGTAAAGTGCTCCTCACTAGGTTAGCAAACCTGCCTGCGAAGATGCTCTTCCCTCTCTTTGTTAGGTGGATCCCATCTCTTCCTAGCAATCCTTGTTCCTGGAACCCATGCCAGTTAGTAACCCGCACATGAGCTGTAAAGTGCCTGGGAGAGGCACATGTTAAAGAGAGGTGCTGTATCTGTAAGAGTTTCAGACCACATGCTCTCAAGGACAGAAACATATGATTAAAAGTCCTACTCATGGAGGCTGCCCTGCACCCTGCATCGGAGCCATGTTCTGACTCAGCACCCAGCACATTGGCCTCGGTGCTCAGTGCTCTGCCGGCACCAGGCTCCTCCTGGCACCGAGCCCCTTCACCAGTGCCCAAAAAGAGGCACAAGAAATCGTGGCCAACCAAAAGTAGCTCCCCTCTGCAATCACGGGAGCTCATGAATGAGTCGAGACCTGTGCCAGGCTGCAAGTCTTCTCTAAGGCCACCATTGCAGGCGGGGACACCAAGAGCATCCAGCCCTGCAAGAGATCCGCCACCGACTCCTGGAAGCGGTTGCGACCCTCTCCATTTCTTGGTGCCTTTGATGCCGGAGGCATTCCAAGCCATGAAGGACTTGATGTCTGTGCCCTTGCTGCCCACGCTCCAATACTGGGCTGGGCTACAGTGGCCCTTCTGGACTCCATGGGCCTACCACCAGCAGCAGGGCATCACCTCCAGAGCTTCTAGGTCCAAGCAATCTATGCAACACCATTCCAGGTCGCCACACAGGCATGCATCAAGGACAAGGGAGGCCACTCTCTCCAGGCCTCCCTCGGATCCCCAAGAGCAACTGGCACTTCCAGGCCCAATGGCCGAGGCGGTGCCAAGCACTGTGACACCTTGACAGGTGTCAGCCCCGCCAGGCCCTGAAGTGAGCTAGGGGACACACAGGAGCACAGGACACACAGGAGCATCTAGATGAGGGTATCCGGCAGCACCTCACTTCCTCCTCTTCCCCAGACGAGGCGGTGGCGGGCACATCAGTCTCAGGACCGCCACCAATCGACCACAGGGCTAACGAGGAGCTACTACGCAGGATCGCCATCAATATGGGCCTCCAGGCAGAAGAAATGGTCGAGCAGGAGGATCCGATCGTGGACATCCTGACGCCCGAGGGTCCCTCCAGAGTTGCGCTCCCTCTCATAAAGACCATACAGACGAATTACAACACTAGATGGCAGACCCCGGCCTCCATCATGTCCATGGCCAGGGGGGTGGAAAGGAAATACTTCCCCCCTTCCAAGGGCTACGAGTTCCTGTTCTGCCATCCGACTCCCTGTTCCCTAGTCGTTTCAGCAGTGAATAAGAAAGAACGACAGGGCCAACAAGCCTCGGCCCGAAAGGCCAAGGAGGCCAAGCATTTGGACCTATTCGGTAGGAAGGTCTACTCCTCCGGGGGCCTCCAGCTACACGTAGCCAACAAGCAGGCAATCCTTAATAGACATAACTTCAACTCTTGGACGGCTGTGTCCAAGTTTAAGGATCGCCTGCCCCAGGACTCCCACGCTGAGTTTGCGGCGTTAATTGAGGAAGGAAAGGCGGTGGCTAAGACTTCGCTACAAGCCTCCCTCGATTCAGCTAACTCTGCGGCCAGAACCATTGCTTCAGGGGTAGTCATGCAACGCTCAGTGTGGCTCCAGGCATTGGGCCTCCCTCCAGAGGTCCAGAATACCCTCCAAGACCTTCCCTTCAAGGGCTCGGGCCTTTTCTTGGAGTAAACAGACTCCAGGCTGCATGGCCTTAAAGATTCTAGGGCCACCCTGAAGTCGCTAGGGATGCATATGCTGGCAACCCAGAAAAAGCCCTTCAGGCCTCAGCCTCCACAGCAGAGGCAGTATCAACCCCGCCCCAGGCAGGAGCTGTATCGCAGGCGGGGCAGAAATAACAAGCGTAGACAGCAGAATAACGCGCCTAACCAAGGCCACAATAAACCCTAGCCCGGAAACAAGCAGGGATTTTGAAGGCGCACCTGAGGACAGTGTACCAACCCACTTCCCGGATCCATACCCACGGTTTTTAAACCAGCTATCCCACTTCTATTGTGCGTGGTCCCATATAACATCAGACCGCTGGGTCCTACGCACGGTACAGGTGGGATACTCCCTCCAGTTCTCCTCCTTCCCTCCCTCCCACCCACCTTCCCCCTCCCTCTTCAGGGACCCCTCTCACGAGCAACTCCTTATGCAGAAGGTTCTAATCCCTAAGGCAAAGGTGGGTCTTCGACCCATTTTAGACCTTCGCGGACTCAACAAATTTATGGTCAATCTCCGGTTCTGCATGATTTCCCTAAGCACTATCATTCCATCGTTGGATCCAGGGGATTGGTACGCTGCCCTCGACATGAAAGATGCATACTTCCATATTGCTATTCATCCGGCGCACCGACGCTTCCTCTGGTTTGTCGTAAACCAATATCACTACCAGTTCATGGTTCTCCCGTTTGGGCTGGCCACAGCCCCTTGAGTGTTCACGAAATGCATGGCGGGGGTGGTGGCCTTCCTGCAGAAAAGGCAAGTTCAGGTATACCCATACCTCGATAACTGGCTACTGACAGGTCGTTCCAAGGACGAGGTCCAGTCCCACGTGACGATGGTCATGGACATGTTTCACAGACTGGGGCTCCTCGTCAATGTACCCAAATTGTCACTCATACCTACCAAAAGGATAGAGTTTATAGGGGCAGTCCTGGACTCGGTATGGGCAAAAGCGAGCCTTCCAGAGCCCAGGTTCCGAGCCATAGAACAGATTGTCAAATCAATGCTTCAATATCCTACCACGACAGTCCGGTGTTGCCTGCAGCTAATAGGGCTTATGGCAGCATGCACGTACGTGGTCAAGCATGCCCGACTGAGACTCAGGCCCATGCAAGCGTCGCTCGCACTGTCTTACCGTCTGTACTGAGACCCCCGGACCTTGTGGTGACGATCCCGGGACAGGTTCTAGAATCCCTGCATTGGTGGCTGAACCGACCCGTGGTCTGTGCAGAGGTCCCCTTCGCCAAGCCCCAACCTTCTCTAGTAACGTTAGTAACAGATGTGTCAGATCTGGGCTGGGGCGCACACTTAGGGGATTTGAGGACACAAGGCTTGTGGTCGAGGGACGAAGTACCTCTCCATATTAACCTGAAGGAGCTCAGGGCGGTTCGTCTGGCCTGCCAAACCTTTCACACCACTTTGCAAGGTCACAGCGTGACAGTCCTGACAGACAACACCACCGCCATGTTCTGTATAAACAAACAAGGCGGAGCCCACTCCTCACCTCTCTGCTGCGAGGCTCTTCTTGTCGGGGACTTCTGTATAGCCCGATCCATTCAGCTCGAAGCATCCTACCTTCCAGGGGTACGGAACAAGCTGGCGGATCGCCTCAGCAGGTCATATCACTTGCATGAGTGGTCAACGGACATCATACAGTCAGTCTTCAAAAAGTGGTGTTATCCCCAAGTAGACCTCTTCGCCACCAAGAGCAACAGATAGTGCCCTCAGTTCTGCTCATTCCAAAACCACAGTCTGGTCTCGATTGCTGATGCGTTCGTAATACCATGGGGCAAGGGTCTGAAGTATGCCTTCCCTCCTATCCCACTCATCTACTGGGTCCTCAAGATTCGCAGGGACAGGGCGACAGTAATCATCATCGCCCCATCTTGGCCCCGGCACCATTGGTACACAACCCTCCTAGAGCTGTCCATAGACGCCCCGATAGCCCTGCCCCTCCACCCAGATCTGATCACGCAGGACCATGGGCGCCTCCTTCACCCGAACCTGCAATCTCTACATCTCATGGTGTGAAAACTCCATGGCTAAATCCCATGGAGAACCAGTGCTCTCAGTCAGTGAGACAAATTCTCCTCGGCAGTAGGAAACCTTCCACTAGCGCTTACCTACCTGGCGAAATGGAAAAGGTTTTCCTGTTGGTGTCTCCCAAGCGCCTTCAACCGCTCCAGGCTCCTATCCCGATTATTTTAGACTACCTCCTACACCTTAAGCAACAGGGTCTATCCTTTTCCTAAATCAGAGTACATCTGGCAGACATTTCAGCCTTTCATCCAGGGGAGTCTGGGCGCTCGGTGTTTTCAAATCCCATCGTGGGGCGATTCCTCAAAGGGCTGGAGAGGGTGTTCCCGTATTCTCGCCCACCAGTCCCAACCTGGAACCTGAACTTGGTCCTCTCTAAACTCAAGAGCCCACCATTTGAGCCCCTGGCCACTTGTTCCCTCCTCTACCTTTCTTGGAAGGTGGCGTTCCTGGTGGCCATTACATCAGCAAGGAGGGTGTCCGAGCTGAGAGCCCTCACCTCCGAACCACCTTACATGGTGTTTCATAAGGGCAAGGTGCAGCTTAGACCAAACCCCAAATTTCTCCCCAAGGTGGTCTCCCAATTCCACATAAGTCAGGACATTTGCTTACCGTTGTTCTTTCCAAAACCCCACATGAGCCTGAGACACCGCAACCTACACACGCTGGAGCCTTGGCGTTCTACATAGAGAGCACGAAACCTTTCCGCAAGTCGACCCAATTGTTCATCGCCATAGTTGACAGAATGAAGGCCTTCCTGTCTCTGCGCAACGCATATCGTCCTGGATCACAGACTGCATTCGCACGTGCTATGAGCTGGCCAAAGTCCCAGCCCCAGTGATTATGGCCCATTCAACCAGAGCGCAGGCATCCTCGACAGCCTTTCTGGCTCAGGTCCCTATCCAGGAGATCTGTAAAGGAGCCACCTGGTCTTCAGTGCACATGTTTACAGCCCACTATGCTGTTAACCAACAGGCCAGAGATGATGCGGCGGTCGGCAGAGCTGTTCTTCAGTCAATCGTTCCATGACTCCTACCCTCCTCCAATGGTAAGCTTGGAAGTCACCTAATTGGAATGGACGTGAACAATCACTCGAAGAAGAAAAAACGGTTACTTACCTCTCGTAACTGTTGTTCTTCGAGACGTGTTGTTCACGTCCATTACAATACCCACCCCCCTTCCCCTCTGTCGGAGTCAACGGCAAGAAGGAACCGAAGGGGGATCGGACCAGCAGGGTAATATATACACCGCCATAAGGGCGCCACTCTAGGGGGCTCCCCTGCTGTCCCGATGGAAGCTGCTAAGGGAAAAAGTTTCCGACGTCCGTGCATGCGGCGCGCGCACACCTAATTGTAATGGACATGAACAACACATCTCGAAGAACAACAGTTACGAGAGGTAAGTAACCATCTTTTAGTTACGTTTTAGTTGTGGGTTATCCCACCCTGCACCCCCCACTACCATTTCACTCCCGGCCTGGTGGTGTGGGCATACCTCGGTCTCAGGGTTTCAAGCCATGCTGGTCCTTCCCGAAGCCTATACCAAAGGGAGACCCACACAAATTCTGCCTGAAGTGCCTGGGAGAAACACACTAGTCGGATAAGTGTAAAATCTGCAGAGGCTTCAAGCCCAGAACCAAAAAGGAAGGAGACTTTCGGCTAACATGCCCTCCTGATGGAGTCAGTCCTTTGTCCGCAGCTAGCCCAGGTGGCATCTGACCCCAAGCCTGGCACTTCGGTGCACAGCACTCCAGCCTCGGTACAGAAGGCTTTGGTGCTGAGAAAAGACTAGGCCAGGGGTCAGCAACCTATGGCACGCGAGCTGATTTTTAATGGCACACTGCTGCCTGCTGGGGTCCCACTCAGCCCGCTGCCGAACCCTGACAGGCAGCAGCATGCCATTAAAAATCCTGCCCGACCCAGCCCGCTCTTCTCTGCCCCTCGCTCTGTCTGGTGGGGGAAGGGGGCAGAAGCAAGCTTGGTCCTGCCGGCTGCTGCTGTACTGCAGGCTCCGCCGGCAGCCAAGCTTCCCCCTCCCCCGCCTCTTCCCCCAGCGTGCTGCGTCGAGCCCCGCCTCCTCTCCCTCCCTGCCGCCGATGGCCCTTGCGAGGGAGGGGAGAAGAGCAGCCCCAGCGCCCTCGCTGTTCAGACCGGTAAGGAGGCGGAGAAGAGGCAGGGGGAAGGTGGGTAGGAGTGGGGTGTATCCCTCCAGCCCCCGGCCGTGAGCCGCTCAGGGGGCAGGGAGCACCCCCCTGATCCCAGCCCACCCCCCCAGCCCTCTTCCCTGACCCCTGCACCCCCTTGCACCCCCGCCCCCTGTATGCCCCCCCATGACCCCATCCTTGATTCCTGCACCCTCCACACATACCCGGCCCCCCCACACCCCATGCCCTGACTCCTGCACCCCCTCACATGCCCCCAGCCCCCTGCCCTGACCCCTGCACCCCCTTTGCACCCCCGCTCCCTGCATCCCCCCCACGACCCCATCCCTGACTCCTGCACCCTCCACACATACCCAGCCCCCCACACCCCATGCGCTGACTCCTGCACCCCCTCACATGCCCCCAGCCCTCTGCCCTGACTCCTGTACCCTCCACACATACCCAGCGCCCCCAAACCCCCCTGCCCTGACTCTTGCACCCCCCACATCCCCACCCTGAGCACCAGGTTGACAGCGGGCTGAACGGGGCCAGCGGCTGGGACCCCAGCTGGCAAGGAGCTGGCAGCCAGAACCGCAGACCGGCAGCGGGCTGAGCAGGGCCGGCAGCCGGGACCCTGGCTGGCAGGAGCCAGCGGAGCCCGCTGCTGGTCTGGGGTGCCGGCCCCGCTCAGCCCATCGCCGGTCTGGGGTCCCGGCCCCGCTCAGCCCGCTGCTGGCCCGGGGTTCTGGCTGCCGGCCCCTTGCCAGCTGGAGTCCCAGCCCCGGCCCCGCTCAGCCTGCCGCCGGCCTAGGTGAACGGAACCCCAGGCTGGCAGCGGGCTGAGCAGGCCGTCGACTTAAGATCAGCATTTTAATTTAATTTTAAATGAAGCTTCTTAAACATTTTGAAAACCTTGTTTACTTTACATACAACAGTAGTTTAGTTTTATTATATATAGACTTATAGAGAGAGACCTTCTAAAAAACGTTAAAATGTATTACCGGCACACGAAACCTTAACTTAAAGTGAATAAATGAAGACTCGGCACACCACTTCTGAAAGGTTGCCGACCCCTGGACTAGGCTAAGGACTCTCGGCACCGCGATTGCCCAGCACCGAAGACCGCCTCTAATGCAAGCGCCAGGCACCATTCCCATTTGCCGGTGCCACACAAGAAAAAGAGAACGGACAGGGGGCACTCCCCCACTAAAGTAGGGTAGCGAACAGGCATCAGTGGGGTGCATCCTGCGTCGGAACACCTGGCCTCGATCCCGCCTATACCGGCACCATTGACTCCGGCCTTGTGGGGAGGTCCGTTGAGTCCGTTCCAAGTGGAGTTACCGGCGCGGGACGACATGGAAGAGGACATAGTCCCCCCAACCCACACTGGACACATTTGAAGCGGCCAGGGAACCAATCACGATGATGGCACAGATCCCTCTCCAGCATCGGCTCCCGCACTGGCACCGGCTCTGCAAAGAGAATATAGGATGCGGATAACCCACAAGCTTAAAGATCAACTATCAGTTATATTGATATGAATTATACCCAGGTAATATGCAAACCATCAGAAAGTTGTATCTGGGCTGTATTTTTCCAATAAATTGATTTATTTTGTTTTCATAATTAATTACCTAACATTGGTACTAAAATTAGTAGTAGAAAGTTTTTATTGTGATAAATATTGTGATAGACCCAGGCCAGTTGGGTACAGCAGAGTAGTAGATGAAAAGGGCTCAGTAGACTGTAACCCTGGCCCTAGAGAGAGAAGGGCTACGTGGACCGTCGCAGTGAGCCTCTGAGGCTAGCATAAACTGCCTGGAAGCACGGGACCCACGGAGATAAGGTCAGACCTCTGCCACAATATATATGCCAAAAACATGTTATTTTACCAGGATATTTCTGTGAAAGTTAGTGCTATTTTGTCTATGTTCTCACAGGAAAACAAGAGAGGATATATAATTTTTTTTTACACCGTGAATAAGGAAAATTATCCTTCTTTTCATATGAATAAATGAAAAAACGTTTGATTAATTTTGTTAGGGAAACACAAAGTTTATCCAGACTATATATAACATATATTTACAAATGTTTATTCTGATTTAATTTTCGCTATGAAACAATGAATTCTTGGGATTTTTCTTCTGCCATACTATAAAAATACAATGCATTATGCATATACACCGCTACCTTGATATAACGCGACCCGATATAACACAAATTCGTATATAACACGGTAAAGCAGTGTTCGGAGGGGGCGGGGGAGGCTGCTCACTCCGGTGAATCAAAGCAAGTTCAATATAACATGGTTTCACCTATAACACGGTAAGATTTTTTGGCTCCCAAGGGCAGCGTTCTATCGAGGTAGAGGTGTATGTGATTTATAAGTCTATATAAGAATGTTTACATAGCATACTACCTATAATAAAATATTATCTTGCGCGCTCCAAACTTGCCGAGCAGAAAATCCCAGTCTTTTTTCTAGGCGGACATCTCTCTTCGTGCTCGCTTCTCTATCCTCTGTCTCCCCCAGGACCACTAATTAATCTCGAGTAAACACCTTGGACACACAGAGTGACAACAAGCTATATGCATGGAAGAGAGAGAAAGAATTTACCGGAAAAAAGAGTGGCTATCTCTAGACAGGCATTGAGAAAGTGAGAAAAACTAGCCTATATTCAAGCAAATACAATGAATATTATAGGCTTTAATAGCCTATAAATCATATATGCATAGTTTGAAATAACTTGCTCACCAAGTACTCAGAATATTTTGATATATATGTATATTTTCCTTCACTTCTCTCAAAACCTGTCACTCTCTGATATTTACTGTGAAGGTTCCCGAAACTGACAGAGGGAAGCCAACACAAATTTATCCTCCTTAAGATCCACTCGACCCAAGTCCATAAGACGATCATCTGCAAACTTAATCACGTGAAGCATGGATAGCGCATGAAGCAGAAAGTGGCGTGCGCACTAAAATACACAATTGTACATATGTACAGATCAAAAGAAGAAAGAATACACTAACATAGGAGTATGAGCTTGGCAGGATTGCTTCATGACACTGCCGTCTCCAACCTCACATTTTCCCTGTTTTTATCGGCAGTGAGATTTGTTTATTTAAATAAGTTATGAATGCACGGTAGCACCTGGCTAACAAAACGCTGCCTTAGGAGACTGATAGCAGGCTTACTCGTAGAAATACTAAATAGTAATAATAAATATTAGAAATACTAATTTTACAAGTGCAATTATTGTTTTTTCTCAGCCCTGGCCTCCCGCCCGTCAATAATGAACAATTAATGAAGGGTAAGCGTATTTGTGTAGTCAGATGTGTATATTTTTGTCATATTTGAATGAAAATTTTTATTTTGAGATTTAGAATATTTAGAGAGAATCTTTTTTTCCCCATATCTCCTTTATTTATCAACCGATTTTGATAAAATTTGAAATGGAGTCAGTTTTTTCTTTTTTACAGGCCCCTCAAATTGCGAGGCCCTAAGCTGTAGTTTAGTTAGTTTATACCTTAATCCGGCACTGCGCTCCCGGCACCGTTCCCGGCACTGCTCGAGGTAGGACGAAGGGCAGCCATTGCCCATGATGTCCTGGCATCCAGAGTGGTAGGGGCTAGCCCAATGGCCCTTTTGGACACCATGGGTCTACCACCAGGCCCAGGGCCCAGGCTCCAGATCCCTGTCAGTATCTTCAGAGGTACAGATCCCTCACTCTGCCACCTCAGTGACCCGGGAGCCTCCGCGTGGACAAGAAATGGGCGCCCAGGTCAGCGCCTGCACAGATGCGGAGCCCGGCACTGGCACCAATACTAAGACTGGCGCGTAACCAGGAACCAGCACTGTCCCCAGCATGGCTGAAGGGGCCGCCACGCAGGGGGATCCCCACGAGCTGGAGGGTCAAGAAGACCCAGTGCCCCCGAGGGCATTGTCCTCGTCCTCCCCGGATGAGGCAGTGGCAGGTATCTCCACCACACTGCCTGCTCTGGACACCAGGGCACATCAGGACCTGCTCAGGAGGGTGGCCCAGAACCTGAATATGCAGGCGGAGGAGGTCTCGGTGGTGATCGATCCCATGGTGTACATTCTGGCCCCTGAAGGATCTTCGAGGGTGGCTCTGCCCCTCATTAAGACAGTCAAGAACACCACTAAGGTGTTGTGGCACACACCTGCCTCTCTTCCCCCCACGGCTAAAGGGGTGGAGCACAAATATTTTGTGCCATCTAAAGGGTATGAACACCTGGAGGTGGCTAACTTTAAGGAACAGCAGGGGCCAACCCCCAAGTCCAAGGAAGCAAAAAAGATGGATCTCTTCGGTCAGAAGGTGTACTCCATGGGGGGAAATCCAGCTTCACATATCTAACCAGCAGACAGTCCTCAGCCATCATTGCTAAAAATTCTGGAACAACTTGTCCAAGTTCCATGAATTGCTTCCAGCAGACTCCCACTCCAAGTTTGAGGCAGTCCTGGAGGTGAGGGCAAGGTGATTGCAAAGACCGCAGGCCGCCTTCGACTCAGCAGATTCAGCTACTTGCACGATGGTTACCACCATAGCCATGAGACGCAGTACATGGCTTCAGCTCTTGGGGCTCCCGCTTCTATCCAGGACCTACCCTTTAACTGTTCAGGACTCTTTTCAGAGCAGACAGACTATAGGCTCTATAGCCTGAAGGACTTGTGGACAACCCTTAAATTCCTGGGGCTGCATACGCCGTCCCCGGAAAGGAAGCCGTTCAAACCTCAGCCCGCCTTGCGCTTCTACTCTGCTCCTCCCAGGCAGGACTATAATAGGAAGTGGGGCAGAAGTAATGGGAGGCGCCCATCTCAGTCCTCCTCAGGCCAGGGCCAAGGGGCAATGTGTACCGAACTTTTGAAGGTGCGCCCGAGGGTGGAGCACCTGTTCATTACCTGGATCCTTCCCCTCCTTTTGTGAATAATCTATCCCATTTCTACCGTGCCCGGTCTCAAATAACCTCAGAATGATTGGTCTTGAGCTTGGTAGAATTGGGATATTCGCTCCAATTCTGTTCTCTCCTGCCTTCCCACCCACCATCCCTGTCCCTCTTCAGGGACCCTTCTCATGAGCAACTTCAGTGCAGGAGGTGCAAGCACTCCTGCAACTTGGGGCAGTAGAGGAGGTTCCTCTGAAGTTCAGGGGCAGGGGGTTCTACTCCCTTTATTTCCTAATCCCCAAGGCCAAGGGTGGGCTTAGTCCCATTTGAGACCTGCAAAACCTCAACAGATTCATGAAGAAATTGAAGTTCCACATAGTCTCCCTGGCTTCAATCATTCCTTCTCAGGATCTGGGGGACTGGTACGTCGCCCTCGACTTGAAGGATGTGTACTTCCATGTGTCCGTAATCCCACAGACGGTTCCTAGGATTCGTGGTGAACAACACCCACTATCAGTTCGCGGTCTTCTCCTTTGGCCTCTTGGTGGCCCCCTCGGGTGTTCACCAAGTGCATGGCCATCGTGGCAGTCTTCCTACGGAAGCGTCAGGTGCAAGTATTCCCATACCTGGATGACTGGCTAATCAAGGGCCTATCTTGGGCCCAAGTGGAGGACTATGTGAGACTGGTGCGCATGATGTTCCTCGGGCTTGGCCTCATTCTAAATGTGGCAAAGTCAACCTTAACCCCCACTCAAAGGATAGAGTTCATTGGAGCCCTCCTAGACTCCACTCAGGCCAAGGCCTTTTTTCTGGAATCCCAGTTCCTCGCCATGAGTGCCATCATAGAGGATCTCAAAAGATTCCCCACCACTATGCCACAGAACTGCCTAAAATTGCTCGGGCACATGGCTGCCTGCACATATGTGGTACAGCATGCCAGACTGCGGCTCTGCCCCCTTTAGGCTTGACTAGCCCGAGTTTACAGACCGAACCAAGACCACCTAGACAGACTGGTCGCACTCACTCTTCAGGTCCTTGAGTCCCTCCGGTGGTGGCTCAACCCACAAACAGTATGTGCGGGAACACCCTTCTCCAGACCTCAGCCTTCACTGTCACTAGTCACAGATGGGATGGGGAATATACCTAGGTGCACTCAGGACTCAAGGTCTGTGGTCCCAGGCAGAACTTTCGCTGCACCTCAACATCAGGGAGCTGCGTAAGTGCGCCTCACTTGCCAGATGTTTCAAACCCATCTACAGGGCAGATGTGTATCAGTATTGACAGACCACACCACAGCCATGTTCTATATAAACAGACAGGGTGTTGCTCGCTGCTCTCCCCTGTGTTAGGAAGCCCTCAGCATATGGGACATCTGCATCGCCCATTCATACACTTGGAGGCATCGTATCTTCCGGGCTCGCAAAACGAACTGACTGATCATCTCAGAAAGTTTTTTCATGGCCATGAGTGGTCTCTCCACCCATACGCCGCGATCAACATTTTCCAAAGGTGGGGATCTCCCCAGATAGACGTGTTCGCTACATGAAGAAACAGGAAGCCTCAGTTTTGCAATCTTACACTGTTAAAAGCCTTCTGTTCCTTCCTGAATCACAGCCCGGGCTTGCTCACGGACGCCTTTCTCCTCTCGTGGAAGGGGCGCCTGCTGTACTCATTCCTGCCTTTCCCGCTCATCCACAAGGTCCTCCTCAAGGTCCAATGGGAGAAAGCATCCTGGATCCTCATAACATTGGTGTGGTCCCATCAACATTGGTTCACCACGCTGTTAGACCTGTCAGTGGATACACCTATAGCCCTGCCCATGGTTCCAGACATGATCACGCAGGACCACAGCTGCCTTCAGCATCCCAACCTAGAGTCTCTCCACCTCACACTATGGAAACTCCATGGATGAACTCATTAGAGCTCGTGTGCTCTGATTTGGTTAGGGAGGTCCTCCTTGGCAGTAGGAAGCCCTCTGCTCACGCCACTTATCTGGCTAAGTGGAAGAGATTTTCTGTTTGGTCTCTACAGAAGGGCACTCCTCCATTGCTGTCATCGATTCCCTTCGTCCTAGACTATCTACTTCACCTGAAACAGCAGGGTCTGGTGGTGTTGTCAATCAAGGTGCACCAGGCCACTATTTCGGCTTTCCATCTCAGCTCAGCTGGGCGGTCGGTATTTGCTAACCTCATGGTTGTCCGCTTCTTCAAGGGGCTGGACAGGCTGTACCCTCAGGTATGGCAGGACAAGGGCAAGGACAAGGTGCAGTTGCGGCTGCACCCAGCGTTCCTCCCGAAGATAGTTTCACTATTTCACGCAATCAGGACATCTTTCTTCCAGTGTTCTGCCTTAAGCTGAATGCTAATGACAGGGAATGCATGCTACATTCCCTGGATGTCAGACAGGCAATGGCTTTCTACATTGAGCGGACAAAGCCGTTTAGAAAATCAACACAGCTCTTTGTCGCCATTGCTGAGCAAATGAAAGGACGTCCGATTTCATCCCAAAGGATCTCTTCTTGGATCACGGCCTGTATCCGGGCATGCTATAACCTAGCAAAGATACCGGCCCCAACATTAACAGCGCACTCCACAAGATTGCAAGCTTCATCTTCAGCATTCCTGGTGCAGGTCCCTTTTCAGGATATCTGCAGGGCGATGATGTGGTCGTCTAGTCACACTTTTATGTCGCACTACGCCATTACACAGCAGGCTAGAGAGGATGCCATATTTGGTAGAGCTGTGCTACAGTCTGTAACTCAGTAAATGCTGACCCCTCCTCTGGGGAACTGCCTAGGATTCACCTATTTGGAATCGACGTGAGTAATCATTGGAATTAAAAACGGTTACCTACCTTTCGCAACTGTTGTTCTTTGAAATGTGTTGCTCATGTCCATTCCAAGACCCACCCACCTTCCCCTCTGTCGGAGTATCGGGCAAGAAGGAACTGAAGAGATGACGGGTCCGCAGGGACTTATATACACTGCCATGAAGGCGCGACTCCGGGGGGCTCCACAGCCGAACCGATGGGTACTGCTAGAGGAAAAACCTTCCGACAACTGTGCACTTGACGCGCACAGACCTACTTGGAATTGGCATGAGCAACACATTTTGAGGAACAACAGTTGCGAAAGGTAAGTAACTGTTTTCTCTTGCAGTTGTCCATTCAGGAGCTTCACTTCGAGGCCAACGCCCTTTTTTCGCAGCATATGGACACCAGGCTGCATGGGCTAAAGGACTCGAGGGCCACCCTGCGCTCCCTGGGCCTTTATACACCTCAGGCCTCAAGGAAGCAGTTCAGTCTGCCCCCTCCCCAAGCCAGATACTTGGGGCTGCTGCTCCTATAGGAACAACAATAGGGGCTTCAAATGCTGCCATTCTGGCCCATCCTCCTTGGCCCAGCAGTCAGCTCCCGCCCGTCACTTCAGTGGGCAGCGGCAGGCATTTGGAGGATGTACCTGAGGGCGAGACACCAGACTTGACCCTGGATTGGCTCCCCCTTTTGTTTTTGAATCAGTTATCCCAATTCCTTCTGGCATGGCACCGAATCACCTCGGACTGTTGGGTGCTCGACACCATCGCATCAGGTTATACCCTACAGTTTTCTTTCACTCCCTCCCACCCCCTTATCCCTTCCCTCTTCAGGGACCCTTCTCATGAGCAACTCCTCATCCAGGAGGTGGAAGCACTCCTGGGGGTGGGAGCCGTATTGGAGGTTCCTTAAGAGCTGAGAGCGAGGGGGTTTTACTCCCAATACTTCCTAATCCCGAATGCCAAAGGGGGCCTCAGACCCATTCTGGACCTGTGTCTCCTCAACAAGTATCTGCATGGTTTTCTTAGCCTCCATTATTCCCCCACTGGGTCCAGGAGACTGGTACGACGCCCTAGACCTAAAGGACGTCTACTTCCATAATTCTATTTTTCACAGACGATTCCTCTGCTTTGTAGTAGGCTAACACCATTTCCAGTTTACGGTGCTGCCCTTCGATCTTTCGACTGCTCCACGGACCTTCACAAAGTGTATGGTGGTGGTAGCCTGTGATGGGGCACCTGCTCAACACTGGTTTCTAAGGGGTTAATAGAGCCCTTGGAAGGCTGCGCAGGAGTCAGCCAATCAGAGAGGGGCTGCGAGGAGCAGCCAGTCGGGACTGGGCTGGCCCTTATAAGAAGAGCTGCAGAACGGAGCAGCATCAGTCACTCCCTGGAGCTTGAGGAGGGAGGTGGACTGGCTGCCTTGCAGGTGGAGGGCAGCAAGCACCCTGGACATAGCAGTGTTGCAGGCAGAGACCCAGGGAGCTAAAGGCAGTTCCTGGTGGGCTACAGGGGTCTGCAGGCTGAGGCCCAGAGGCAAGGGCAAAGAGGGTGCTGGGGCCACGGAGAAGTGGCCCAGGGATATCTATAGAGGAGTCAGAGGGGGCGCAGCAAGTAACGGCCATCTACAGGTCCCTGGGCTGGGACCTGGAGTAGTGGGCGGGCCCGGGTCCCCTCCACCCCCACTTGCCACTGAGGGAAGTGGCTGGACAGCAGACTGTGATACTGTCCCCCCGGAAGGGGGGGAACCCAGAGCGTAACATGGACAGAGGGCTGTGTCACTGAAGAGGACACCGCGGTCCTGGGAGTGATGTGGGTCCTAGCGTAGAAGTGATGACGGCAAGGCACCAGCAGAAGAGGGCACACTGGTGAGAAGAGCTAATCCCAGTGACAGCCAGCAGGAGGCGCTGGCTTCGTAAGTCGCACCCCGTCACATAGCTGCTTACCTGAGACGTCGAGGAGTGTAGATTTACCTATACCTCGACTACTGGCTGATTAGAGGCACGTCACAAGCCCAGGTTCAGTGCAGGCTTGAGGTAGTGCAGACCACTTGTCAGGACCTAGGTCTGCTTATAAACAAGCAGAAATCCACTCTGACCTTTGTTCAATGGATAGAGTTTATAGGAGCAGTACTCGACTGTACCCAAGCCAGAGCCTTCCTGCCAGAGTTTCGGTTCCGGGCTATGACAGACCTCATCACTCGCATAAAGGCCCATCCCATCATCACCGCTTGAGTCTGCCTCCAACTGCTAGGCACATGGCAGCACGTACATACGTGATCCGGCATGCGAGGCTACACCTCAGGCTTCTGCAGGCGTGGCTTGTGACAACCTACATTCCTGGCAGGCACAGTTTGGACCTACTGATCACGGTCCCATCATGCATTCTGGCATCCCTGGACAGACCCCAGATTGGTGCTGAAAGGAATTCCCTTCTCAACCCTGTCTCCTTTGGTGACATTGCTTTCCGATGTGTTGGATCTGGGCTGGGGAGCACACCTCTGTGACCTCAGCATGCAAGGTCTCTGGTCGCAAAGCAATCGTTCCCTCCACATAAATGTCAGGGAGCTCAGGGCTATACTCCTTGCCTGCCAGGCGTTCCTCCTCTACTTAAGGGACAGAGGAGTTCACATTCTGATGGACAATACCATCACGATGTTCTACATCAACAAGCAAGACAGAGCTCGCTCATCAGCCCTATGCCAGGAGGCCATCCAGCTTTGGGACTTTCGTGTGCCACATGCCATTCATCTGGTAGCTTTGCACCTCCCGGGGGTCAGGAACTCATTAGCAGATCTCCTCAGCAGGTCTTTCTCGTCTTGCCATGAGTGGTCTCTCCACCCGGAGACGGTCAGCATGATCTTCCAGAGATGAGGGACTTCCCAGGTGGACCTGTTTGCATCCAGGTCGAACAAGAAGTTCCGGCAATTCTGCTCGTTTTGGGGTTTATAGCAGCCCTAGCTCGACAGAGGATCCCTATCCGATGCCTTTCTACTCCCATGGACAGAAGCGCTCCTATATGCGTTTCCACCAATACTCCTGGTGGACAAGGTCCTCTTAAAGCTTGGGCTCTGAGACCATGTGAGGGGGGTGGATCTCAGAGCCCCAGCTCCAGCCTGAATTCAAACATCTTCAGTCCTATTTTTAGCCCTGTAGCCCAAGCCCCGTAAGCCCAAGTCAGCTGAACCAGGCTCTGAGACTTGGTGCAGCAATTTTTTTTATTTCAGTGTAGACATACCCTTAGACCAGGGGTTCTCTCAACAAATTTTTTCGTGGCCACAGAGTGCGGCCACCAACTCTTGCTAGTGACTGTTCTGACAGATTTTCCTAAAATACTTAATTAATTTTAGGAAAAACAAATGAATATGCACATATACATGTCCAAATCATTGCAATTTATTTATGTAGGGGGTTGGGGTTTTTTTGCAGACTGAATAATAAAAATATCAGGTTGTATTTTGGTGCCCTTGGCTCCCGCTGCCTCCCCCGGGGCCCCACTGCTCCCTCCCCCCATTGCCCCAAGCTCCCTTCCATGGCCTCGCACCCCATACTCACCCCGCTCCTTGCCTCTTGACCACGGTGCCCGATAAGGCCAGCCCTACTGGCCTGGGCTGAAGCCCAGAGCCAAAGCCCCACGGCTGGAGCTGGAGCGGGGCAGGGAGAAGTGAGAACTGAAGCCTGGAGCCCCGCCACCCTGGGGGACTGAAGCCCAGAGCCTGGAGGTCCCCCAGCTTCAGCTGGGGTGGCGGGAAATGAAGTATGGAACCCACTGCCAGAGCCCCAAGGCTGAAGGGGCGGGAGGAGTCTCATGCCAGGGAGGGGCCACTGCTTGGCCCCCTACTCCATCTCTGTCCAGGAGGCTATTGTGTCCGCAGGAAAAACTGCTGCTGTCCACATGTGGCCACGATGGCTGCATTTAAGAAATGCTACCATAGAGTCTCGGGCACTAGCGGTGGCCATCTCTCCTTGGCAATAAGAGTACCACCTTTCCTATTAGATACAGATCTTGTTGTAAATTTTCATTTTTTGTCACCTCCACGTTAGGTTACTGAAATGCTTGCTTCACGTTGAGGCCATTCTGAAACTGAAGCTAGTACAGATCTGTCTCATCTTACAGGCATTTAACATGCGCGAATTCAGCTTTACGCGGTCGGCAAAAAAAAAAGAGAGAAAAATAGCAATTTATGTACTGTTCCTGTAGTGTGGGTGATTCCGCCCGCCATTACACTCAATGGGATTTTGACTATACGCGGTTTTCGCTTTACGCGCTGACCGTGGAATGTAACCCCAGCGTAAGATGAGACAGACCTGTATAGAATGTGGATGCCTGCTGACTAGTGGTGGGGTCTCAGAGAAAGCACACAACACTAAGTGCTCTGGTGTCTCCCCTGACTGTCAGTTTAATGAGTAGAATTGAAGGTGTTGGTTTTAAACTGTAAATCCCTAAGAATTTGTTAGCTGGTTACCTGAGAGATTGGCTCTCTCCTGATGGGCATTGCCAAGTTGCAGTCAGCAGAGATCTGCAAGCTGGAAACCCCTTGGTATAGAGAACAGGGGCTTCTGGCAGAACCAGTACATTATCTGTTAGCCTTCCTCAACTTTGGAGTTCACTCCCCTACATAGTCTTTCTTAGTCTGGTTTTGTTCATGTTTGAGGCATACTGCAAAGCACAGTATTTTTCTTGAGTATTTTAGGATGAGACAGGTTGATCACTGAATTATGTTGTGCTTGTATGAATTATTATTGGTAATGGACTGGTTTTCTTGCTGTTTTTATAGACTGTCTATTAAGCATAATACATGTCTCTTCACTCTTGCATGAAATGCTGTTTTATTATAGCTAAGTGCTCACAACTTGGAAAGATGCCAGAAAATTGAAACAAATACAATAAGTACATGAAGTTTTGGAATAGAAAAGTTTTGTCGTTATTGGAGTTTTAACTTAAAAAAATAAAAAGTGGTGAAATGAGTGGAATGCTGGAAAGATGGGAGCTAGGGGCTGAAGCTGTTTCTCCATCTGCAGCCTATCCAAGCCCTTCCTACCCAGAACAGCAGCCCAAGGGAAAGCTTTGTAAGAGTTCTCCTTGCTACAGACTGCCTGGTTCTCAGACTGTGGGTTGGGACCCCAAAGTGGGTCTGGACCCCATTTTAATGGGGTTGCCAGGGCCAGCATTAGACTTGCTGGGACCTGGGGCTGAAGCTGAAGCCTGATCTCCACTCCCACCCGGGGTGGCGGGACTCTGGCTTGGTTGTCAGAATGGGGTTGCGGTGCAATGAAGTTTGAGATCCCGGCCTAGACTGTGAGGGAGCAGTAGGCTGCTGCACCAACACATTCCTCCTCTCCCCCCCCCCCCCCCCCCCCCCCCACTTCTGAGGCTGATTGTGGGAAATAAAGGCACCTATTCCTCTGCTAATAGTACAGTAGTAGCAGGGGAGGCTGGGTTTTGGAGCCTGGTTGCAGGTATGCAGTGTACCCATCTCCAGACATGACAGACTTTGAAGGAATGAGAATCCCCTTAAAGCTCCTTCTCCCCCCAGTAGTAGGTATTAGATGAAGGCTGTTTGGCAGGGTTTGCTGCTAGTTTTTAGTTGCTTATTTATTTTTCTAACATGTCAAAGGCCCCTGCAGTTTCACATGGTTGCCTTTATTTAGATTCATTTTAAAAAATGGATTGTTATGTAGTATTGTTATGTTCTGTTACAGCTGTGCACTTACACTGCAGAGGTGGCTGTCTTTCCATGGAAGACAGAGTGATCCCTCTGTAGAATTTGCATATTCATTGGTGAATTATTTTTCTGTTTTTTCAGTATAAAGGACACCGTGCTTGGTCTCAGTGACTATTCTGGAACTCCCTGATAAAAAGCCACCATCATCCATATGTGTCTATACCTGTCCTGAGATAAGTGTGTGTAGGTACATATGTATGTTTTATTTTGGAGGTTTTTTGGGGGGGAAAGGGTGTAAGTTGTAACAGTCTTCACTCAGAATTTCCCATTTTTTTTAGTTTTATGTCTCTCCTTTAACATTTTTAATAATTGTTTACCGTGTTAGGTAAGATATTAGTTCCCTTTAACTTGTAGGCTTTTAGATGGATACTCTGTATTTTGATCAGCATGGTTATTTCAGTGTTCAAATGGTATATCATACAACTTGTTAAGGCACCAGTTTTAGTATTTAAAAAACCAAATTCTGTCTTCAATTTTACCCATGCAGCAAACTGTCATAGGGGTTGCTCGAGTGTAATAGAGAGCTCAATTTGGTCCAGAATATTTAGTATTTATATATATCTTCTGTCCTACTCAAGCAGGTTCCATCCAAGGATTTTGAAGCACTTTACAAATATTCAGTTAAAGCTTCACATCACTCCAGTTCAGTTGCTTTCTCTAGATGGTGGGTAAATGAGGGCACAAAGGTTTACTCACCCATGACCACACAGTGAATTAATGGCAGTGATGGGAATAGAACCTGTCCCTGACTCATAGTCGTGGTTAAACTACAAGACCATTTCTTCTCCCTGTATGTAACTTTAGTAAATATAGAATCTTAGAAACATATTATTTCCCTTTGTCAAGATAGGAATCAAGGAACAGCGTGATAAAGGCTTCCTGAACCATTGTAGCTGTGCTACTGATGGCAGAGTGTTCAAAGAGCAGCACCTTTCTGCCAGGTTATTTAATGACTGTGCTCTGAGAGAAATTTCCACTGGGCTGCCGTGAGCAGGTAGTGAAAGATCTGCGGGTGACTCAGCTTTTTTCTGAACCTGTCTGACATGATCAAGTATGTACTTTGCCTGTTTATTCCCAGCACAGTCAGTACTGGGAGAGTCACATTACACAGCAGGCATAGTGTTTATTAACCAGCTCAGTAACTGATCTAAAAATAACTTTTATTTTAGTTGTTGTTTGCTTACTAAAGTCAGCAGCATGGGGGTGGAAAATCTGCACAGAAAATAGTCACTAGGGGTTTTCCCTAGCAAGTGACTTTGAATACATAAACATTCCAATATTATTTCTTTACTCCACCGGTAATCAAATTTCAAATGTAAAATCACAAAGAAGAAAGCTTTGAGGAAGGCAAATTGCTCTGATTAGAAAATGGAATAGGTCAGCAGCAATCCATCCTACTGCAGCTATGGGTGCTGAACTTCAGTGGTTTCCAGTCCATCATTTTGGTGCGTGTGAACCAAAACCTTTATACACAGCAGCATTTTCTTCCCCTCTCCCTTCCCTACAATATTATATCCAAAGGGTTTTTGAAGTGGTTTCCTCGCTGGTGTCTTTATTTGTCCATCTCATTCCCAGGTTTCAGTCACAGTGCACAAAAGCTGCCTATCTTCCAGTGTGACTGAAGGCGATTATAATTACTTTGCCTACCTATTTACGCACTTGGTGCAGAAGAAGAACCCTCTGAAGATTGAATACAAATAAGAATTTTAATTGGTTTACTTGTATAAAAAGCAGTGGATCATTATGATTTATTTAGTTTGGCATTTTAAAGTTCTTCTTCAAGTGATGGTCCCTATTGTATTCCACTGAGGGTTTATGCATGCGTGCCCTGTGTCCGGAGCTGGAGAATTTGAAAGTAGTAGTGTCCATTGGTCCACTCATGTGCCCTTGCCTTGCCTCGTGGTTTTGTCCAAGGCGATAAAGGGCGGGGCAGACCAACTGCATCTCTAGTTCCTTCCCTGTCTCTCTTCAGGGACCCTTCTCACAAGAGTTTGCTACGACAAGAAATAGATTGCCTCCTCCAATCAGGAGCCATAGAACCAGTACCTCAACATCTACGAGGCAAAGGTTTTTACTCTTGCTGGTTCCTACTACCCAAGAGGAAGGGCGGTTCGAGACCCATATTAGACCTCAGAGCACTCAACAAGTTTGTCAAAACTCAAAAATTCAAGATGATCAGTCTTGCAATGATTATTCCAGCATTGAACAGGGAGACTGGTATTCAGCATTGAACAGGGAGACTGGTTGAACAGGGAGACTCAAAATTCAGGATGCCTATTTCCATATCTCAGTCCTACCCTCCCACAGATGGTTCTTCAGATTTACTCTAGGACAAGACCACTACCAGTACAGAGTACTCCCTTTCAGACTCTCGTCAGCTCTGAGGATGTTTTCCAAGGTTCTTTTAGTAGTGGACGCTCATCTTTGTTCCTAGGGGATCATTCTCTTACCCGTACCTGGACAACTGCCTCTTCAGAGCCCGCTTCTTCAACGAGGCTTGCCCGGTTACCAAAACCGCAATAGACTTGTTCACAGAACTGGGCCTACAGATCAATGCCCAGAAATCAACCCTCACCCCGTACAGCACCTGGAACTCAGAGGGGCCCACATTGACTTGTTACAGGCCAAAGCATTTCTACCTCAACACAGGTTCCTGTCCTTGGTCATGCTCATAGAGACAGAACAAAAAAGCCCCTAAATATCAGCCAGACTGCCTCCAACTCTTGGGGCATATGGCAGCCAGCACAGCAGTGGTACCTCATGCCCAGCTTCACATACAGTGTCTCTAGATGTTGTTAGGCTTGGTCTACAGACTAGACAAACCTCTGTCACTGCCCACCAAGATCAAGAACTCCCTGGACTGGCAGAAAACCCCAGTAGATGTTTGCAAAGGGCTCCCCTTTTCATATCATAGAATCATAATCATAGAATCTCAGGGGTTGGAAGGGACCTCAGGAGGTCATCTAGTCCAACCCCCTGCTCAAAGCAGGACCAAGCCCCAGACAGATTTTTGCCCCAGATCCCTAACTGGCCCCCTCAAGGATTGAACTCACAACCCTGGTTTTAGCAGGCAAATACTCAAACCACTGAGCTATCCCTCCCCCACAAAGTTCCTTGTTGTTACTTCTCACCACCAATGCATCCCTGGTAGGATGGGGCTTGAATCTAAACAACCTTACAACACAAAGCGAGTGGTCGTCCATGGAGACATCTCTCCACATCTGGTGCTATAGACCACCAGACCAGGGGGGTGAGGTGGGGACGATATCTGCTGGGAGAGCAATACAGTGGTGCACAGACAATCCAGGAAGTTTTTGGAAAGTGTAGGGGACAATTTCCTGGTTCAAGTGCCGGAGGAACCAACTAGGGGCAGAGCTCTTCTTGACCTGCTGCTCTCAAACAGGGAAGAATTAGTAGGGGAAGCAAAAGTGGATGGGAACCTGGGAGGCAGTGACCATGAGATGGTCGAATTCAGGATCCTGACACAAGGAAGAAAGGAGAGCAGCAGAATACGGACCCTGGACTTCAGAAAAGCAGACTTTGACTCCCTCAGGGAACTGATGGGCAGGATCCCCTGGGAGAATAACATGAGGGGAAAAGGAGTCCAGGAGAGCTGGCTGTATTTTAAAGAATCCTTATTGAGGTTGCAGGAAAAAAACATCCCGATGTGTAGAAAGAACAGTAAATATGGCAGGCGACGAGCATGGCTTAACAGTGAAATCCTTGCTGATCTTAAACACAAAAAAGAAGCTTACAAGAAGTGGAAGATTGGACAAATGACCAGGGAGGAGTATAAAAATATTGCTCAGCATGCAGGAGTGAAATCAGGAGGGCCAAATCACACTTGGAGTTGCAGCTAGCAAGGGATATTAAGAGTAACAAAGGGTTTCTACAGGTATGTTAGCAACAAGAAGAAGGTCAGGGAAAGTGTGGGCCCTTTACTGAATGGGGGAGGCAACCTAGTGACAGAGGATGTGGAAAAAGCTAATGTACTCAATGCTTTTTTTGCCTCTGTCTTCATGAACAAAATGAACAAAAATGATTAGGGGACTGGAGCACATGATTTATGAGGAGAGGCTGAGGGAACTGGGATTATTTAGTCTGCAGAAGAGAAGAATGAGTAGCTGCTTTCAACTACCTGAAAGGGGGTTCCAAAGAGGATGGATCTAGACTGTTCTCAGTGTACCAGATGACAGAACAAGGAGTAATGGTCTCAAGTTGCAGTGGGGGAGGTTTAGGTTGGATATTAGGAAAATCTTTTTCACTAGGAGGGTGGTGAAGCACTGGAATGGATTACCTAGGGAGGTGGTGGAATCTCCTTCCTGAGAGGTTTTTATGGTCAGGCTTGACAAAGCCCTGGCTGGGATGATTTAGTTGGGGATTAGGTCCTGTAATGAGCAGGGGGTTGGACTAGATAACCTCCTGAGATGCCTTCTAACCCTGATATTCTATGATTCTATAATCAACCTCTGGGCAGCCAGGAATGCCTGCACCATTTTCCTCCCACTGATCAAGGGAACACACACGAGAGTCCTAACAGACAACAAAGCATGTTTGCATTATATAAATCGACAGGAAGGAACAAGGTCACCCTCCCTTCTGCACAGAAGCACTAAAGTTATGAAACTGGTGTATCTCTCACAACATTACACTATCAGCGGCCTACCTGCTGGGCACAAAAAACTTGGTAGAGGACAGTCTCAGTTCCAAATTCCCACATGACCACGAATGGGCGATAAACCCAGCAGTATTTCACGACCGATTCGGATTATGAGGGATACCGACCTGGTCGCTACTAACCTGAATAAGAAATGTCCATGCTACTGCTCCAGAGCAGGGATGGGGCAATATTCCCTGGGTGATGCTCTCCTTCTTCCCTGGGACAGAGCCCTTCTCTGTGCCTTTCCTCCGTTTCCCCTATTAAAAAGAGAAGGAGCACTCGTCATACTGATTGTTCTCACTTGGCTGAGTTAGACTTGGTACCCTTACCTGTTACAACTTGTGACGTGCCACCAATCTCTCTCCAATCCACTCCATACCTCCTCTCTCAGAAAGAAGGCTGCATTCTCCATCCCAATCTGGGGATTCTGCACCTCAAAGGTTGGCTCCTTCATGGTTCCAACAGATAGAAAGCTCCTGCTCAAAGGAGGTACAAGAGGTATCACTACACAGTAGAGAATCCACAACATGCCGTACTTACCTACAAAAGTGGTCCAGGTTTTAGGCTTGGTGTAAATCTGAACAAATTTGTCTGACATCCGCTACTCTTCTAAAGATCCTAGAGTATGTACTGACTCTTTAAAAATCGGGACTGTCTTTCAGTTCACTCAGGGTCCACCTAGTGGCTATAGCAGCCTTCCACCAACATGTAGAGGGATACTCAGTGCTCTCACACCCAACTACAAAACAACTCCTCAGGGGAGTAAGCCTTTTCCCACAACCCCGACATCCCACCCCTACATGGAATCTAAACCTGGTGCTGAAAAGCCTGACTAGACCTCCCTTTGAACCAATTGCAACCTGTTTACTTACATACCTGTCAATAAAACCAGCCTTCCTGGTGGCAATCACCTCGGCTAGGACAATAGGGGAAATAGCTACTCTGATGGCACATTCCCCCCTACACAGTATTCTTTTGGGACAAGGTCACTCTCAGGCCACACCCAAATTCACCCCTAAGGTGACTTCCCCATTTCACATGAACCAACTGATCCACCTTCTGTCTTTTTACCCCAAGCCTCACCATGATAACAGTGAGGCTATACTACACACGCTAGATGTCAGGGGAGCCCCCTGGCCTTTTACCTGGAGAGGGCGAGGAAGTCTCCTAAGCTAAGCTTTTCCTTTCTGTTGTGGAGAGATCCAAGGGCCCAGCAATATCAGCCCAGAGACTCTCCAAGTGTGTCTGGAACTGCATTGGACAATGTTATCAGATTCACAACATGACACTTCCAGATGGTATTCACACACACTCCATGAGGTCGATCTCCTCATCCGTTGCTTTCCCCAAGGATGTCCCTATCTGAGAAATCTGTAGAGCAGTGATGTGGTCATCAGTCCATACCTTCACAGAACTCTATGCAATTACTGGGGACTCCACCACCGATGCCATCTTCGGCTCCACAGTACTGTCATCTGTAACTGACCCGACTCCGAAGCCCAAGCCCTCCAGTGAGGATATTGCTCGGGAGTCACGTACAGTGCAGCACTGATAGGGACACTACTCGAAGAAGAGGAAGTTACTCACCTTATGCAGTAACAATGGTTCTTCGAGATGTGTGTCCCTATGAGTGTTCTGTAACCCACCCTCCTCTCCTCTACTTCGGAGTTCTTGTCAATGACTCTGTGGTGGAGAAGGAACTGAGGGCAGTTAGCCCACGCGTGTTGGTTAGCCTTGTGGCAGGTATGAGGAGAGACAGCATGTGTGTGGGCCAACAGACACTGCTACCAAAGTTTTCTGATCAGCAGCACTGGGATGCAAGCACGTCTACAGTGGAGCACCCATAGAGGTACACATCTCGAAGAGCCATAATTACGGCACAGGGTGAGTAACTTCCTCTGTTCTGCATATCCTGTCAATTAAAAGGCAAGGTTGGTATTAGCAGGTAGCAAGCAGAGCAATTGCCCACTGCCCCACACCACAGGGGCCCCACAAAACTAAGTTGCTCAGGCTTCAGCTTCAGCCCTGGGTGGCAGGGCTTGTGCTTTGCCTTTCTGCCCTGAGCCCCAGCAAGTCTAATGCTGGTCCTGCTCTTTGGTTTATTTTGGCAGACCCCCTGAAACCTGCTTGCAGCCCCCCAGGGGGCCTGGACCTCTGGTTGAGAACCGCTTCTCCACAAGATGCGGTGGGACAGCGCCACGGTCATTCTGATTGCCCCATTCTGGACCCCCACTTCCCCGCCTGCTTTCCCAGAGCTGCTCACACAACACAACAGCAGGATCAGACATCCTGATCCACAGACTCTCCAGCTTTGAGCTTGGTACAGGAAAAGCTGTGTTATCCGGCACTTTGGAAACCGGAGAGCTCTATAAAGCAGCATTTCGTGAGGGGTTGTGGGGCACGGGCTCTGGGAGGGAGTTTGGGTGTGGGATGGGGATTGAGGCAGGGGGTTGTGACGTGGGAGGGGTTTCGGGGTGCTGGATCTGGGTGGCGCTCACCTCAGACGGCTCCCTGCAAGCGACGACATGTCCGGAGAGGCGTGGCTAGGAGGCTTTGTGTGCTGCCTCCGCCTGCAGACGCTGACCCCACAGCTCTCATTCGCTGCAATCAATGCTCCTAGGCAGAGGAATGGCCACGGGGGCTCTGTGTGCTGTCCCTGCCCCGTCCTGAGTGCTGGCTCCGCAGCTCCCATTGGCAGGGGAACTGGCCAATGGGAACTGTGGGGGCAGCGCCTGCGGGCAGAGGCAGCACGCAGAGCCACCTGACCGTCCCTCTCCGGACAGGTCGCTGCTTGCGGGGAGCCCCCCGAGGTGAGCTCTGCCCAGATCTGGCACCTCAAAACCCCTCCCAGACACGAAACCCCTGCCCCAAGCCCCCTCCCACACCCAAACTCCCTCCCAGAGCCCATGCCTCATACTCCCTTCTGTGCCCCAGCCCTGAGCCCGCTCCCGCACCCAAACTCTCTCCCTCTTAGTTAACCGGAATTTTTGACTTACCAGCACCCCCATTCCCCCAATATGCCGGATAACAAAGCTTTTACCCACCTTAATTGATTACTGTCGTTATAGTTGATATGGCAACACCCATTTTTTCATGTTCTCTGTGTATATATATCTTCCTACTGTATTTTCCACTGCATGCATCCGGTGAAGTGGGTTTTAGCCCACGAAAGCTTATGCTCAAATAAATTTGTTAGTCTCTAAGGGCTGGTCCACACTAGGGGCGGGATCGAACTAAGATACTTCGACTTCAGCTACGCTATTCGCGTAGCTGAAGTCGAAGTATCTTAGTTCGAATTTGGCGCGCTTACCTCGCGTCCGCGCGGCGCCGCGATCGAAGTTCGCGGCTCCCACGTCGACTCCGGTAACTCCGCTCGCCCTGCAGGAGTACCGGAGTTCGAAGTAGCGCGTTCGGGGATCGACTTATCGCGTCCAGACAAGACGCGATAATTCGATCCCCGATACTTCGATGGCTACCCGCCGATTTCGGCGGGTAGTGTAGACGGGGCCTAAGGTGCCACAACTACTCCTCAAAGCTTTTACTGTATTTAGATGTACATCTTCTCTAGAATGGGAGTGTTTGTCAGCAGTGCAAGACATCCTTTCAGGCAGCAGGAAAGAGTCCACAAGGTTTTCCTATCGGGCCAAGTGGAAATGCTTTGCCTCCTGGGCCCAGCAGAGAGGGCTTTGCCCAGAGGAAGTGGACATTCCCCTTCTTTTGGACTAGTCGGGACTCGCCCTCAATTTTCTTAAGGTCCACATAACTGCTATCAGTGCCTTCCACTCCCCCCTCTCCCTCCCTCCCCCGGGAAAGGGCACTTCATATGTACACATCCCTTGATTACCAGGTTTTGAAAAGGTCTCATGATTTTCCCATCCATACAACCTATTGCCCCCCAGTGGGAACTCAGCCTCATTCTCTCAGCATTAATGAAACCACCCTTCAAGCCACTGGCTTCATGGTCTCTGTCCCTCCTTTTCATGAAGGTCACCTTCCTAGTGGCTATTGCTTCGGGAAGAAGGGCAGGTGAACTTGGGGCCATGATGACCAACCCCATCTTTCACTGCGTTCCATAAGGACAAAATCTCCGTGTGCTTGCACTCCAAGTTTCTACCAAAAGTAGTATCCCATTTTCATCTCAACCAACCCATAAACATACTTGCTTTCTTTCCGAAGCCTCGTGCCTCAGCGGAAGAGCAGTGCCTTCACTCCCAGGGCCTTGGCTTTCTACCTGTCATCTGCCACCACTGAGAACAGCCGAGCTCCATCCTCTTTGGAACCTCCCTTCAGGTAGTTAAAGGCTGCTATCAAATCCCCCCCTCACTCTTCTCTTCTGCAGACTAAATAAGCCCGGTTCCCTCAGCCTCTCCTCGTAAGTCATGTGCTCCAGCCACCTAATCATTTTCACTGCCCTCTGCTGGCCTCTCTCCAATTTGTCCACATCCTTTCTGTAGTGGGGGGACCAAAACTGGACACAATACTCCAGGTGTGGCCTTATCAGTGTGGGTATAGAGGGGAATAATCACTTCCCTCGAGCTGCTGGCAATGCTCCTACTAATACAGCCCAATATGCTGTTTGCCTTCTTGGCAACAAGGGCACCCTGCTGACTCATATCCAGCTTCTCATCCACTGTAATCAGCAGTTCTGCATAAAAGGACCTGGGGCTTAGCCAGTCCCCAGCCTGTAGCGGTGCATGGGATTCTTCCTTCCTAAGTGCAGGACTCTGCACTTGGCCTTGTTGAACCTCATCAGATTTCTTTCACTCTGGAACCTATCCCTACCCTCCAGCATATCTACCTCTTCCCCCAGCTTAGTGTTGTCTGCAAACTTGCTGAAGGTGCAAAAGCTTTGCTAAAGTCAAGATATATCACATCCACCGCTTTCCCCAGATCCACAGAGCCAGTTATCTCATCATAGAAGGCAATCAGGTTGGTCAGGCATGACTTGCCCTTGGTGAATCCATGCTGACTGTTCCTGATCACCTTCCTCTCCTCCAAGTGCTTGAATATGGATTCCTTGAAGACCTGCTCCATGATTTTGGCAGGGACTGAAGTGAGGTCTGTTGTTCCCCGGGTTCTCTTTCTTCCTTTTTTAAAATATGGGCACTATATTTGCCTTTTTCCAATCGTCTGGGACCTCCCCCGATCACCACGAATTTTCAAAGATAATGGCTCTGCAGTCACATCAGCCAACTCCTTCAGCACCCTTGGATGCATTAGATCTGGACCCATGGACTTGTGCATGTCCAGCTTTTCTAAATAGTCCTTAACCTGTTCTTTCACCCCTGAGGGCTGCTCAACTCCACCCCATACTGGGTTGCCCAGTGCAGCAGTCTGGGAGCTGACCTTGTCTGTGAAGACTGAGGCAAAAAAAGCATTGAGTACTTCAGCTTTTTTCACATCATCTGTCACTATGTTGCCTCCCCCATTCAGTAAGGGGCCCACACTTTCCCTGTCCACCTTCTTGTTGCTAACATACCTGTAGCTGCAACTCCAATTGTGCCTTGGCCTTCCTGATTACACCCCTGCATGCTCTAGCAACATTTTTATACTCCTCCCTAGTCATCTGTTCAAATTTCCACTTCTTGTAAGCTTCCTTTTTGAGTTTAAGCTCACGAAGATTTCACTGTTAAGCCAAACTGGTCGCCTGCCATATTTGCTATTCTTTCTGCACATTGGGATGGTTTGTTCCTGCGCACCCAATAAGGCGTCTTTAAAATACAGCTAGCTCTCCTGAACTCCTTTCCCCCTCATATTAGCCTCCCAGGGGATCCTGCCCATCAGTTCCCTAAGGAAGTCTAAGTCTGCTTTTCTGAAGTCCAGGGTCCATATTTTGCTACTCTCCTTTCTTCCTTTTGTCAGGATCCTGAACTCAACCATCTCAGGGTCACTGCTGCCCAGGTTGCCACCCACTTCTACTTCCCCTACCAATTCTTCCCTGTTTGTAAGCAGGTCAAGAGGAGCACGGTCCCTAGTAGATTCCTCCAGCACTTGTACCAGGAAGTTGTCCCCAACACTCTCCAAAAACTTCCTGGATTGTCTGTGCATTGCTGTATTGCTCTCCCAGCAGATGTCATGGTGATTGAGGTCCCCCATTAGAACCAGGGCCTGTGATCTGGAATCTTCACTGCACACCACCCCTTGGTGCAGAACTCTGCGATGGAAGCGTGTGGCTGTCCTCCATTCCACCGTTCCGTCCTCTTTCTTGCAGCCTCCTCCAAATTAGGCACTGCTTGTTAATCACCCTCAGTGGAATACAATAGGTACCATCACTCGAAGAAGGAAGAGGAGGTTACTTACCTGTAACTGGAGATTTTTCACCTATCTGTATTTTACTTCCCACACTTCTTCCCCTCTGCTGTGGATCTTTTCGATTCTCTGTGCTGGAGAAAGAACTGGAGATGTGGTTGGTCCGCCCCACCCTTTATCGCCTCAGAGGAAACCAGGAGGCAAGGCATGGGCACATGCACGGACCAGCAAACATTATTACTTTTAAATTCTCCAGCTCTGGATGCATGGCACACATGCATAAACCCTCAGTGGATCACACATCTCAAAGAACCTCTAGTTACAGGTGAGTAGCCTCCTCTTTTTATTGGCCTTCCAGGTGTGATACGTGAACCTTGTGCCGGAGTTCATTTCAAAAGAATCAGGAAAAAGAGATTTTTTTCTGTACATTGCAGTATTTAATTAAAAATTCATGTTTAAAGGAAAACTACACCTTTTTTGTGCATTTCAAAAAGTTCACAAGGTAAGAAGCCCTTACCATGGAATAGCTGTCAAATATGTTTTTTTAGATGGGCATTCTGCTCCTTAGGCTTTTGTAATGCACCCATCACCATAGCATGGTCCAGGTTGGAACTATTAGTGTCCTTTTGCGTGTGACACATTTATAAAGGAATATAGTTGTATATAGTTAGTTTTATAGTATTTTTGCTGTTTTTACTGTTTTATATAGAATTTTTAGTAGTCTTAGTTTTTAAGAGTGGATTTGGGACTTTCAGGGTTTGTTTCCTTGTTACTCCCCCTCCACCCCACCCACCATGCGGGTACTGGATTATGCCAAAGACCCCAAGCTTTAAAATTTGCGCTTCCTGCCTGTGTTGCTTTTCTGTCAGCGATGAACATCAATGCTGCCTCTACTGCTTGGAAGAAGCCCACATTGCATCCAGGTGTTGAATCTGCCAGTCCTTCTCGAGCCCTATCCGACAAGGCTGGGCTCTCTGCCTCAAGAAGCACCTCATGGAGGTTGCCACAAGGCCGCAGTCATACCCAGAGTTGGGAACCCCACCCGGTACATTGGCCTGAGACAGCCAGGAGTGTGCCTCTGGCTATGGAGTCCAAATCCAGCACTGGTAGTACCACCACTGTGGACCCCACACCGGGGCCTAGTTCAGAAGTAAGGAAGCATACATATAAGCATGGCAGTAAGTCTTCCTCCAAACCTAAGAAAGGGGACACTCCTTCCACAAGTTCCAATCTTGGGGAGGGAGCATGGTCTGAGGTGCACAAATACGAGAAGAAGCCACACAAGCTGATGGATCCGCTGGTGCCGGGTACCGAACTGCACACACCCTCAGTGTTGCGCCCCATAAAGCATGAGAACTGCTTCTCTGGGGAAGATCACCACTCTAGTACTGGTTCCAGGTACAGAAAGAGTACCCTTAAAACTAGGGAGGTTGGAGAAAGCACTAGAGGCCCCAGGAAGTGTTTGCCCTGGAAGAGCTGAGATCTCCACACTTTCTGAAACTGTCTACTTCTAGGGAGACTATATTTTCCACTCAGGACATGCCACAGCTGAGGCATCCCTCACCCCCTGCTCCGACTTTCTACACACTTCCACCAGCTCTGACGGTACTGTCGATGGTGTCTTGAGTTTTGTCTTCGGAGGAATTGGATGAGGAGCAGGTACCATCCATCCCCTACAGCCAATATGCGTACCCGAAGAGGCTGTATACACTGTGGCAATATCCTCCAATCTAGCTGCTACGGAGCCACTGGGTCCCCCTCCGGATCTGTCATGCTGGCCCTATTGAGGACCCTGGCCCCAATACCCACCCATCATCCTCACCGGATGCGGCAGTGGCTTCAGTGTCCCCCTCGCCCCCTGATGACTTCTGTCAATTTCAGGATCTCCTGTGTAGAGTGGCTGGAGAGTTTCACATTCCTCTGGAGGAGATCAAAGACACTCAGCATAAGCTCCTGGACAACCTTCACTCATCAGCACCGGGTACAGTTGCTCTGCCAATCAATGATGCCATCCTTGAGGCAGCTAGAATAGTTTGGCATACACTGGCCACATGTACACCTACCCCCAAGGGTGCAGAAAAACACTACTATGTACCCGCTAAGAGATATGAGTTTCTTTTCTCGTATACTCCCCTCCCCAATTCACTTGTGGTCCAGGCGACGACGAAACAACGTTCCAGGCAGCAGCACCCATGTTCCACTCCATCCAATAAGGAGGGCAAGCAGTTGGACCTTTTGGGCCACAAGGTCTTCTCCTCAGCCAGCCTTCAATTCAGGATTTTGAATTATCACCGTTACTTGCCAAATACAATTTCCTGAATTACAGCAAACTGAAGGAATTTGCTGACAAACTGCTGCAGCAAGACTGGGCCTGCTTCCAGGCAATCTTAGAGGACATCACTTCAGTCAGCTGTAGATGCAGCAGATAATTCATCGCGCTCTATGGCTATCGGCATAGTCATGCGGAGGGAATTGTGGCTCCATTCCTCTAGTTTCCCCAGGGAAGTACAAAATACATCAAAGACCTTCCTTTCAATGTTGGTTTGATCAAAACATCTCTATCCATCATCCTGCCATCCTGACCTTTATCTTTAAGAGGAGTCCATGTGTCCTTGTATCATCTTCGGGGAGTGTGTTTCCACCATAACCTTGTATCGGCGTGTTCTGGTACTACCCTTCTGGAATGTGTTTACTTAGTGCCTAGGAGTGCTTGTGTTTTTGCAATGCCAGCCCTGTTCTTGCCAAGTTCATGTATCGGATAGTGAACCTGCAAGCAAGGATCTGCTTTGTTTGACTTTTGCTCATAGCTTGACTCTTGCTATAACTTTGCTTTATCTCAGCAGGGCCTACTTTAGTACCAGGCCCCTTTTACCAGGCCTCATGTCTCAGTCTCTCTTTTCGTATTACAGGCCTACTTTCACATTCATCCGGCCCACAGACGGGTCCTGAGATTCATGGTTGGCTCACAGCACTTTCAGTTTCAGAATTCTTCCCTTTGGACTCACCACTGCTCCCAGAGCCTTCACCAAGGAGTTTTCCATTGTGGCCTACATCAGGCATTATGGGGTCCTTGTATTCCCATATCCTGGCAACTGGCTCCTAGCAACATAATCCAGACATAAAGCCCGAGTTTCAACCTCCATGTTGCTCAGCCTCCTTTCCTCGGAGTCAACCTCAACATAGAAAAATTCAACCTTGGACCCCTCACAATCCCTAGACTTTATAGGAGCATCCATCATTTCAGTCACAGTGTGAGCGTACCTACCGTGCAAGAACGCAGAACCTGCATCATCAACAATCCTTCTGTCCCAGCCAGGACTTGCCTATCCCTCCTTGGCCACATGGCCTCATACACATATGTCACCACCTTCAGTCAGTTCCACCTTCGCTGCCTTCAGATGTAGCTCCAGAGGGTTTATTCACTGTGACACATGGCCAGAAAGGGTTAAGCATCCAAATTCAATCTTTAGGGACATATTGGTAGATAATTTTTGTGTTTTTGTGTGTTTGCATATATACTGTTAGAGGTTAACAATGTAATCAGACAGTTCCTGTCTATGCTGTATTCTGTTAATTCAGAGATCAAAAGGAGATCTTAACATTTAAATGAACTGTAAATATAGTAATATCACTGTATTGATCTCTCTTTGAAGTATATAGCAAAACAGGCAATTTCCTTATGTTAATCCGTGTAGCTAATTACCGGTGATGCTTAGGAAATATGTCTAGTTCAAAGTCTCAATGATTGCCTGTTGTTAGCCTAAGGACTCTGTGCTGTCAAGAGAAGGCCTGGAACTGTATAAAGGTGTCTTAGAATCATAGAATATCAGGGTTGGAAGGGACCTCAGGAGGTCATCTAGTCCAACCCCCTGCTCAAAGCAGGACCTAATCCCAACTAAATCATCCCAGCCAGGGCTTTGTCAAGCCTGACCTTAAAAACCTCTAAGGAAGGAGATTCCACCACCTCCCTAGGTAACCCATTCCAGTGCTTCACCACCCTCCTAGTGAAAAAGTTTTTCCTAAGATCCAATCTAAACCTCCCCCACTGCAACTTGAGACCATTACTCCTTGTTCTGTCATCAGGTACCACTGAGAACAGTCTAGATCCATCCTCTTTGGAACCCCCTTTCAGGTAGTTGAAAGCAGCTCTGATATCCCCTTCTTCTCATTCTTTCTGCAGACTAAACAATCCCAGTTCCCTCAGCCTCTCCTCATAACTCATGTGCTCCAGCCCCCTAATCATTTTTGTTGCCCTCCGCTGGACTCTTTCCAATTTTTCCACATCCTTCTTGTAGTGTGGGGCCCAAAACTGGACACAGTACTCCAGGTGAGGCCTCACCAATGTCGAATAGAGGGGAACGATCACGTCCCTCGATCTGCTGGCAATGCCCCTACTTATACAGCCCAAAATGCCGTTAGCCTTCTTGGCAACAAGGGCACACTGTTGACTCATATCCAGCTTCTCGTCCACCGTAACCCCTAGGTCCTTTTCTGCAGAACTGCTGCCTAGCCACTCGGTCCCTAGTCTGTAACAGTGCATGGGATTCTTCCGTCCTAAGTGCAGGACTCTGCACTTGTCCTTGTTGAACCTCATCAGGTTTCTTTTGGCCCAATCCTCTAATTTGTCTAGGTCCCTCTGTATCCTATCCCTACCCTCCAGCGTATCTACCACTCCTCCCAGTTTAGTGTCATCTGCAAATTTGCTGAGAGTGCAGTCCACGCCATCCTCCAGATCATTAATGAAGATATTGAACAAAACCGGCCCCAGGACCGACCCTTGGGGCACTCCGCTTGAAACCGGCTGCCAACTAGACATGGAGCCGTTGATCACTACCCGTTGAGCCCGACGATCTAGCCAGCTTTCTATCCACCTTATAGTCCATTCATCCAGCCCATACTTCTTTAACTTGCCGGCAAGAATACTGTGGGAGACCGTATCAAAAGCTTTGCTAAAGTCAAGGAATAACACATCCACTGCTTTCCCCTCATCCACAGACCCAGTTATCTCCTCATAGAAGGCAATTAGGTTAGTCAGGCATGACTTGCCCTTGGTGAATCCATGCTGACTGTTCCTGATCACTTTCCTCTCCTCTAAGTGCTTCAGAATTGATTCCTTGAGGACCTGCTCCATGATTTTTCCAGGGACTGAGGTGAGGCTGACTGGCCTGTAGTTCCCCGGATCCTCCTTCTCCCCATACTGTGCTGCCCAGATCACAGGCCCTGGTTCTAATGGGTGACTTCAATCACCCTGACATCTGCTGGGAGAGCAGTACAGCAATGCACAGACAATCCAGGAAGTTTATGGAGAATGATTTTTTTGCCTCTGTCTTCACGANTAGGGGCATTTCCAGCAGATCGAGGGATGTGATCATTCCCCTCTACTCAGCACTGGTGAGGCCTCATTTGGAGTACTGTGTCCAGTTTTGGGCCCCACACTACAAGAAGGATGTGGATAAATTGGAGAGAGTCCAGCGGAGGGCAACAAAAATGATTAGGGGGCTGGAGCACATGACTTACGAGGAGAGGCTGAGGGAACTGGGATTGTTTAGTCTGCAGAAGAGAAGAATGAGGGGCGATTTGATAGCTGCTTTCAACTACCTGAAAGGGGGTTCCAAAGAGGATGGATCTAGACTGTTCTCAGTGATAGAAGATGACAGAACAAGGAGTAATGGTCTCAAGTTGCAGAGGGGGAGGTTTAGGTTGGACATTAGGAAAAACTTTTTCACTAGTAGGGTGGTGAAGAACTGGAATGGGTTACCTAGGGAGGTAGTGGAATCTCCTTCCTTAGAGGTTTTTAAGGTCAGGCTTGACAAAGCCCTGGCTGGGCTGATTTAGTTGGGTTTGGTCCTGCTTTGAGCAGGGGGTTGGACTAGATGACCTCCTGAGGTCCCTTCCAACCCTGAGATTCTATGATTCTATGATTCTATGAAGGATGCTGAGGGAGTTGGCTGATGTGATTGCAGAGCCATTGGCCATTATCTTTGAAAATTCGTAGCGATTGGGGGAGGTCCCAGACGATTGGAAAAAGGCAAATATAGTGCCCATATTTTTAAAAAAGGAAGAAAGAGAACCCAGGGAACTACAGACCAGTCAGCCTCACTTCAGTCCCCGACAAAAGCATGGAGCAGGTCCTCAGGGGAACCATTTTGAAGCACTTGTAGTAGAGGAAGGTGATCAGGAACAGTCAATATGGATTCACCAATGGCAAGTCATGCCTGACCAACCTGATTGCCTTCTATGATGAGATAACTGGCTCTGCGGATATGGGGAAAGAGGTGGATGTGATATATCTTGACTTTAGCAAAGCTTTTGATACGGTCTCCCACAGTATTCTTGCCAGCAAGATTAAAAAGTATGGATTGGATGGATGGACTATAAGGTGGATAGAAAGCTGGCTAAATTGTTGGGCTCAACGGGTAGTGATCAACGGCTTGATGTCTAGTTGGCAGCCGGTATCAAGCGGAGTGCCCCTGGGGTTGGTCCTGGAGCTGGTTTTGTTCAACATCTTTATTAATGATCTGGATGATGGGATGGATTGGACCTTCAGCAAGTTCATGGATGACACTAAGCTGGGGGGAGAGGTAGATACGCTGGAGGGTAGGGATAGGGTCCAGAGTGACCTAGACAAATTGGAGTATTAATCATACTGTTAAACAATAATATAATACCATTTATTTAAATATTTTTGGATGTTTTCTACATTTTCAAATATATTGATTTGAAGGACAACAGAATACAAGTGTACAGTGCTCACTTTATATTTGTTTTTGATTACAATATTTTGCACTGTAAAAAAACAAAAGAAATAGTATTTTTCAATTCACCTAATACAAGTACTGTAGTGTAATATCTTTGTCATGAAAGTTGAACTTACAAATGTAGAATTATGTACAAAAAAACTGCATTCAAAAATAAAACAATGTAAAATTTTAGCGCCTGTAAGTCCACTCAGTCCTACTTCTTGTTCAGCCAATCGCTGAGACGAACAAGTTTGTTTACATTTGCAGGAGATAATGCTGCCCGCTTCTTGTTTACAAAGTCACCTGAAAGTGAGAACAGGCGTTCTCGTGGCATTGTTGTAGCCGGCGTTGCAACATATTTACGTGCCAGATACGCTAAAGAATCATATGTCCCTTCATGCTTCAACCACCATTCCAGGGGACCTGCGTCCATGCTGATGACGGGTTCTGCTTGATAAAAATCCAAAGCAGCGCGGACCGACATATGTTAATTTTCATTATCTGAATCAGATGCCACCAGCAGAAGGTTGATTTTCTTCTTCGGTGCTTCAGGGTTCTGTAGTTTCCGCATCAGAGTGTTGCTCTTTTAAGACTTCTGAAAGCATGCTCCACGCCTTGTCCCTCTCATATTTTGGAAGGCACTTCACATTCTTAAACCTTGGGTCGAGTTCTGTAGCTATCTTTAGAAATCTCACATTGGTACCTTCTTTGCATTTTGTCAAATCTGCAGTGAAAGTGTTCTTAAAATGAACAACATGTGTTGGGTCATCACCCGAGATTGCTGTAACATGAAATATATGGCAGGATATGGGTAAAACAGAGCAGGGGACATACAATTCTCCCCCAAGGAGTTCAGTCACAAATTTAATTAACGCATTTTTTTTTAAGGAGCGTCATCAGCATGGAAGTATGTCCTCTGGAATGGTGGCCAAAGCATGGAGGGGCATACGAATGTTTAGCATATCTGGCACATAAATACCTTGCAATGCTGGCTACAAAAGTGCCATGGAAATGCCTGTTCTCACTTCCTGGTGACATTGGAAATAAGAAGAGGACAGTATTATCTCCTGTAAATGTAAACAAACTTGTTTCTCTTAGCAATTGGCTGAACAAGAAGTAGGACTGAGTGGATTTGTAGGCTGTGAAGTTTTACATTGTTTTGTTTTTGAGTGCAGTTATGTGACAAAAAAAATCTACATTTGTAAGTTGCACTTTCACGACAAACAGATTGCACTACAGTACTTGTATGAGGTGAATTGGAAAATCCTATTCCTTTTGTTTATCATTTTTACAGTGCAAATATTTGTAACAAATTAATATACGTTTTGATTTCAGTTACAACACAGAATACAATATATATGAAAATGTAGAAAAACATCCAAAATATTTAATAAATTTTGCTTAGTATTCTGTTGTTTAACAGTGTGATTAAAACTGCGATTAATCACGATTAATTTGAGTGAATCGCGTGGGTTAACTGCGATTAATCGACAGCCCTAAAAATACTATTTTTTTGTTTTCTACAGAGCAAATATTTGTAATAAAAAATAAATATAAAGTAAGCACTGTATTCTGTGTTGTAATTTAAGTCAATATATTTGAAAATGTAGAAAACATCCCAAAATATTTAAATAAATGGTATACTATTTTTAACAGCGCGATTAATCGTGATTAATTTTTTAAATCGCACGATTAATCATTTTTAATTTTTTTAATTGCTTGACAGCCCTACTTTCCTAGCAAAAGTGGAAGCCTCAAAAATGATTCAAAGACAAAGGGGAGAGGATGGTGACACAGAGAGAGCAGAGCAGGTTGGGTGAGAATTGCAAAAGGAAGACCAGGTCTGAGATGTAGGCAATGGCTACAGGGTGAAGAGTTTGGCAGGAAAGGACAAAAGTTTGAATTTAACGTGGAATGCATTGGAGGGCCAGCGAAGTGACTTAAAGTTCATTTTGACCATAGGGAAATTTACCAAACAATTCCCTCCACGTTTATCATCAGTTTTATTAGTTCATCAGACACAGACTGTACACCATTAAACCCATTTTATTTTGTAAGGGACTATGCCATGTTGCTCGAGGGGGTGGGTGGGTAGAATATTCACATCCCTGTGCAACATAAATTTTGCTGACATAGGCTATAATGAGACATAGCCTTAGTCTGATCATTGAAATCTGTTGTTCAGATGCACTGAGCAGTGCTTGAGGGCTAGTGCCCCTAAACCCATCCTACAGGCATCACAGTAGGGATTGAAGCAGACTTTTCTTTATTGCTTTGGTCAACCTACTCATGAATTTCAATATTTAGAATGTTGAATATAGAGACCAGAAGTGGCTCCTTTAGAATTGCTGCAGCTTGCACCATGAATTCACAGTAATTCCACATGCAAAAAAATGCTACTTAAGTTTTTAAGCACTTCACAAATGTTATTTATTTTTTACCTATAATATTTAAAGGTGATTACTTTACTCTGGAGTGTGATAGTATATCCAGTTTTTTAATGTGCCCATTAAAACACACACAGTAGATATTTTCAAAATTTTACAAAACAGTAATTGTCTGTACTTCGCTCCTTACTTATGGTCTGATTCATTCCCTTTGAAATCTTCAGCTGAAGATGGATCATAGTGAGCCTTAAACTAACCGAAATGGCTGTAGTTTGAAAGTCACAATTTGGCATAGAGATAGTCATCACTGAGGAACCATTCACATGGGAGACTCAAATCAAGTACTTATTCAAGAGTGATAACAAGTGCTTTCCTGCTTGGGCTATGCATTATGGCATTCCCAGTCTCGAGAGCTTCAGAGCCAGCCTTTGATGCCCTCCATAATGGTACCTTGTGATACTACTCTTACCTTCAATATTTTTGGTATTTCCTGGAAATTTTAAAACAGATTGTCGTGTTTGTGTTCTTGAATGTGCTGTACAGTGCCCCAGATGCCATGCCAGAGAGGCCATTTTAGAAATAATGTTACTATGGTAGACCGTGAAGTTGGCCCAGTGTGGGATGGTGGTACTGAAGAGTTAAATATTATGATGTTAAAAATTGAGCTGTTAAAGAGAAACAAATAAGCAACCCAATCCTCACAGAAATGCAAAGAGAGCATTTATTTTGAAGGCTGGGCAGCTTGGGATAGGTATCCTCTTATTTCTAAGACCCTGATTCAAAATTGCATTTGATTAGTAGTGAATGAAAGTTGTTACCATATGATAGCTGTTTGGTGGCCTGTACAAATCACCATCGCAACTGAAACTATTTGCTGGTGACCCTGAGAGGGCTGATCAAAGTTGAGGTACTTTAGCAGGGCATGCAGGCTGTGTATGCTCTAGGCAGTATTTCTCAGCCTTTTGAAATTGGCAATCCCTTATTCAAAGTAAAAAATTCTCTACCCTCTTACATTTACTAAAAAAGTAAATGTGAAAAGAATAAAAAAAATTCAGTAACAGCAATAAGCCTATATGATGTATTTGTGTGTGTTTAGAGAAGCTGATGGAGAATACTTGATCTTTTTTGAGTGTGTGAGGAATAGGGTAGTGAGATTTTCTTTGCTTTAGATAGTAATAAATTTTTTGATGCCTCATGACCCTTGATTGCCTTTTGCGATTCACCCTTCGTAACACACTAGTTGTGAAACACTGCTCTAAGAGTTTCTGTGATTCAAGAGGACTTAGGTCATCTGTGCTCTTAATTCAATGTTTTCATCAGCATTATAATGAACGCAGGTTGTTGTTTTTTAATTAACAGATTTGCACCACAGTTTATTAAGGAATTTAAAACCGAGAAAAAAAGAAAAACTGCTTTGATAATAGAAAGGCTGATAATTATCCAACAGTGGCAGTGCTGCAGTTGGGCAGTGTCATCATTAAATGGCTTAAAAATATAATACATCTATTAAGGAATGAGGGATGGAGAGTAAATTACATGATAAAATAAAGCTTTTTTAATTTAGGTTTTTAAGTAGAATGTTCTGAAATTTCTAGTGTAAAAAACCTGCAATTGTCATAACTGTACTCCAAGTTACTGTTACTTTTGGAATAAGTACCATTGGGCAGATTCTCTGCTGGTGTAACTTTATATCAGCAGAGGGTCTGCCCCCATATGCCTATAACAGTTTTAGGCCATTTTGATATGTTCTGAACACTTTATAAGGACAGAGACTTATACTAGTTGCATGCTACTTAATTTTTTGTCATCTGTCTTATTTTGGAGCATTTGTCAGCAGCACATCGTTATTCTAAGTTTTCTCAGAAATTTATAGAGAATTGTATTAAAATCAGCACGTGGACCAGAGGATTCAAACAATGCAGAGCTTTTAAATTGATAAATACTATTCATAATAATTAAGGCTACAGTTTTGCCATGGAGGTTGTGGAAGTCACAGAATACAGGACTTCCAAAGACCTCCGTGACTTCAGCTCCCCGGCTGCCATGGCTGGGCAGGGAGACCCCCGCAGCTCCCTGGCCGCAGCGGTGGCAGGGGGATCCCTGCAGCTACCCAGCTGTGGGAGGAGGATCCCCACAGCTCTCTGCCTGCTGCGGTGAGGCAGGGGGATCCCCGCAGCCCCCAGCCACCATGGGAGGGGGAGGGCAGGGGGACCCCCGCAGTTCCCCACTGTGGCGGTGGCAGGGGAGATCCCTGCAGCTCCCCGCCGCGGGGAGGGGACAGGGGGACTCTCTGCAGCTCCCCACCACCATGGGGGGCAGAGGGACCCTGAAGCTCTGAGCTCCCACAGGTGGTGGGGGCCCTGGAGCTTCCAACCACCCTGCAGCTGCCCAGCCCCTTCCCCTTTTATCATGGATATTTTTAGTAAAAGTCAGGGACAGCTCACGGGTTTCAGTTAATTTTTATTTATTGCCCATGACATGTCCGTGACTTTTACTAAAAATATCCATGACAAAATCTTAGCCCTAATCATGGTCTCCTCTGCTGAGGTTTTTTAAGAAAACGAATGTGGTGTTGTGTGCACCATATAAATAAATTGATAGGCATTTCATCTCAACAGAAGAGGAATCTGTCTATTTTAACTACCTTGTCTCAACAGTAATCACCAGTTCATCTGATGGTGGGTTTTGGTGCCTTTAATTTACTTCTCTCTGAATAAATTATTTGGTATATTAACATTTTTTCTCTGTTCTCTGCCAGGCCCCTTACCCCTCAGGGCAGAATGCAGCTCCAGCCACATTGGTGTACCCCCAAACTCCTCAAACAATGAACACACAGCCTCAGACCCGCTCTCCGGTAAGGGAGCACTTGTTTGCTCTAGTTTCTGTTCTTTCTCTCTCATTTGTGTGTCTCTCTGTTTGTACAGTAGCATTTCTCTGGAAAGTGTTTTATTGACTTCTGGAAGCAATTTCCAAACAGCATATCTTTATTGCATTTTTAAACCCTTTCATGTGAGGAGAAGTTTCTTTCAAGGTAGCTTATGTGAAAGGAAAGCGATGGAGAGATTCTCATCTACTTCCCAATGGCATGATTTATTTTTAGTGTATTCTCACTCAGGTTCACCTCATTTTAGAAATTAGATTCATAATCAGTGTTTTTCTCTTTGCTTCATTTTTTTTCTTTATAGAAACATTTGATAAAGTGTTAGAACAAAGATCAGTAAATGAAATTAAATCTCCAAAGTAGCACTCTCAGTCTGCAGTGGCTCAGGAAACATTGCCTGAATCATTGCCACTGGATCAGTTCGAACTCTTTAATATATCACTGTGTATATGTACCTGCAGCTTTATATATAGTTTCTGAATCTCAGAATCTTTTTGTGGTAAGGCCTTTGCATCAAACTTTGGACTCTATCATCCTCCTTTTATGCATATTTTAATACTGTTCTCCTATTTTAGGCCTCTGACTCCCTGAAACCAGCCTCATGTTGGGAAATATGTGCTTGTAGTGCAATTCCATCTGATGCTAGGAGGCCCTCCTGCAGCATCAATGCTTATCCCTACTTTTGGAGGCAGAGTAGATCACCTCCGCTGTACCTGAAGCCTCAGCTAGCCCAGGGAGCAGCAGTCCCTCAGTCCCTTGCAGATCCACATCTCCTGTGTCGTAACATTTTGGGTTACCGCTAAAGTTGCTGCACCATCTCCAGCACTCTTCTTTTTTTAGAGTGGAATGCTGCTGAAGGGTGGCAACTGAAAGTCTTCAAGACAGCAGTCTTAATCAGGTATAATACAGGGCAAGCGNCCCCCCCCCCCCCCCCCCCCATTGTGCCTTAACCCTCTTCTGGAACTTTCACCTCTAGGGAATTCAGAGAAGTGTTAGTTTCTGTGGCCTATTGAGTCCTTGATCTCTGTGCTCAGAGAGCCAACTAATTCCAGGTTTGATGATGTTTTTATGACATGGACAGCTGCACATTTGTAACTGGGCAGAGACCCCCAACTCATTTCATTTAGTCCCCAGTTCTAATCAGTAATGTGGGATACTGATGATGGGAAATCTTTTCTCTGTAAGTATGATCATCATCTTTATCTCTAATTGTTGAAAAGCAAGAGTAAATTTACATGGTTAGAACTGGAGCAAAACCTGACTGAAGAGCTGCATCTCTAAACCAGTTTTTTTGACAGCCCAGCAGAACAGTGCCAATACATTGCACAGACAACTGGAAGAGGAGGAAGGTTTTGGAACAGAATCCGGTTTACAGGTCCCTGGCTGGAAGAGGCTGGATAAAATACTGCATTGTAAGCAATATAACAAACTGTACTCCTTCTTGCAGGCAATTGTGCCAATGGCACTGTTTAATTTTTTGTTGTTGTTTTTTTTACCACATGATTTTGTTGACTGATCTACAGAAATGCACTGATTGCTTCTTTACTAAAAACATGAGATACCATGGCAGTTTCTGCCAGGTTAAATGGTGAAAGAATGGTTTGGGAGGGTCTGATCTTTCAGGATTTAGACAGGAAGAATTTGGGCTTACACTTAAAGGGATGACACTTTCAGAAAATTTGGCTGAAAATTCACAAAATTGTAGGGATTTTGCCACATTATTAGAGGAAATAATGAAGAAGAGTTTGTCTGCAGTTGTCAGCTATTTTTCTGTGGTCATGAACTATTTTATTTTAAACTATCCTGTATGCAGTTTTTGCCATCTGCTCTGCTAGTGTCCATTACCACTCCATTACTAAAAAAACGCACATATAACATTCCATCACAACCTCTATCCCCAAAACAAATGCATGACTAGCTGGTCCTGAACTACTCTTGCGTTTTGTTCTGGGTTTGATTTATTTTAGTTTTATCTTCTTTTCTGGTGGTGATGGGAGGGCAAAGAGGGGATGAGGAAGATGGCTTGATAATTCCTTTGCCATCCTGGGATTCTCTAGTGTAGTCCAATCCGTCACAAAGCTGACCCAGCTGGTGAGGATAGGTAAGCTGTTGCACTGATGAAGTGACCCTAACACTGCATTCTAGAGCAGCCAAAGCTTACTCCATTCTATTTCTGCATTAAAGGGCCATTGGCAATTGCACAGTCTAGGCATTTCTATTCTTCCCTGGACAGCTGCCTTTGCAATTCAAGTGGCTTCAAATATTTTCCCATTTAGTTTTTGGAGTGTCATTTGTATTTGATACCAAGAATTTCAAACTTCAGTTCCAGTTGGGGAAAAAGTTTTAAATACTGTTCAGCCCAAGTGTAATTACTGCTTTACTTCCATTTCCTGTTGTCAATCCCAACCCTAAACACTAGTTTATTTTAAAGCAATCTGTCTGATGTAGAGAAACTGCTGAAAAACATAATCTGGGAGACAGGACTGTAGTGGCTATTGTAATAACCCATAAAAAGTGGTTCTATTTATGCAGTGTGCAAAATCTACATCAACATATGTAGAAGTTGCCAGCAGTGCGCAAAAGGGTTTGTGAGTGAGACCAATAAGGGCGTGAGTGGCAGAAATGTTGGATCCAGGTTTCACAGAAGGCTGTTTTCCTCTGTATCTACTACCTTCACCATCTAAAGGAAAAACAAAGTTTCTATTTTTACTCTGAGCCAGCAGTGACTACAGTTTGTTCTGTTGCTTACAGCTACCAATAGGAGTAAAGAATATTGTCAACAAGAATTATAAAAATCAATAGCCAATGGTGACCAGTGCAAAATAGACTAGGGTACTTTTCCACTAACTTTGAGGTTTTATTTTATTTTTTTCTTATAACATGTATTACTTTTTAATCATGGAATATATTTTGGCTTAAGTATTGTTAAGATGTAACTTTCCCACTCTTATTTCAGAGCCGATTAAAAGTTAGAATTTTCATTGGAACAGTGATAAGACAGGTACTTCTGCTCTCAGGTTAATCAACACTGGTTTTTGCACCCCACAACTCTCTTTGTAGGGATTTTGAAGCAAATTGCTTTTTCCGCTTTCATTAGCAGATAAAATAGAGCCTGTAGTCCATCAGGAAATGTTTATGTTGGTGCCTTGTCCTTGTCAGGGGAAGTGCTATCCTGTTTTCTCAGATGTGAGACAGAAGAAATGAAACCCATACTCTGCTTTTGGGATTCCTCCTGTGAAAAATCTGACTTGAATTGTAATCTGCACATCATCTCCTTAGAATCATCATAGTCTCCATTTACTACTGCAAGGATCAATAAAGCCACCACCCTCCAATATACCTAAAGGTTTCGGAGAGGGATTAGAAGCTGTGTGTACCAAGTGTCTCTTGAGTATGTCACATGACAAATTGCCAAAACTATTAAAGCTGAAATTTTAATTTTTTAGTCTAATGAATTGACATTTTCTTGTGTTTTAAAATCTGAGGTTTAGTGGAAATGTCACACAGGGGACAGTTTAGGGTGGAAAAGAAATAAAGTTGTATATGATTTGTGAATTGGTACTATAGATTATACTTTATACACTCTTACGGTAGAAATAGACTGTGTGCATTTCTTCTTCCTGAAGATTTTGATTATTCTGCATCCAACTGTAATGATGAGATGAAGGTAGGAGGAATATATAAACACTGTAGAATAAACTATAGTATTTATAGACTGCTGCTTGGAAGTATTAAATATAGGCAATTTAAAAAAATGTTTCTAAAGGGGAAAGGAAAATCAGTTCTATCAGTGGTGAATGCTTGTTTTGCTTCTGTCATATTTGGTGGTGTTAGGAACATTAAGAAGCAGTGAAATGGGGCTGTAAGCCAGCCTTACCCCATTTGCTTATTTTTATTTATTTATTTATCTGTTTATTACTTTTTCTATTTGGGTGAAATAAAAACTCAGTAACTTGAAACCAGCCTTTGTCACCTATTTAGAATATTTTAACTATCCCTGTAGTTTGTATATGAAATGTACAAACTTCACTGATAGGTGTACTTTTCTGCCCTTATTGTTCTTTATTAAATTCCCATTTTAGAACATATGGTAGCACATGAGAAGAAAGTAATATGTATTAAATCAGTCTCTGCACAAGTACCATGAATTAGCAGAGCTGTACTGCTTTGCTTGCTTCCCTACGTGTCTTACGTTACTGGCAGGCACAGCTAGCAACAGGGAGAAGTGCACACACAGTGTTTTGCTGCTGTGCATAAAAACTCACTGTGGGATCTAATTTAACATACTCTGTTTAATTATTTGAGCTGTTATTAATAGATTACCAGATATCATTAGAGGAAAGACTGGAGTTCAGTTAACACACTGAGAATTAAGGGCTTAAATGCTTAACTTGATTTCTTCTAAGAGATACCCTTTCATTTTTATTTATATTTTTCCATGCCTTGCATTCATTTTTATTTATATTTTAACACTCAGCTAATTACCAGATAATGTTCTAAATGTTCATTGAGTGTGTTAAATGCTGAATCCTTTCCCCCATTGTAATGTGAGAGGGTGGGAAGTGATTTAATGATATGAGCGCAGAACTGGGAAACAGGAACTCCTGAATTCTGTCCAGGCTCTGCCATTGGCATACTCTGTTTTCCTGGACAAATCATGGGTTAACTGATTTGCTTCAGTTTCCCCATTTGTAAAATTGGGATAACAATACTTACCACCACATAGTGGGGTAGGATTATATGGCTAGTGTCTGTAAATACTTTGAAGATGAAATGCACTATATATGTGCAAATTATTGTTTTAGTCTTGTTTGCCTCACAGAGATTTTCATGCATTCCCTGTAGTGTGCAGGACACTAGAAGTGCTTACCTGGCTGTTAATTGCGGTGTTGTAAGCAGAGGTGTCCTCCACTCTCCAAAAACTTGAGTCAGTCAAACCACTTTAAGGATATCCACTGTCTAAAACACATAATATTTAACCTTTTTAACTGTATTAAGAATTTCTGTATTCATATAGTGGAATGCCTTTAAGATGACTAGCAGCTTTGGTTGTCTCTCTCTCTCTCCCAGTTCTTGGGCAGCACACTATCACTGGAGTGGTGTTAACCTGTTATATTGTAGTACCTGTCTGTCACTGTCCTTCAGCAAAGCTTTGACTTTTTGTGTTTTTTCTTGTGGGTTTATTTTGCATGTAGTATGACATTTTGGTTTTTGTTGTGGGCATTCTGACTCTTTGTGCCTTTCCTTTTGTGTTTGTTTCTCCCGCCTTTCCTCAGTTTGCAGCGGGGCCTCGACCTGCCCATCACCAGGTACAGTACCCTTGCCCCTTCATTATCACCCTAAACTAATCTGTTGTGGGAAAGGGGAGGTTGGAGGTTATCCACCTACTAACTTTAAAAATGCAAACTTGCTTTGTGAGCCAGATCCTTTCCAAACGTTAGCACCTGCTATAACCTCAGCTAACAAACAACCATAATACCCGGTGATGCTTTGCCTCCTAATTAATTTCACTGCACTTATTAACAACAATCCCGTTAAAAACATTTGCTTAGCTTAAAAAAAAAATTAGCGAGACTATTGCCAGGTATCTTTCAGATTTTCTTGCATTTGGGGGAATCTCTGAAACTTGCTCAAAACTTCAGATGGTTTCAAAGGGGAGTACACACAGATTTTGATGGGAATTTGACATCCAAATTCCTTTGAAAATATCAGCCTTTAAATTCTAATGGCTTTTAACAATGCATATTAGCTGCCAATTTATAGGACTCTGAGGTATGCTGCGTTTGAAGGATATTTGTCATTTGTTTGCTATAATGTGTATTACTGTATATAGCAAAGTTAAATTTCTAGGTGTCTGTGTGGTATTCCTGATGGCTAAATTGAACTTTATACGAAACCATTTAACTGTAATATACATTCAGTTCCTAAGCAAGGAAGAAAATATGAAAAAGTGTATGACGTCTCATGTATATGGCTCATATATGTAACTTGCTTTGTGAGAAAGCAAAGATCAGTAGCTCATTCTCTTAGTCTGCTGATCTTTCAAATCTTTGAGTTTTAATTCAAAGGTAGTAACTATATTTTTTTGGGTGGGGAAGATTTTAAAAGTTGAGTAGTGTATATGAAAGTGATGGGGAACACTGACTGCAAAATTAGTTGAAATATCAGAAGTGATCAGTTCAGTCTAATAACAAATGAACGGTATAGCATGGCCTACTCAAGGTGTCTGATAAATCTCTTTATCTTTCAGTTCTATTGTGTTTTATTTCATCCTTACAAAAGCCAGTTTTCCCATACAAATTATTTTTTTTATGAGGGAGAAGATCTTAATGGATTTGATTACTTCTTCGTCACATGCTATATGCTTATGAGGACTCATACTTCTGCCACTGAAGTTCATGGAAGAAGTTCCATTGACGTCAGTGGAGCAGAATCAGGTGCTTAATCAAGGAGGGTTTGCTCCATGGGAAGGCATTACATTGGTCTAATTTCATTCATGCTAGTCAGTCAGAGGTCAGGTCTACGCTCAAAAGTTAAATTGACCAAGCTACTGCACTCATAGTATCCTGAGTGATGTAGTTAAGCCGACCTAACCCCTGGTGTAGACAGCTTTAGGTTGATGGAAGAATTCTTTCATCCACCTAGCTACCACCTCTCAGGGAGCTTAATTAACTATGCTGATGGGAGAACCCCTCCTGTTGCAGTTGTGAGTGTCTACATTGAAGTACTACAGTGGCGCAGCTGTGCTGCTGTAGCATTTCAAGTGTAGACAAGCCCTGAGCAATAATAGTGTAATATAAAGAGTGAGCTATCTTACTTATTGAATATGATAGCAGGTGGCAGAGATGCTGTCTCACGGTAACAGGTGAGTCTGTTAGTGGGTACAATGAGAAAACTATTATAGATACCTTTGTTGTTCCCAGTGTATACAGTCACATGAGGAAGACATGCTTTCTAGAAGAGGGCAGACAACAAGAGTTTAAAGAATAGTGACACTTAATGCACCTACTCATTCACTCACACACGCAAACCACATGTGAGGAAGAAATTATCATTTGTTACTGTTTATGCATAGTTTTAAGCTCACTTGTTGCTGTGGATTGTATGGATAAGATTATGGTGAGGAAAGAACCATTAAAGGTGAGTGTATTTGCACCTACCCTTTACTGTGTACTAATAAGCACCATGACAGAATTGGTAACTTGCTGTGAGACCTACCATTTCCTTTTCTTGACCTTCTCTGAAGTTTTGTGGTTATAAAAGGAGTTATGGAAAAACTAGTCACAGTTCAAAGATGAGGAACATTCATGAGTTCTTTTCTAGATCATTTACCAAAAGACAAAATTTGTGTTTAGTGTGTCTTGCTAAAATTCTCTCCTAAAATCAATGAGAACCAGGTGTACCCTCTATATGCAGAATTTGGATCTAGAGATTTGCAGATCGTTAACCGTTAGCGGTGTATAATACCAGTACAGCGTAACAGGTAAAAAGTGTTTGGTTGCTTTACAATTATAATCGAGTTAGGAATCCTATTACAATATGATTAAAACTGTTTTATCCATTGGACCCAGGTTACAACCTGGGAATGTCCAAGGCTTTAGTATGCTTACAAACCAACACATAGCTTAACTTTGTTGCAACCAGGTTCTTGACTCAGTTATAGTTGTTGTATAGACAGAATTATCTCTCAGAAACCAGAATTTATTAGAAGCACACTAAGACCTAGATTCTTATCTGTTCCCAGTATCCTCTGGACACAGTTCTGTGTGTGTGAGGGGGAAGAATGGGATTGGTGCAGGGGCAGGCTAATCCTGAGACTGATTCTATGCCTATGTAGTCCCTGGAGTAGTTTATATTAGGGGTTCTCAACCTTTTTCTTTCTGAGCCCCCCTTTCCCCCAACATGCTATTAAAATTCCATGGCCCACGTGCCACAACAACTGTTTTTCTGCCTATCCAGTAGATTAAAAGCCAGGGCTGGCATTAGGGGTTAGCAAGCAGGGCAACTGCCCAGTACCCCATGCCACAGGGGGCCCCGTGAAGCTAAGTTGCTTGGGCTTTGGCTTCAGCCCTGGGTGGTGGGGCCTGGGCTTCAGCTTTCTGCCCTGGGCCCCAGCAAGACTAACACCGGCCCCTCTTTGGTTTATTTTGGTGGCCCCCTGAAAGGCCCCCCAGGGGGCCCCTGGACCCCTGTTTGCGAACCACTGGTTTATATTATGCCAGTGCCAAAGGGTGATAAGAGAGGGAATCTGACCCTAAACCTGAAAACTGACAGTGAGACTGTTGTGCCCTCATATTAGGAATCCTCAGGCTAACTTAAATTATTATTCCCATGTGAACTGAAAAAAGTTACAAATCACTACTTTACACAGTCTTTACTCTCTTGGGTTAATTAAAATGTTATGCAGTCGTTACTTTGAGAACCCAGAATGAGAATTTTTTTTATGCAAAACATTCACCAAATACTGAAATTTACTATATTGTGTACCAACTTTTGCTATAATTGACATTTGGAAAAATGAATTCTTGTCTTCTAACAGTATTAGGAAGAGCAGGTTTTTATCCTAAATTTAAATTTTCTGTGTAATATGCACATTATATTATGGTAAAGTCACATCTCTTGTGCATTGATTCCATATCACTTTGAATGAACTCATATAATAGAGTATTCTTTAGTGCTATTTCCTGTAATTATTGTATCATTAATATGCTCTGATGAGCATGACTTATGTTCTTGAAGTGACTGGCAACTTTATAAAGAATTTATTTAAAATATATTATGAACACATCAGTTATAATTATTTGAAGGCTGTTGATGCTATAAAAAACAAAATTGAAGCTCTTGTGATTTCATAACCTCTGGAAGCCCAGTTTTAATGTTTTTCAAGTAAACAACAACCAAAGTCAAATGAAAATAGCTGCCATGGTTTTGTTGAAAAGCTAAGCAATTGCTCTTCTCTCCCTTTTCAGCAAATGTATTTCCTGGGGTGGAGGATGCGTATGAGTGTGGGGAATGTCCTTTCCTAGCTCCATACATGGAGCCAGGAAGGGGAACAGGAGGTGGAGGGAGGTGTCTTCACTCCCCACCTCTCTGTACAGAGCCATGCGGGAATGTTCTCTTCTCCCACCCCATCCTTGAAGACAGAGATAGTACCGGAGTGTGATCTCCACATACATGGAGCAGGGTTCCATGGAGATTTGGAACCAAAGCGTGTGCTGCTGGTTCCACTATGGGAGCAGTTGTTAGCTCTTTTTCCATTAGTGGATATTTGAAAGGACAGAGAGGCTGTGAAGGAACATGGCTGGTACAACCATGGTGCTAGTGCTTAAACTAGTGCCAGGGTGTAGTAGAACCTGTTTATATGTGTCATAACTATAAAGGGAAGGGTAACAACCCTCCTGTGTACAATACTATAAAATCCCTCCTGGCCAGAGACACCAAAATCCTTTTACCTGTAAAGGGTTAAGAAGCTCAGGTAACCTGGCTGACACCTGACCCAAAGGACCAATAAGGGGACAGGATACTTTCAAATCTTGGGGGGGGGAGGGGGGCTGGCTTTTGTTTGTGCTCTTTGTTTTGGTGTGTGTTCGCTCTTGGGACTAAGAGGGACTGGACATCAATTCATGTTCTCCAAATCTTTCTGCACAAGTCTCTCATATTTCAAACTTGTAAGTAAGAGCCAGGCAAGGCGTGTTAGTTTTATCTTTGTTTTCTCAACTTGTAAATGTTCCTTTGCTAGAGGGAGATTTATCCCTGTTTTGCTGTCACTTTGAAACTAAGGCTAGAGGGGGTTCCTCTGGGCTCTTTGAATCTGATTACCCTGTAAAGTTATTTTTCATCCTGATTTTACAGAGATGATTTTTACCTTTTCTTTTTAATAAAATCCTTCTTTTAAGAACCTGACTGATTTTTCCATTGTCCAAAGATCCAGGGGTTTGGGTCTTTGATCACTTTGTAACCAATTGGTTAGGATATTTCTCAAGCCTACCCAGGAAAAGGGGTGTAAGGGCTTGGGGGGATATTTTGTGGGAAGAGGAACTCCAAGTGGTCCTTTCCCTGTTTCTTGTTAAATCACTTGGTGGTGGCAGAGTACCAGGTTTTAACCTAAGCTGGTAGAAATAAGCTTAGGGGGCTTTCATGCGGGTCCCCACATCTGTAGCTTAGAGTTCAGAGTGGGGAAGGAACCCTGACATGGTGGCACAGCGGTGGGATCATTTTAAACCAAAAGCCAGTAAGATTTTTTTTCTTCTCCTTTTTAGCTGCTTAGAAAGCAGAGCTGAAAGTAGATGCAAATCTTATCTCTCTTTGCCTGAAGGCAGAGGTGTTAAGTTTTTTTAACAAGGGTCTTTGTTAAGGTTTCAAGCTGTGAGCAAGCAGCTAGCAAAAGGAATTTACAATCTGAATTGTTTTTTTTTCTTTCTAACTCTCGGGTATAGCTAGCTTAGGGCTTGGCTACACTTGCAGATGTACAGCGCTGTGAGTTAAACCTGCCTTCGTACAGCTGAACAGGGAAAGCGCTGCAGTCTGTTCACACTGCCAGCTGCCAGCGCACTGTCGTGGCCACATTTGCGGCACTTGCAGCGGCACTGGGAGCAGTGCATTATGGACAGGTATCCCACAGACCATGCCGTGGCTTGTGGGAAGGGGGCGGGGGATGCTGGGCATTCTGGGTCCTGTCCCAACGCCCCGTGATGCATCGCTTCACATCCCAGCAATCCCTGTGTTTCCGTCCACATTTGGCGCCATCTTTCAACGGTTTCTGTGCAGCGCGATCTGTGTGTCCCGTTTCGGTCTGCGGGAAATGGAACCCGAACTGCTGAGGAGTATGCTGACGAGCGTCGCCTTCGCGTCACGTTTAGCAGTCGAGCTATTCCTTAAGATCCAAAGTGACAGTGAGGAGTTCGACGATGATAGCGAGTCGCGTAATGCGTATGACACAAAATTGCTTGTGGCATTCACAGACATGCTCAGCACCGTGGAACGCCGCTTCTGGGCTTGGGAAACAAACACTGAGTAGTGGGATCACATCGTCATGCAAGTCTGGGATGACGAGCAGTGGCTGCAGAACTTTCGGATGAGAAAAGCCACTTTCATGGGACTGTGTGAGGAGCTCGCCCCCACCCTGCGGCGCAAGGACACGAGATTGAGAGCTGCCCTGCCAGTGGAGAAGCGGGTGGCTATTGCAATCTGGAAGCTGGCAACTCCAGACAGCTATCGATCGGTCGCGAACCAGTTTGGAGTGGGAAAGTCGACCGTTGGAATCGTGTTGATGCAAGTTTGCAGGGCCATTAATCACATCCTGCTCAGAAGAACCGTGACTCCGGGTAATGTGCAGGACATTGTGGATGGCTTTGCACAAATGGGTTTCCCTAACTGTGGAGGGGCGATAGATGGGACGCATATTCCTATTCTGGCACCACCCCACCTAGCATCCGAGTACGTTAATCGGAAGGGGTATTTCTCTATGGTTCTCCAGGCGGTTGTGGATCACCGTGGGCGTTTCATTGACATTAACACAGGCTGGCCCAGAAAGGTGCATGATGCACGCATCTGTCGGAACACTGGCCTGTTCAGGAAGCTGCAGGCCGGGACTTTTTTCCCGAAGGGAAGATCACAGTAGGGGAAGTCGAAATGCCCATTGTGATCCTTGGAGACCCCGCTTACCCGTTAATGCCGTGGCTCATGAAACCCTACACAGGGTGCCTTGACAGTAGCAAGGAACGGTTCAACTACAGGCTGAGCCGGTGCTGAATGACTGTGGAGTGTGCTTTTGGCCGTTTAAAGGGCCGCTGGCGATCTCTGTATGGGAAGCTGGACTTGGCCGAAAACAGCATCCCCGCGGTTATATCCGTGTGCTGTACCCTCCATAATATTTGTGAAGGGAAGGGTGAAAGATTCAGTCAGGCATGGACCTCCGATGTTCAACACCTGGAGGCTGAATTTGCACAGCCACAGAGCAGGGCTATTAGACGGGCCCAGCACGGGGCTGCAAGGATTAGGGATGCCTTGAGGGAGCAATTTGAGGCTGAAAACCAGCAGTAATGTATGGTGCCCTGTGGTTCCAATGTTAGTAGGAATCTGTGTTTGCTACGCTGATTTGCAGTGCCTGTTTCCTGGGCTAAGGGATCTTTTACTGTATGCAATAATAAAGAATGTTTTCAAAACCAAAATATCCATTTATTGAAAAGAAAATTCATTTATTGAAAAGAAACACAACTGTTTGGGAATCAGAAAGGGCAAGGGGGTGGGGTGGGGAATGGTACAATCACAGATTTGCGTGCTGTGTCTGGAGTGCTGTGCAATGAGTGCTGCACTTCAGGATGGCTATACTGCATGGTGATGGGGGTTGAGTGCAGAGGGTAAGGGTCGTAGTTCTCAGGGCTGGTTGGTGAAGATACAGGTGTTGGAGGCAGCTGGTGGCGGTAAGAACCCGGATGTTGGGGAAAGTGGGTTGGAGGTGACATGGGGGCACAATGGAAAGAGTTTTGGGACAAGGGCTGCGGGGTGGGGCGGGCGCGGTAGTGCTCCGCCTGCATGGCTACGAGCGCCTGGATAGAAGCCGCTTGGTGCTCCACGATGCTTATCAGCCGATCCGTGCTTTGCTTCCGGTGCGCTGCGTTTTCCTTGCGGGTCCTGCTTTCTCTCTCCCTCCACTCCTGCGCTTTTTGATTCTCTGTAAGAGATTGATGCATCACGTCGTGCAGCGTGTCTTCTTTGCTTTTCCGCGGTCTCTTCCGGAGTCTTTGCAGTCTCTGAGCTGGTGAAAACACGGACGGCTGAGATCTCAAGGTTGCATCTGTAAAGGCAAAATGCAACACTTAACAGAGGCAGCATTGTTTATACCAGACAGAGTAATGATTCCCCCGCACATAAGGAGGGCACACACAGTCTACACAATAGCATAATTTTCCCATCCCAAAGAGAGCGGACATAACCCACGGGAGCCCCAAAATGGTGAGTAAGGGGGACTGATTGTTTCTGGGCTGTACTGTCCTCTGGGTTTCTGTGCCTTGGGGAGAGCCAACAGCTGCAGGGGGCACCTACACTGAACACTGTCCCAACATTTTCCACAGGAGTCCATCCTGGAAGATATCTCACTGCTGAGGGTGACCTGGGAAGCAAGGGAGGGTCTTCTACTGCAATGCGGCTTCCGCCCTGGCCCATATGCAGCTTTCCTGTGTGCAGCAATGGTCCCCTCGCGGCACAGTGGCACGGACACGTTAGCCTGACTGGGACAAGGACCACGGTGGCTCTCCCAAGAAACCTGCGCAAGCGCATTGCCCACATTCTGGATGAGACTTTCGAAGAGATTACCGAGGCCGATTACCGCGATGTGATAGACCACATCAATGTGCTATTCTGCATCTAGGCATGCATGCAGCCCTAACCCTCCTCTCCCGAAAAACTTCCTTCCCCTTGCTTACTGGGAACACGCTCTTCTGTTTGTCCTCCACCAAGTACTGGCCGCTGTGACTGGCTACCTTCCTCTTGGCTCGAGAAGAGCTCCTGGCTGCATGCCTCCAGGGATTCCGGGGTGTCTCCCACCGCCCCAGCACCCTCACTCCCGCTTTTCTCCTCGTCGTCCTCCTCCTCCTCCATCTCCTTCTCCCCCCGCTCTGAAGTGTCCATGGTGGTGCTCGGCATGGAGGTGGGGTCACCCCCAAGTATCGCATCCAGCTCTTTGTAGAATCGGCAGGTCGTGGGGGGAGCACCTGAGCGGCCGTTTGCCTCGCGGGCTTTGTGGTAGGCACTCCGCAGCTCCTTCACTTTAATCCTGCACTGCAGTGCGTCCCGGTCATGGCCCCTTTCCATCATGGCCCTTGATATCTGCCCGAAGGTATCGTAATTCCTACGGCTGGAACGCAGCTGGGACTGGACAGCTTCCTCCCCCCAAACACTGATGAGGTCCAGCAACTCGCCATTGCTCCATGCTGGGGCTCGCCTGGCACGTGGAGACATGGTCACCTGGAAAGATTCGCTGATAGCACTCCACGCCTGGCTGAGCAAACAGGAAGGGGATTTTTAAAATTCCCGGGGAATATAAAGGGTGGGTCTGACGGTTGGTCAGCTGAGGCCAGGGCAGTAGAGTTCGAACTGATGACCAGAGTGGCTAGAACAGGCATTGTGGGATACTGCCGAATACTTCTGGAGGCCAATCAGAGCGCATTGGGCGGCCACACTGGCGCCGCAGCGCAGCAGCGGCAGTGCAATACTCTTTATTCATAGAATCATAGAATATCAGGGTTGGAAGGGACCTCAGGAAGTCATCTAGTCCAACCCCCTGCTGAAAGCAGGACCTAATCCCAACTAAATCATCACAGCCAGGGCTTTGTCCAGCCTGACCTTAAAAACCTCTAAGGAAAGAGATTCCACCACCTCCCTAGGTAACCCATTCCAGTGCTTCACCACCCTCCTAGTGAAAAAGTTTTTCCTAAGATCCAATCTAAACCTCCCCCACTGCAGCTTGAGACCATTACTCCTTGTTCTGTCATCTGGTACCACTGAGAACAGTCTAGATCCATCCTCTTTGGAACCCCCTTTCAGGTAGTTGAAAGCAGCTATCAAATCCCCCCTCATTCTTCTCTTCTGCAGACTAAACAATCCCAGTTCCCTCAGCCTCTCCTCATAAGTCATTTGCTCCAGCCTCCTAATCATTTTTGTTGCCCTCCGCTGGACTCTCTCCAATTTATCCACATCCTTCTTGTAGTGTGGGGCCCAAAACTGGACACAGTACTCCAAATGAGGCCTCACCAGTGCTGAGTAGAGGGGAATGATCACATCCCTCGATCTGCTGGCAATGCCCCTACTTATACAGCCCAAAATGCCGTTAGCCTTCTTGGCAACAACCCTCACAGCGTCTTGGGGGGTAGCCTTATTAGCCCCATTTTGCAGGCAGGGAAACCAGTGCACAGAGAGACCGACCCAGAGCCATCCGCTGGGTCCGTGGCAGAACCCCAAGCGTGACTTGCCGGCTCAGGTTCCCATGTGCATTGCCACTCCCGAATGACGTGAAACGGGGCATGTTATAGNGAGGGGTCAAGTTACAATAACAAAGGAATTTACAAGCTGGATTTTTTTTTTTTTCTTTCTAACTCTTGGGTATAGCTAGCTTAGACCCAGAAAGGCTGAACACTGAATGCTGTGAAAGTCTCTGTTAACTAAGCAGCCCCTGAGCTGAGTGCATCCCAGTTTCAGTGAACTGCAGAGGGGGTGTGACCCAGCACAAGAAAGCAGGAAAATGAGTACCAGTGACGCCGCTAATAAACTAGAGCTGGCCAGACTGGAAGCACAAGAGAATGAAAAGAATCATAAGAGACTGCTCGAATTAAAACAACTCGAGAAAGAAGCTGCTGAAAGAGCAGAGAAAGCCAACGAGGCTGCCCACAAGAGAGCTATGGAGGAGAGGGAAAGAGAGAGGAAGCATGAACTGGAGTTAGAGAGGGCAAGGGCTAGGCAAAATATACCAGACAACCCTAGCAACCCCTCTCCAGGTACCGCTTCCCATCCCAAAAAATTCCCCACCTACAAGGCAGGCGATAATACCTAGGCCTTCTTAGAAAATTTCGAAAGGGCCTGCCTTGGGTACAGCATCTCTACAGACCAGTACATGGTAGAGCTGAGGCCGCAGCTCAGTGGACCCTCAGCAGAGGTGGCAGCTGAAATGCCTAAGAAACACATGAACAGTTATGAACTTTTTAAAAACAAGGCCAGAATCAAAATGGGGCTAACACCCAAGCATGCCCGTCGGCGGTTCAGAGCCCTAAATTGGAAACCGGACATGGCATTTTCCCGACATGCCTACCACATTGAAAAAAATTGGATGCCTGGATATCAGGAGCAAGCGTTAAATCTCTGGAAGATCTGTCTTTCCTAATAAAAATGAAGCAGTTCCTAGAGGGTATTCCTGAGGAAATAGAAAGGTATATCCTAGATGGGAAGCCCAAAACTGTAATTGAGGCAGGGGAGATTGGAACCAAATGGGTGGAGGTGGCAGAAAAGAAAAAAACTAGTAGCAGTTGGAGCGAATATCAGAAGGGGCAACCCGAAACAAAACCCTATCACCGGGGGCAACCCAAGGCCCCACCTACATCCAAAGGAAAACCCCAGACACCTTATCGTCCCACCACACCAGTCTCCAGCAACCCATCTCGCCCCAGTGACCAGTCAGCTGGGCGATGGTTTAAATGTAACGAGCGGGGCCATGTGAAGGCCAACTGCCCCAAGAACCCCAACAGACTGCAGTTCATTACGCCGGAGTCACACCCAAGGTCCTCAGGCCCTGATGCCTCCCAGGTACCCTCAGAGCGAAGGGAAACTGTGAGTGTGGGCGGAAAGAAGGTTACAGCATGGAGGGACACTGGAGCACAGGTGTCAGCTATCCACCAATCCTTAGTGGACCCTAAATTCATCAACCCTGAGGCCCAAGTGATGATTCAACCATTCATGTCAAAATCTTTAAACCTTCCTACAGCTGAGTTGCCTGTCCAGTACAAGGAATGTGGACTTCTGCAGTCTATGATGATTATCCCATTCCCATGCTGCTGGGGGATGATTTGGCCAACCATGTGAAGCTAGCCAAGAGGGTGGGAATGGTCACCCGCAGCCAGGCTAAGCAAGCTTTCACAACTATCCCTGTTCCTGAGCCTTCCACCAGGGCCCCGTCTGTGTTAACAGAGACCCAGACAGAGGTGGTGGAACCGGATCCCCTGCCAACGACTGCAACAGCCGTAGTGGATCCAGTCCCAGAGACCCAGCCAAAGCCAGTCCCAAAACCGGAACTGGCGAAGCAACCAGCACCAGGCACATTGCCAGCACTGAGCCCAGCGCTTGCAAACCCATCTACAACTTCAACACCAGAGGGCACCATCGAGCCTGCACTGGCAGCAGCAGCAAATAACCCTATACCAGAGGCTCTGCCAGAGCCTGAAATACCACATAGTGCACCAGCGGAGAGCAGTTCACCGTCAACGGAAACAGCCCCATCACCTGCATCGCTTCCAGAGGGACCAAGCCCAGGTCCACAATCCAGTGAGGAACTGATGTCTCCAGCATCAAAGGAACAGTTCCAGGCCGAACAGAAAGCAGATGAAAGCCTCCAGGGAGCTTGAACGGCGGCATGGAGCAGCCCACCGCCTCTCAGCTCTTCTAATTAATCCCGGTTTGTTGTAGAAAGAGGACTTTTATACAAGGAAACTCTTTCTGGTGGGCATCAGGAAGATTGGCATCCTCAGAGACAATTGGTAGTTCCAACTAAGTACCAGGTAAAGCTCTTGAGCTTAGCCCACGATCATCCTAGTGGCCATGCTGGGGTAAACAGGACCAAAGACCGTTTGGGGAGGTCATTCCACTGGGAGGCATTATTTCTTTTAATTTATAAAAGCATCCATCACACAGTCTCTGGATAATGAAAGATAAAAAATAAAGTACAGAATTTGATGAGCACTGCTAATACTGGAAGACTTTCATCCACTAATAAACTACATACCATCACCTTCAGGCAAAAGCTTGGAAAAAGAAATGAGCCTTACATCATGCCCTTTAGGTCAGCACTCAGGCTTTTGCAGGCCAGTTAGGGAAGTAAATTCCAGAGCCAAGGACCCTCCCCTGCAAAATCACTGTCTCTGGCACCCAGATCTTTAAATTTAGAGAGAGTTTTAACTCAAGTTCCCCAGCTGATCTCGGTGAGATGGTGCAGGTGCAATTATCTCAGCCAAGACCCAAGCCAGATTAAAGATCAGAGTCAACTCTTTGACTTGTATCTGGTGGTAAGTGCACGTCTCACATCCACTAAGAAAACAGCATTCTTCTAAAGTGTTTCCATCTTTCCTGTGCAGACACTCCCTCTCCCACTCTTAAGGGTCAGGGGAAAGTTATCCTGCCAGTTAATTCTTCTCTTTCTCTTCTACCTCAAAATTAATAACAAAGGAGTTGTCTAAGGCAGTGGTCCCCAATGCGGTGCCCGCGGGTGCCATGGCGCCTGCCGGGGCATTTATGTGTGCCCGCCTAGTGCTCAACAGGGGAGAGAAGCCGTGGCCCCGCACCTGACAGGGACAGAGAACTCAGGCTGCGGGCGCGGTGTTCTCTGTTCCCGGCAGGCGCAGGGCCCGCCTAGTGCCCAGCAGGGGAGAGAAGCTGTGGCCCCGCACCTGCTGGGGACAGAGAACTCCGGGGCTGCAGGCGCCAGTGTTCTCGGTCCCAGGCAGGTGTGGGGACCGCCTAGTGCCCAGCAGGGGAGAGAAGCTATGGCCCCACACCTGCTGGGGACAGAGTACTCCGGGGCTGCGGGCGCCGGTGTTCTCTGTCCTCGTGGCTTCTCTCCGGCTTCTCTCTTCATTCATATATTATGTAATATTAAATATGATGTTTTTCATATTATTTAATGTACAAATACAAAATAAGCCTTGAAAAATTGTTGGCGCCCGCCACACTCTTCTGAAAACATGAATGTGCTACTGGCCACAAAAAGGTTGGGGACCACTGGTCTAAGGCTATGGAGAGGCATAATTAAAACAAGAAAACAGCCTTAATGTACCAGTCTGATTTGGTTGTAATCTTGACAATTTGTTGCTTTGTCCTTGTGTTTCCATTGTTACTTTTTTCAGCCTTTTGCAGGGCCATGTCTGTTAATGGATTTGTAACAATTACTAGCCTTTAATTGACCTGGAGGAAATATGTAGACAAATGGCTTATGTTTAAAATAAATGTAGCTTGTTTGCAGTACTGCTAGAGAGATTTCCTTTATTTTTCAGTCATATGAGGTGCGCTTCACAGGCTTTTCAGTGAAAATGATGGTTCCATTTAGAAGCATGTCTTTTGCATCTGGCAAAGCAAGCTCTTCCCCTCTCCTTTCAGAGTTCTTGACGATTTAGAATGCATAGAGTTTATCTCGTGCACTGCAATACGCCAATACATAGACAAGGGGGTGTTCAGCTAGGCCAGTGTGCTAAAGAGCATAATGTAGATGAGACCTTGTAACAGGGTCAGCACCCATCTCTCATGAGTGCCCCCTTTTCTCTGGCCAACATACCTGCAATTAGTCTTTTCAGCGAGGCGGCACCCGCCTCTCATGGGCAGCCCCCTTTGGTTGGTTGAGTGTGAGCCTGCTTTTAGTTTTAGTTGTTATATCGGGGTGGCACCCGCCTCTCATGCGCATCACCCGCTGATGGTTCTCTCAGTGGGTCTTCAGCGACTCAGCCCTGCGGCCGAGACACATTCACTGTCCCCCCTGCTTCCGGGTATTAAAGTCCCGAGTTCTTATCACGGCCTTGGTATGGGGCCGTAGCTCTTAGGCCTCTTCCCAGAGGCTCTGCCTTCTTCAAACACCGAGCCGTGGCCCAACTCAGTACTTGTAGCTGGTGGTGTTTCAGCAGGCCTCCCTGGGCTCAGTCTTCAATCAGACCAGCGGGGCCCATCTCATTACGCTTGCTGGCCTGGCCAGGTTCTTTGCTCAGTCCCCCTGGGCTTCAGCCTGCCCGCACTGACCTTCCGTTGGTCCTGCTACTCTTCCCGCCAGCCAGGCACCCTGTCTTCTGCAGCCTGGGCTTCAGTCCTGTCTGCAGTGAGCTGTCCACAGTGAGCTGTCCACGGTATTTCTGCTCTTTCAGCCAGCCAGTCACCCAGGCTTCACTCCATCAGCCCCTCTGATTGGCCGCTCCTCTGCAGCCTCTCTAGGCTGTCTGGAGGACTTCTCTCTGCTTTATGCTGGGGCAGGGTGATGCAGGGCCACGAGACCTCCAGCAGGGGACCTCCAGACCTAGTCCATCCTGACACACACCTAAAAGGTCTCATTCCATCTTTAACTTCTGATGCAAAATACAGATTTTTGCAGAAGAAACCAGAATTCTTCATTTACAGATGCCCTGTATATGGAGCTGTTATGTGTCTTTGTTTTCATATGCTTGAAGAAAAAGCGTTTTTAATTGAAAGAAGAAAATTAATAGAGAACTAACAATGAGGCAGTGATTAAAGGTTCATTTTCACTTTGTAACGAAAGTGAGGTTGTGGAGTAAAAAGTTGGTTTGAGACAAAATGTTTGTCATGTTAGACATAGCAGTTTTCTAATTTTGTGTAAGATACATTGTGGCATTTAGTTCACAGTGATTAGAGCTTTGTTAGGTCTTGCAGTACTTAGGCCAGGTTTACACTACAAACTTATATCAGTATAACAAAAAATCCACACTCCTGAGTGATGTCGTTATACTGACCTAACCCCGGAGTAGACAGCGCTATGTCGATGGGAGAGTTTCTCTTGTCAATGTAGCTACCGCCTCTTGGAGAGGTGGATTAACTACACTGATGGGAGAAGCTCTTCCTTGGGTGCAGTAGCATCTTCATTAAAGCGCTACAGTGGTGCAGCTGTGCTGCTGCAATGCTGTATGTGAAGACAAACCCCTAGTCTTAAAGAGAGGGAGGGATTTGTGGGAGAGGTTGTCAGGAATAGGTTGCTGGTGTTGAGGATTTCTAACAATAACCACATCATGGAACTCCTTACCCTAAATGCTGGTCCTGACTCTGTAATGCACGTGCTCCAAGGTAACACTTGCATACAGGGGAATGAACTGTGGACAGTTTCAACCTTAATTCTGAATTTCCTTGCTCTTGTCAAGGAAGGCATTGTTAGCATTGCGTCAGCCATGTGTGTTTGCATATAAACTTGTGACATTAAATTGTTAGAAAAACAGAGTTGCAAAATACCACCCTCCAGGAGTAGGTTTAGATATTGGCAGCTTACCTTTGGAGGGGAAGAGGAGAGGAGAGGATAGGGTATAAAATGTTTTGCCAGCTAGGGCTTGTTTTGAATGCCTGAACCTATATACAGATTAGATGTACTCTCATGCTTCGGTGGATTTCTGCTTTTTTCTTCTGGAAGGGTTTGCTGTATCTAAAAATAATGAAGTAAATTCTGCTAGAGACTTCTCCCTTTGGATTGACTTTTTTTTAACTTGATTCTCCCCTACCCTGTTTTACAATAATGAGAAGGATATTCTCCCTGCTCTTGTGTAAAACCCCTCTTAGAGACTCACTTTCTTTGGGAGGTCTGCTAACACTGACCCACATGTTAGTATGGCATTGCGACTCGGCGCTCATGTTTGCAAATCCTCTCACTCAAATTTGCGTGCGCCGCCCCCCCCCCCCCCCCCCCCCCCCCCCCCCCCCCGCCCCCCCCCCCCCCCCCCCCCCAAAAAAAAAGTTTTGGTTCTTCTGCACCACTGGGTTGACAACCTATTATCTAAAGAATGGGTGGTATTCTCCTCTCACATTAGTTGACAGAAGTGTAACTCATTGATTTCCCAGTGTCTGTCTTTTTAGAAGTAATGAAATCATTGTGCCTTTGCTCCTTCTCCCAAGAATCATAACTGGCTGTCAGCAACTTTTGCTATGACACATGCCCAGCAATCTCCTCACTATGGTTCACTTTGTACCCAGAACTGCAAGGATAGATAGTTATGTAACAGTTTAATATAAGGCCTCAAGCTTGCTAAGCATGCCATGTGTTTTGGAAGGCACTATGTTTTGGGTCTAAGTGCACTTTCATTCCACTGGTGACAGCAGAAAGAGGAGCCAGTTTGTTTCTCAAGAAGTAGAATTGTTTTAGAATTGCATTCCTGTGACTTTACAGACAGCTTCAGATGGTCTTTTAGACACACTGATTGATGGTAAAAAGCCATACACACNGGATTCTTTGCTGCTTTTACAGATCCAGACTAACACGGCTACCCCTCTGATACTATACACACATCAGTAATTTCCATTTCCATACATTTCTTCACTATTTTGGTGGCCTATATTGCATATTTGCTAGCCAATTTGTTTCCTCCTACGAATGGAGTGACCTTGTTGGAGGAGAAAGGCAGGTTTCACATACTTCAATTCCAATGTTGAAGGACTACAGTCTTTATTTTTTGAATTTGAAAATAATATTGATTTTTTTTTCTATGGCAGCTGTGAACACATGATATTGACTGTAGATATTGACCTAGCAAGCTGTCACTGTAATTTGGACAGTGGAGAAACTCTGGCTAGTCGACATAATGAGAGACCAGACCTAAGTTGAGTCTCCATCCAATCTATTTCCACCTTGAATACATATAGAAACAGAGGGACACAGATTCTGTATGAGGAGCTCCATTGTGGATCACTGGTGGGCTAGAAGTAACTACATCTCAGCAAGCCAGCCAAGAGGCAGTCAAAGACTGACACCAGAGGAGGAACTACAGAGAAACAACCTTCATCCTTGAACCCTACATACAAGCCTGTTCTTGCTGATCTTTGCTAGCTCAAGAGATTGCATAGGTTAAAAGGGGAAAACACAAAGATGGAAGAAAAATGAGATTTATAATTGCAGTTCTGGCAAGATCCTTTTCAAGCGTATATCTGTGATGCTGTGTCAGTAAGAATATCAAATCTCTAAATTGTTTTCGCTCTCTCTTTCTGGTGTCTCTGGATACTGGAAATCATAGAAATCATAGCCACGATCAGCATGAACTTACCACATCTCCTATATCAGATAGTGATCACTTGGTCCTCCAGGGCTAGACAACCACCTAGTTTCCACTAACCCAAAAGTTTGGGAGTTTTTGTTTTTTGCCCAAACAATTGAGCTTTCTTCTGATTCAAAACACATTGTAGGATGTGACTGATGATACAATTCTTCATCCAGGTTAACGGCTTAGTAATAAAAATTTTGCTTTCATCTTCATATTCATTTTATCTGGCCTTCAGAGAAAGGGAGTAAGTGTTGACATTTGTGGAGAGAAATCATTCAATATGGGGACTATCACGGTGTCTCAAAATCTTCAAGAATGACCAAAGTGACTATTTTGTTATCACTGCCACAGTTTCCAAGTACAGGTGCATCATAGGATCCTTCTGCCTTGCTCTCTTCTCCAGTGGACTTAAGAGTGAAACATATATATTGGCCCATCCTTTCCCAGTGCCAGGCCAGCCTTGCTTAGCCCAGACTTCCATTCCCCAGTAATTATCTGCCTCTCTTCTTCCCTGTACTCATGGTATAGCTTGCCACGGGCTGACTGCTTGCTTTAATGCACCTGATCAGCAGTGGTTGCTGTAGAGTGATATATGACTATGTTACTTTCTGCTCAGCAGTTTGAAGCACATATCTCTTATTCTTCTAGCCTTGGTATAGAGTTGGAGACCAAATCTAGAATTTGAGCATAGGTTTATTTCTATTTAGTGCATAGTGCTATTTCTGGACTACCAATATAACTAAGAGAGGAAGAGAAAAATGTTTGAAGTTAAGAACAAGCTGCACATAAAGTCTTTCTCCAGTATTCTGTTTGCTGCAAATTTTAATTTTTTTAACTTGTATTCTTCAGTGTAAAACTTTCTAGAAAACTTCTGCTTGAAACATGCTTGGGATTCTGACAGGAAAAGATTTCTTGATACTAGCTCAGTATCTTTCCTGCCCTGTTATTTAGAAAACAGGATAGAAAGATTATTGAAACTATTACATTAGGACTAATGTTATATCCTATCCCTTCATATTGATCTGTAAGTTGTTCCATTGGCTTTCTTTCTGTTTCCTGTTGCTTTCTTGCTTCGTTATTGAAGGGAGGATTCAGACCCATCCAGGTAATTTTAACTACTGGTTCTGCATGGCATAAGTGTTTCTTTATCACATATTTAATTATTAAATTAGTGAATGTATTAATGTATGATGCATATCTTACCTGTTTAGTTTCAAGATTATTTAGACTGTAATAGGAGTGAGGGCTTCTAGTGCCCTGAATGCTTCCACATCCCAGATGCTGATGCTTGTCTTAAAGAGAGTTGAGACCTGAGCCACATATCACCAGGTTGCTTTGTTCCCTGGGGCTTCTGTGTGGGCTACACTTGTGTGGTGGGTTACTTTATGCAAGTGTGCTGGAAAAGTTTGGTCCAACTTAGAAAGGGGTTGCCACCTTTTTGAAAAAGGAATGCAGGACATGTAGGCCCTTCAAACTTTCAATAGGGTAAAGAGGATAAGTTTGGGGGGACCTACAACCCCCATAAAAGTCTGAATTTTAGCTTTTCTGGAATTTTTTAATGCAGTTTCCTTGATCTTTTACTGCCTTATCAAATCACTTATAAAGCTGGTATTTTTTTCAATCTACTCCACCCTATAAAGTACATTTTGCATAGAATCCTTTCCTCTGACCTTTAGTCTGAAAGCTGGTGCATATAATTCACTAGACACACGTTAATAGTTACACCATTATAGTTTAAAACTTAACTGTTTGCTCTTAGTCTGTCTTTCTCACTTTGTACCTTGTAAAACTGAGGATTGTGTGTAAATGGCCATTGTTAAAACACTAATGGAAACTGTCCTGCAATTTTCTGAATGGGTGGCAACCCTCTGAAAGTGTGTTTGTTTGTTTTTTTAAATTACAGTATGGTTTTCTCTACTATTATTTGATATTGCAAATTCGTTTTCTTTTCAGGAAAAAATAACTTTTGACTTTTTTTTGTTTTCGTTTTTTGCTTCCCTCCTCTAGTTTTTTCAGCGGCCTCAAATACAGCCTTCTAGAGCTGCCATCCAGAACAGCAGCCCTTCTATCCGTCCTGGTGCGCAAACACCAACTGCAGTGTATCAAACCAACCAACACATCATGATGGTTAACCATCTGCCAATGCCGTATCCAATGCCCCAGGGCCCCCAGTACTGTATACCACAGGTAATATATTGCCTAAGCACATATGAACTTGGAAGAGCTACAGTTATTTCTTCTGGATTTAAAAGAAGGTGATCTTTTGGGACTGCAGGAAAGGTGGAGGAAAAGGCTGATATAATTAGCAGCATAACCTCTGTCCTTTTTCTTCTTTAAATGTATACATTTATCTATTAAGGCAGAGGGTGGAGAGGGGATAATCATAAATTGTATCCTTTCTATTTTTGAGATAAATTATTATTGTAGAATTTATTCTCTTCCTCTGAAAGAGATGATGGAAAACTAAATTCCTCAAAAACATCTAGTACTGTAACGGCTCTTAAATTGATTTAAGAGCTATGCTATTACTATTAAACATTGGGCTTTCTTTGAGTCCTGCATTACAGAAATGAGGGGAATGAAATCAAGTTGACTATGGTCTGCCTCAGCACTGATTTCCCGCATATTTTTACCTCAAATGACACCGCATGCATTTCATTATGTCATTTTTATTTATTTTTTGGCAGGCAGCATTCTGAATCTGTGTTTAAAAGGGCTTCAGAGTCTCATTTTTAGGAATTTTTTAAAACCAGGTTAATTACAGCTTCTGTATGTAATGCCATATCATATGACAATTATTTGTAAATTCCTTGTAATTTTTCTCTCCCAGTATCGTCATAGTGGCCCTCCTTATGTTGGGCCTCCACAGCAGTATCCTGTTCAGCCACCAGGGCCAGGCCCATTTTATCCAGGCCCAGGTCCTGGAGAATTCCCCAATGCCTATGGTAAGCAGGGTGGAGGATTGTGCATGGTTTGGGGAAGGAAGGTGTTGCTGGATATTTGGGGTGGGAGGTGTTTCTGGGTTTGTTATTTTTCTACAGTTGGTTTAATATTGTAAAGCCAAAATAATTTGTTTGAATTCGAAACAGCTGCTAAATTTGAGGTTGTTGTGCTTCTGATTAATCACTGTGTGATCATACATGCACACAGTTTTTTGTTTGCATGAATGTTAGCAGAATAACTGTTGTTCATACAAATATTCTTAATCATGTGCAAAAAGGAGTATTCATGTGCGAACAAGAGTATTGGCTGTTTGCTATTCACTGTCTAATCATTATTATTTATTTATTTATTTATTTATTATTAAGACTGTCGATTAATCACAGTTAACTCACACAATTAACTCAAAAAATTGATTGCAATTAAAAAAATTAATCGCGATTAATCACTGTTAAACAATAGAATACTAATTGAAATTTATTAAATATTTTGGGATGTTTTTCTACTTTTTCAAATATATTGATTTCAATTACAACACAGAATACAAAGTGTACAGTGCTCACTTTGTTATTTTTATTACAAATATTTGCACTGTAAAAATGATAAAAGAAATAGTATTTTTCAATTAACCTCAGACAAGCACTGTAGTGCAATCTCTTTATCACGAAAGTGCAATCTACAAATGTAGATTTTTTTTGTTACATAACTGCACTCAGAAACAAAACCATGTAAAACTTTAGAGCCTACAAGTCCCCTCAGTCCTAATTCTTGTTCAGCCAATCGCTAAGAGAAATTTAAGTTTGTTTACATTTACGGGAGATAATGCTGCCCACTTCTTATTTACAACGTCACCTGAAAGTGAGAACAGTCATTCACATGGCATTGTTGTAGCTGGTGTTGCAAGATATTTACGTGCCAGATGCACTAAAGATTCATATGCCTCTTCATGCTTAGGCCATCATTCCAGAGGACATGCTTCCATGCTGATGGTGCTCGTTAAAAAATAATGCATTAATTACATTTGTGGCTGAACTCTTTGGGGGAGAATTATATATCTCCTGCTCTGTTTTACCCGCATTCTACCATATGTTATAGCAGTATCGGATGATGACCCAGCACATGTTCATTTTAAGAACACTTTCACTGCAAAAAATGAACATGAACATCTTTTCTAAAGATAGCTACAGCATTCAACCCAAGATTTAAGAATCTGAAGTGACTTCCAAAATCTGAGAAGGATGAGGTATGGAGCATGCTTTCAGAAGTCTTAAAAGAGCAACACACTGATGCAGAAACTACAGACCAAACCACCAAAAAAGAATATCAACCTTCTACTGGTAGCATCTGACTCAGATGATGAAAATGAATATGCGTCGGTCCGCACTGCTTTGGATCGTTATCGAACAGAACCTGTCATCAGCATGGATGCATGTCCTCTGGAATGGTGCTTGAAGCATCAAGCAACATATCAATCTTTAGCGCATCTGGCATGTAAACATCTTGCAACGCCGGCTACAATAGTGCCATGCAAACGCCTGTTCTCACTTTCAGGTGACATTGTAAACAAGAAGCAGGCAGCATTATCTTCTGCAAATGTAAACAAACTTGTTTGTCTGAGCGATTGGCTGAACAAGAAGTAGGACTGATTGGACTTGTAGGCTCTAAAGTTTTACATTGTTTTATTTTTGAATGCAGGTTTTTTTGGTACATAATTCTATATTTGTAAGTTCAACTTTTATGATAAAAAGATTGCACTACAGTACTTGTATTAGGTGAATTGAAAAATACTATTTCTTTTGTTTTTTACAGTGCAAATATTTGTAATCAAAAATAAAGTGAGCACTGTACACTTTATATTCTGTTGTAATTGAAATCAGTGTATTTGAAATGTAGAAAACATCCAAAAATGTTTAAATAAATGGTATTCTATTATTGTTTTACAGCACGATTAATCATGCGATTAATCGTGATTAATTTTTTTAATCGCTTGACAGCCCTAATTATTATTTATTAATATTAAGGTCTAAGCTCCATTGGGTTGTGCACTGAATACATCCATAGCCATCCAGTTAACATTTTTAATTAGTTTTTCTCCTATTTCAAAAAGTTTGGCATTTAGTCAGGGAGCAGAGAAGAAAACCACGTGACTTGAATGGCCAGCCACATACCATGAAGAGCAAATTGTCAAAACAGTTTGTAAAGAGCCCATAACAACATAACAACATACATTTGCCAAAAATAAGCATGGTGAAGGCTAAGAGTGAAGTCTAAAATTATTCCAAAACGTATTTGCAACAAATTATTCCATAACTTATTTGCAACAAATTATTTGGCCAGCAAGGGGTTTGTTTCATGGAGAGAGTGAGTGTGGTTTTTGTGGCAGAGTGTTTGGACGGTAGACGAGTTTTGTGGGAAATGCTCCAAATATGACAGACCTGTAATAACAGATTAAATGTTGACAGTTATTATGAGTTATATGAGAAAAGATGTGGCGTTAAGGGGACATCGTATTAAATTAATCTAAATTTTGTAACAAGGATAGTTTTGTGGAACCAAAACCAAAATGTTTTAAAGAACTTTTTTAAATGATAGTGAAATACATTCCAGAGAGGAAGCAATCTCTATCCTCTGCAAGATGCATTTCCAGACTTTTCATCCCCCTCAGGGTAGAATTTGGCCTTTATTATAACAATCTAATTTGAAATATTAGCTAGGTATGGGTTGTTGTTGTTACTATGCTGACAATGTCCCTTTAAAAAAGTGGTATATGTTTACTAACATGAGTCCATTTTCGCAACATCTTCCTTGTTGAATTTGGGTGAATTGTAGGATTAGGTAGCCTGTAAATAACAATGCATANACCATGAAGAGCAAATTGTCAAAACAGTTTGTAAAGAGCCCATAACAACATAACAACATACATTTGCCAAAAATAAGCATGGTGAAGGCTAAGAGTGAAGTCTAAAATTATTCCAAAACGTATTTGCAACAAATTATTCCATAACTTATTTGCAACAAATTATTTGGCCAGCAAGGGGTTTGTTTCATGGAGAGAGTGAGTGTGGTTTTTGTGGCAGAGTGTTTGGACGGTAGACGAGTTTTGTGGGAAATGCTCCAAATATGACAGACCTGTAATAACAGATTAAATGTTGACAGTTATTATGAGTTATATGAGAAAAGATGTGGCGTTAAGGGGACATCGTATTAAATTAATCTAAATTTTGTAACAAGGATAGTTTTGTGGAACCAAAACCAAAATGTTTTAAAGAACTTTTTTAAATGATAGTGAAATACATTCCAGAGAGGAAGCAATCTCTATCCTCTGCAAGATGCATTTCCAGACTTTTCATCCCCCTCAGGGTAGAATTTGGCCTTTATTATAACAATCTAATTTGAAATATTAGCTAGGTATGGGTTGTTGTTGTTACTATGCTGACAATGTCCCTTTAAAAAAGTGGTATATGTTTACTAACATGAGTCCATTTTCGCAACATCTTCCTTGTTGAATTTGGGTGAATTGTAGGATTAGGTAGCCTGTAAATAACAATGCATATTAACATAAGAACATAAGAATGGCCGTACTGGGTCAGACCAAAGGTCCATCCAGCCCAGTATCCTGTCTACCAACAGTGGCCAATGCCAGGTGCCCAAGAGGGAGTGAACCTAACAGGTAATGATCAAGTGATCTCTCTCCTGCCGTCCATCACCACCCTCTGACAAACAGAGGCTAGGGACACCATTCTTTACCCATCCTGGCTAATAGCCATTAATGGACTTAACCTTCATGAATTTATCCAGTTCTCTTTTAAACCCTGTTATAGTCCTAGCCTTCACAACCTCCTCAGGCAAGGAGTTCCACCAGTTGACTGTGCTGCATTTCATTTGGTGGCCCCTAGTTCTTATATTATGGGATCAAGTAAATAACTTTTCCTTATTCACTTTCTCCATATCACTCATGATTTTATATACCTCTATCATATCCCCCCTTAGTCTCCTCTTTTCCAAGCTGAAAAGTCTTAGCCTCTTTAATCTCTCCTCATATGGGACTCGTTCCAAACCCCTAATCATTTTAGTTGCCCTTCTCTGAACCTTTTCTAATGCCAGTATATCTTTTTTGAGATGAGGAGACCACATCTGTACGCAGTATTCAAGATGTGGGCATACCATGGATTTATATAAGGGCAATAAGATACTCTCCGTCTTATTCTCTATCCCCTTTTTAATGATTCCTAACATCATGTTTGCTTTTTTGACTGCCGCTGCACACTGCATGGACGTCTTCAGAAAACTATCCACGATGACTCCAAGATTTTTTTCCTGATTAGTTGTAGCTAAATTAGCCCCCATCATATTGTATGTATAGTTGGGGTTATTTTTCCCAGTGTGCATTACTTTACATTTATCCACATTCAATTTCATTTGCCATTTTGTTGCCCAGTCACTTAGTTTTGTGAGATCTTTTTGAAGTTCTTCGTAGTCTGCTTTGGTCTTAACTATCGTGAGCAGTTTAGTATGATCTGCAAACTTTGCCACCTCACTTTTTACCCCTTTATCCAAATAATTTATGAATAAGTTGAATAGGATTGGTCCTACGACTGACCCTTGAGGAACACCACTAGTTACCCCTCTCCATGTGCTCCATACTGTGATGTGCTGGTTACTTACTTTGTAGGGCCATATTTTTACAAATGCTGACTCACTTTAAAGGAAATAAACTCTAATTGAAAATAAGTTCTCACTTCAGTTATCATTTACTTGTCATGAACCAAGGTCTGGACTTTTTTTTTGTTTATTCAGCAACAATTAATCATAGAATCATAGAACTGGAAGGGACCTTGAGAGGTCATCTAGTCCAGTCCCCCGCACTCATGGCAGGACTAAGTATTCCCTAGACCATCCCTGACAGGTGTTTGTCTAACCTGCTCTTAAAAATCTCCAATGATGGAAATTCCACAACCTCCCTAGGCAATTTATTCCAGTGCTTAACAACTCTGACAGTTAGGAAGATTTTCCTAATGTCCAATCTAAACCTCCCTTGCTGCAATTTAAGCCCATTGCTTCTTGTCCTATCCTCAGAGGTTAAGAAAAATAATTTTTCTCCCTCCTCCTTGTAACAACCTTTTACGTACTTAAAAAATGTTATCATGTCCCCCCCTCAGTCTTCTCTTTTCCAGACTAAACAAACCCAATTTTTTCAATCTTCCCTCATAGCTCATGTTTTCTAGACCGTTAATCATTTTTGTTGCTCTTCTCTGGACTCTCCAATTTGTCCACATCCTTCCTAAAATGTGGCGCCCATAACTAGACACAATACTCCAGTTGAGGCCTAATCAGCGCAGAGTAGAGCAGAAAAATTACTTCTCGTGTCTTGCTTACAACACTCCTGCTAATACATCCCAGAATGATGTTCGCTTTTTTTGCAAGAGCGTTACACTGTTGACTGGGATTTAGCTTGGGGTCCACTATGACCCCCAGATCCCTTTCTGCAATATTCCTTTCTAAGCAGTCATTTCCCATTTTCTATGTGTGCAACTAATTGTTCCTTCCTAAATGAAGTACTTTGCACTTGTCCTTATTGAATTTCATCCTATTTACTTCGGACCATTTCTCCAGTTTGTCCAGACATTTTGAATTTTAATCCTATCCTCCAAAGCACTTGCGACCCCTCCCAGCTTTGTATCATCCACAGACTTTATAAGTGTACTCTCTATGCCATTATCTAAATCATTGATGAAGATATTGAACAGAACTGGACCCAGAACTGATCCCTGCAGGACCTCACTCATTATGTCCTTCTAGCATGAGTGTGAACCACTGATAACTACTCCCTGGGAACGATTTTCTAACCAGTTTTGCACCTACCTTATAGTAGCTCCATCTAGGTTGCATTTGCCTAGTTTGTTTATGAGAAGGTCACACGAGACAGTGTCAAAAACTTTACTAAAGTCAAGATATGCAACGTCTGCCGCTTCCCCCTTATCCACAAGACTTGTTACCCTGTTAAAGAAAGCTATCAGGTTGGTTTGACATGATTTGTTCTTGACAAATCCATGCTGACTGTTACTTATCACCTTATTATCTTCTAGGTGTTTTGCAATTGCTTAATTATTTGCTCCATTATCTTTCCGGGTACAGAAGTTAAGGTGACTGGTCTGTAATTCCCCGGGTTGTCCTTATTTCCCTTTTTATAGATTGGCACTATATTTGCCCTTTTCCAGTCTTCTGGAATCTCTCCCGTCTTCCATGACTTTTCAAAGATAATCGCTAATGGCTCAGATATCTCCTCAGTTAGCTTCTTGAGTATTCTAGGATGCATTTCTTCAGGCCTTGGTGACTTGAAGACATCTAATTTGTCTAAGTAATTTTTAAACTTGTTCTTTCCCTATTTTAGCCTCTTCTGATCCTACCTCATTTTCACTAGAGTTCACTATATTAGATGTCAAATCACTGCCAACCTTCTTAGTGAAAACCGAAACAAAGAAGTCATTAAGCACCTCTGCCATTTCCACATTTTTTGTTATTGTTTTCCCCCCCTCATTGAGTAATGGGCCTACCCTGTCCTTGGTCTTCCTCTTGCTTTTAATGTATTTGTAGAATGTTTTCTTGTTGTGATAGTGACTTACATTTATAATAGCACACTTATCCCAAAAGTTTACAGTGATGTCACCAACCCTGGATTGTGTTATCTCTGAATGAATTGGGCAGTAGGAAAGAGCTGATCATAAGGGAGACAGTTTCAGTTTATATTTCTGAAATCATCACTGCAGGAGAAATAAAGAAAATAAATGTGGCAATGACTCTCTAATTCTGATACAGTAACTTGGAGAATACATGGTGTAGCTTTAATTTTTTGTTTTTCTGCTGATTCTCTTGTCTGGCTTTTGAATCCCTTCCCACCCTGACAGCATTTTCCTTTCTTTATTTTCAAGTTTGAAAAAGTTGTTGTCCTGGTTTCTTTTGTGCTCTTTGAACTGGTATGATTTCTTGTCACATGGGCTGTAATCTTTCAGTCCCAGTCTATTCTAAGGCTGCCTTGTCTGCTGAGCTTCAATGTGCTGAGCTAGTAGGCCAGAGATGATAATCTGCAGTGCAGCCGTCTATAACACAGTTAGTGCTGTTTAATTCCAGGCAGACAGAGAAGGTCTAGTCAAGGAGTAGGATGCCAGCACATACAATAGGTGAATTGAGATTTGTCTATATCATGCATCTGTCTCCTGCTGTTGTTTCCTAGATGTGTAGGTAGGCCTGGGATACTATTTATCTCTTCACTGAAAGAGTAAGCATGGTGCTAGGCGCTGATCAGACTATTTGGAGTCAAAGAAGCTGAACTTGAACTTGTTTAATTGTGGCCATTAATAACAGTCAGATAGCATGTAGTTTAAATTTGAAAGCCTTCTTTATCACAAGAGGACAGGATACACAGCTGCTTTTATGCAACTGTGCTGTTGCCTTTTGGTTGATTGGTTTGTTTTTTTACCAATTTAGCTTTGTGATTTATTGTTTACTTTGTGTCAGTGCATTTCAGTGAGATGTTGGGAGAAAACTGAAATGGGGGAAATGGAAGTAAGTGAAGGCAAAACTGGTATGGGTGGCATTGAACTAAAAGGAATGAAAATGAAGGGAGTGAAGGAGGTTGGTTTACTACAGAATCCAGAGATGAAACCTTACATTTTCCCAGTTGGTAATTTATTTATTTCCAAAGGTTGCTCTTGCTTTTCAGGATTTGCTTTTTCTAATTTCTTTTTTAAAAGAAGAGGTCCCTATTAAATTCCACAATGGGCCTCTCATAATAAGATCATCCATAATGTAATCCATGAATATCTGGTCTCTAGAGAATTAGAAAGCTGTGTAATCAGCACACTGTATGCCTTTCAGGTGTGTAGTTATTGCTCCTATCTCCTCATAGTAACCAAACTCCTCCTCTCAAATGGCATTACTGTCCAGAAACCTGAAGTATCTAGGAATTCACATAATGAGATGGTAGTAACAAAGGTACTTGTTGACCTTATGTTTTTTTAACAGGACAAATAGATTAATTACATAAAAGCCTAACCTAAAATATCCAGTGGACAAGAAATAGTCTGATGATGCACAACAATCACCATACAGGAGAGGAAGAGGGGGGTGGGGGGCTGTGGCTATGGCACCAGACTCAACTCAGGAGATCTGACAAAGGCTTCCTGTGTGCTTTGGGCAGATCACTTGGGCTATGTCTACACTACACACCTTTTAACGACACAGCTGTGTCGCTACAGCCATGCTGCTAAAAAGTGCGCAGTATAGCTGCTCTTTGTCAGCAGGAGAGAGATCTCCCGCCGACAAAAAAATTCCCCCCCAACGAGAGGTGGTAGCTTTGTCAGCAGGCGAGCCCTCCTGCCGACAAAGTGCTGTTCACACTGGCACTTTTAGTCAGTAAAACTTTTGTCGTTCAGGAGTGTGTGTTTTTCACACCCACGAACAACAAAAGTTTTGCTGACGAAAGTCCAGTGTAGACAAACTGTTAGTGTCTCTGTGCCTCATTTCCCCATTTGTAAAATGGGGATAGTAGCACTGCCCTTCTTCACAGGGAGGTTTTGAGGATAAACTTACTGTTTGTAAGGCAATCAGATACTATGGCCATGGCTACACTCAAAACTTCAAAGCGCTGCCACGGGAGCGCTCCCGCGGCAGCACTTTGAAGTGCGAGCGCTGCAGGTACTCCACCTCCACAAGGGGATTAATTTACAGCACTGGGAGCACGGCTCCCAGCACTGGGGCACTGTTTACACTGGCGCTTTACAGCGCTGTAACTTGCTGCGCTCAGGGGGGTGTTTTTTCACTCCCCTGAGCGAGAAAGTTGCAGCGCTGTAAAGCGCCAGTGTAGCCAAGCCCTATGATGATGATGGCCAGGTAAGCAGTTAGAAAGAAAGAAATGGTCAGAACATTTCTGTCACTTGTCTTCAGGAAATGAAGTCATATCTCCAAAATTGTTGGTTAGAATTCTCTGCAGTTTTCCCCAGTGGCCTTGGCTTTCAACAGCTTGAAAATGCTTCCTTCTGTACAGCCACCTGCCTAGTATGTTGGCAGGTCAGGAGCTGTTGTGTACAGTGCTGATCTGAGCATGCAATCTGGAAGAAGAAAATCTCTTCAGGTCTTTGCAGTCTAGTTTTCCACTCCAGAAACATAGCCCTTGTAAGTCACAAATCAAATCTCATTAGACTGAGGGTTATTTTGCTTGATTGGATTTTACCACTCACTTCTGTGAGTGAAAGGTTCCCCGGCTCCTCCTTTGGTATAGTGTGAACTGATGCAATAAGGAATTTCCTCAAGGAAATGCCACATATTAATTGTATTTTCATCAGAGTTTAGCCCTGTTGTAGAATAAGTCAGATTACTTTAGATGTGAGTGCAGGGCACATGGCCTAGCTGATGTCCTCAGAAGAATGCAGGATTGTCTTTTGAGTTCACCTGAATTCCAGTACACAAATATCAGACAGCTCTGGTATGCCACCTTTGTTTACCTTGGGCTGCATCCCAGGATTCTTTAAAACTGACTGCTCAGCCATATGAGCCATCTTGTTTCCAGTAAGGAAAAGATACCTAAACATTGCTGGATATTGGCGTTGTCAATTTAATCAACAATGCAACATGTATTTTGCAGTACTAAGCATGGTTTGTACTTTTTATGTTCTGCAGCATGAGAATAGAGCTACTGTTGTAATTAAATTCTCCAGCTCAGTTTCAAAATAGGTTGCAGTTGCGATTGCAACTTCCAGGGAATAGTTTGGTTATGGCTTTCTCTACACTGGATAAGAGTCCAGTCTTGTTTCTTTAATTCTATGTAGATTTTTTTCATGCTTGAAATAGTCCTCACAGGTCTCACAGCTCAATAAAATGCAAGGAAGGGCAGATTTTCCTTTCTGTTAGTGTTGGCTGATTTCAGTAGTATTTTCAGTGCCTCTAGAAAGTTGATGCACGTGGCCATTTCCCCAGTCGCATGAAAAAAGTGGAATAGTGACTCTCTCCATCACTTGTTATCTTGTGATGTCATATTCTGATTTGATAGAAGTGCGGAAGAAACTGCACACAGGCTACTTAGAAAATGGAGATTGAAATTGGGAGGGAGGATCAGAGGGCTGTCACTCACTTGCTACTCTTCAATTTACTTCATTTACAAATGAACTGAATATGTGTTTCTATCTTGTTGTGATTTCCTAGGAACACCGTTCTACCCAAGTCAGCCAGTGTATCAGTCAGCACCCATCATAGTGCCTACACAGCAGCAGCAGCAGCAGCCTCCACCAGCTAAAAGAGAGAAAAAAACAGTAAGAACCTACTCTTCTGGTACTTTCTTTATGGATCTCCTAAGTCTGATATAGCAAGGCCGGGACATTGAAGGGGACACACTGATGTAAAATTCAATATTAAACTCAGATTGTTACTCCCTCACCCTTCTGTAGGTTTTTCCCCCTCCCTTTTAGCTCCTTGTTAGTCTAGAACTTCTGATGATGGGCAGGGCATCCAATAACAGTTGTGTATAAAGCTGGCTAGCTCATCTTATTTTTCAGTCTTCACAGTGTTGAATTTACTGGGTGGTGGTTTATTATTCTAACTATAGTAAATGTGAAAGCTGCTTATTGATACTTCAATTGAGAAATTAATGCTTAGTGATTACCAAACGTGGTATCAATTTATCTAGCTCAACATGTCTAAAATTGAAGAAATGGTAGGGGACAAGTGATTGAATGGACGGAAGTAATGAAGACAGAATTCTCTTAAAGGAAAATATAAACATTGTTAGCAAGATAGGAAGGATTTCCTACATCTCAAAGTACAGGATATCTGTTTATTTTCATTTCTTAAGATCAACTGTGACATTGGATTAAACTTTGTCTATTGAAATGGAAAAGCAGAACATTTAACTGGGTGGTACTGCAAGCAAGACATTTTTTGTACCCTTGTCATCAACACATAGCTGTGATACTAAGTCCCTTTTCCAGGCCTTCCAGCAACTCTTTACCATCAGCTTCGTTTATGAACAGCCTGTTCATTTTTAACATCCAAAAAATATCACAGATAAATCAGTAGTTACGCCATAAAAACCAATTCAAATGCAAAGACTTAAACTTGATAAGAAAGTTGCAGTCTTGTATGCTAATAAAATTATATTCAATGTACAGTAGAACCTCAGAGTCACGAGCATCAGAGTTGCGAACTGACCGGTCAACAACACACCTCATTTGGAACCAGAAGTAAGTAAGCAGACAGACAGACACACACACACACACACAAGCAAATACTGTACAGCACAGTACTGTGTTAAATGTAAACTGCTAAAAAAAACAAAGGGATCTTTTTTTAAAAAAGACAAGATAAGGAAACTGTTTCTGTGCTTGTTTCATTTGCACTAAGATGGTTAAAAGCAGCATAGTAAAATTTCAAAGCTGTATTAAGTCAACATTCAGTTGTAAACTTTTGAAAGAACAATCATAATATTTTGTTTAGGGTTACAAACATTTCAGAGTTACGAACAAACTCCATTCCTGAGGTGTTCATGACTCTTAAGGTTCTACTGTAGCAGAAAATGAGAAGTTTTAAAAAATGATTAAAGCCCTTCTCCCTAGATATATTCTTCCAGACGGAATTAAACTCACAGGCTTACACTACTAAATGCTGCAATTGAAGAAACAAAGGGAAAATTAAAGGAAGAACTAAAAGAATCAACAGTGATATAAATGCAAGATGACTGGTTGAACATGAGATATGACTCAGTAATTCTACAAGCATCTATGCAAGGAAAATGTATTTTTTCTGGGAAAAAATGTGCAGATTATCACCTCCTGGTTGCTGTAGAGTCAATAAAAGAATGCAGAGAAAAGTATGACAAGGGAGGTGTTTTCCATTTTCTCAGACCGTAAAAATAAAAAGATTAGAAAACTTATCTGGTGCAGTGATCCTGACAAGCATATATGTATTCAGTATACTCTTTAAACCTGAGAATGAAGTAAAATCTAACACAATACTAAAGCTCATAGTGCAAAGTCAAAAAGTTCTTCTGGACACCATTAGCCTATTACATTCTATATAGGTTCTCGTAATGCTCATCAAAGTATCTGAGCACCTTCTGGTAGTGTATTAAATCATGTGACTTCACCACTTGTTTGCTTTCTCATCCTCTCATAGGGGGACACAGGGAGGGAACATGTAGAAGAATTATAGAATCATAGAAGATTAGGGTTGGAAGAGACCTCAGGAGGTCATCTAGTCCAACCCCCTGCTCAAAGCAGGACCAACACCAACTAAATCATCCCAGCCAGGGCTTTGTCAAGCCGGGCCTTAAAAACCTCTAAGGATGGAGATTCCGCCACCTCCTTAGATAACCCATTCCAGTGCTTCACCACCCTCCTAGTGAAATAGTTTTTCCTAATATCTAATCTAGACCTCCCCACTGCAATTTGAGACCATTGTTCCTTGTTCCGTCATCTGCCACCACTGAGAACAGCCTAGCTCTATCCTCTTTGGAACCCCCCTTCAGGTAGTTGAAGGCTCCTATCAGATCCCCCCTCACTCTTCTCTTCTGCAGACTAAAGCCCAGTTCCCTCAGCCTCTCCTCATAAATCATGTGCCCCAACCCCCTAATCATTTTCGTTGTCCTCCGCTGGGCTCTCTCCAATTTGTCCACATCCTTTCTGTAGTGGGGGGCCCAAAACTGGACACAGTACTCCATATGTGGCCTCACCAGTGACGAATAGAGGGGAATAATCACTTCCCTCGATCTGCTGGCAACGCTGTAGGAGCAGGATTTTATAATGGTACTATGAGAATTAATGTATGATTTGAAAAGGCTGGATTTTGGTTTTTAGTCTGTTGCTGCTGCAGATAGCTGCCAGAATTAAAGGCAGCTTGTCTGGCCAATCTTTTCCGGTGTGGTTTACTACCTTCCGCAGTGCTTCCTTAATGGTGCGGTTCATGCGCTCCACCTGACCTGAGGATTGGGGTCGGTATGATATATGAAATTTTTGCTTGATTCCTAAAGCTTTTAACATTGATCTATAAACCTCTCCCACAAAGGGCCCCCCCCCGCCCCGTTATCGGAATCTATTATTTCAGCGGTACCATATCTACACACCACCTCATTAAAAAACTTCTTAGCTACCACCTTGGTGCTATTAGTTTTAGTGGGAACCCATGATGCACCAAAGGAGGCTCAGGCTCTGACATAGAGTTAAGATTGATTTTATTGACAAGTTGCCAAGAAGTAAAAAAGGATTACCAGTTCTACCACAAATTTTTTGTGTGGCCTTGGGCAACTCACTTAGCCTCTCTGTGCCTCAGTTGCCCATCTGTAAAATAAGAATAATATACTTCCTCCTTCACAGAGGTGTTGTGAGGATAAATCCATTAAAGGTTATGAGGTGTTCAGATACTGTAGTGATAGGGACCATATAAGGACCTTAGGGGTTACTAGGTTTCTTATCAGAGTGTTCCCATGGACCTTTGCCTTTTTCTTTTGTATCAACCTAGCATGTTTAGTCCTATGGCTAGTAAGTGTCTGGTAAATTTAATCCAGAGTAGGAATAACTATACCCTTAGTTAAAGGGTCATGCACCATCATGGATTGATTTCTTTTCTTAATTGTTCCACTATTCCTCTGGATTTGGGAAAGATTTTGAAGAGATGCTTACATTTAGACCTGATTGTGATGATTGATGAGTGCCTTATCATCTTGTTGACACTTACTCAAATAAGCTTCATTTCTTTGTTCCCAGAGAATGCCATCTTAAATCAGAGCCATGTCAGTTTGCAATTATAGGTCTGATTTCTGTGGCATAGACTGACAGAGAATACACTGTATTTAATACTTAGTGTAATGGGAAATATATGACTTCCGCATGCTTTCCTTCTCTGTATACTCCCTAGCATGGTGTCTACTGGGAATACCCATTTGAAGTATTTCTCTATTCAATTCTGTAGATCCGAATCCGGGATCCAAACCAGGGGGGCAAAGATATAACGGAAGAAATAATGTCTGGAGGAGGCAGCAGGAACCCTACGCCTCCCATTGTGAGACCCACCCCCACGCCTACCCCTCCTCAGGTAATAAGATGATGAGCTCTGGTAATGTCAGCCTTTTGTCATTAATGTCTGCTGAACTTTGTTGTTTGCTATAGCCACTTTCTATATTTTCCATTCACACTAGGTGCATCATCACCTCAGATATCTAAATGGTCCTTTCATAAATAGGCCATTTAAGGGTTATTGTTAGCCAGTTTTTGGTAATTTTTTGACAAGCCCATATTCAGAGAAGAGTTGCTGTTACAGACTTCCTAACCAGCTTTTGCATGGCATTGTCAGGAGCTGTTTTTAAGCATTGTTACAGTAACTGCTTTGTCTCTAAAAGAAAGATCAAGGACAGAGTGGGTCCGCTGTTCAGTGGAGAAGGTGAGCTGATACTGGAAGACGATAGGAAGGCAGACCTGCTCAATGCCAACTTTGCGTCAGCCTTTCACAAAGAATAACATGCGACTGGATGACTAGTGAATTTACCATAGACAATATAGGGGAAGGGTTGCAGATCGGGATAAGTAAAGGACACGTCAGAGATCTTCTGACCAATTTGAATGAATCCAAATCAGCGGGGCCTGATGCTATTCATCCGATGGTACTGAAGGGATTAGCTGAAGAAATCTCTGTGCCACTGGTAACAATATTTGCAAACTCATGGATGACAGGAGAGGTCCCGGAAGAGCTAACATAGTGTCCATCTTTAAAAAGGGGGGAAAGGAGGAGCTGGGGAACGATAGACCAGTCAGCCTGACTTTGATATCTGGAAAGCTACTAGAAGAATGTATAAAACATTCAATTTATGAATACCTGGAGGATTAAGGGGTAAGATCTAGCAGCTAATATGGATTTACCAAGAACAAATCATGTCAAAACAGTTTGATTTCCTTCTTTGACAGAGTAACTGGTTTGGTGGGTAGGGGGAATGCGGTGGACATAATATACTTGGACTTCAGCAAGGCTTTTGACACAGTCCCACGTGACATTCTGATAAATAAACTGTAGAAATGCAGGCTTGGCAGAACTACCATTAAGTGGATATATAATTGGTTAAACAACCACAAACAAAGAGTAACTATTCATGGAATGATGTCAGCTTGGAGGGAGGTTCCACAGTGATCTGTTCTGGATTTGGTATTGTTTAACATCTTTATTAATGACCTGGATGTAGGAATAGAGAGCATACTGATCAAATTTGTAGATCCACAAAGCTGGGGGGGGAAGGCGGGGGTTGGAGAATTGGGTTATAGATAGGGCCCTACCAAATTCTTGGCCATGAAAAACGCATCACAGACCATGAAATCTGGTCTTTTGTGTACTTTTACCCTGTACTATACAGATTTCACAGGGGAGACCAGCGTTTCTCAAACTGAGGGTCCTGACCCAAAAGGGAGTTGTGGGGGTGGAGGGTTGGAAGGTTACTGTAGGGGGGTCACGGTATTGCCACCCTTACTTCTGCAGTGTCTTCAGCGCTGAGTGGCCAGAGGGTGGCGGTTCTTAGCTAGGTGCCCAGCTCTGAAGGCAGCACCCCACCACCAGCAGTGCAGAAGTAAGGCCATACCATACCATGCCATCCTTACTTCTGCGCTGCCTTCAAAGCTGGGCTTCTGGCCTGCAGCTGCTGCTCTCCACCAGCCCAGCTCTGAAGGCAGCGCCGCCGTCAGCAGCAGTGCAGAAATAAGGGTGGCAATACCAAGACCCCCCCCACAATAACATTGTGACATACCCCCTCCCCCACAATCCCCTTTTGGGTTAGGACACCTACAGTTTCAACACCATGAGATTTCAGATTTAAATATCTGAAATCATGAAATTTACTATTTTTAAAATCCTATGACCATGAAATTGACCAAAATGGACTGTGAATTTGGTAGGGCCCTAGTTATAGACAACAAAATTAAATTCAACAAAGACAAATGTAAGGTGCTACACTTAGGGAAGAAAAACCAAATGCATAAATACAGAATGGGGTATAACTGGCTTGGCAGCAGCACTGCTGAGAAGGATCTGGGAGTTGTGGTGGATCACAACCCCAACATGAGTCAGCAATGGCATGCTGTTGCAAAAAAAGCAAATGCAATTTTAGGATGCTGTGACGGGATCCTTGAGTGCAACCTGGGACTGTGGGACTGCTGTGCCTCCTTTTCTCACTATTCTGGGTAGTCTGTCTCAATGCCTTACTGGTGGCAAGCAGCAAACCCCTCTAGGTGCTGTTACTACTCAGTGCAACCACATGTGGAGCCCCACACCTACCTAGATTGCATGAATGATCCCCGAGCCACTCATGAATCACAGAGAGAAAGGCACCAGCCAAATCTCCCCAGCTCCCAGCCTTGTACTTTAGGAATATACCGTCTTGCACTGCTCAAAACCCTTTCTTGAGCAATGCAAGTTTATTAATTGGTTCACCGCTTCATCAATAGAAAGTGGACATACACCAGCCTTTGTAACCTGAGCAGATTTACCAAGCACTTCAGTCAAACTCACTGGTAAGGATAAACATTAAAATAAGTGTATAGATTACAAAAAGATAGATTTAAGTGATTATAAGGGATAGGCAAAAAGTCAGAGTTAGTTATGAAAGAAAACAAAATAAACACACAATCTAAATCTTAAATCTGTAAGACACTAGGCAGTATGTTGATCAAGCGGTTTTCTTAGCTGTTTCTCAGATGTTACAGTTCATAATGCTCAGGTTTCACCCTTGAAACCTGGGCCAGTCTCCTCTGTTGGAGTCTTCAGTCTTCTGAGTGTTCTTGTTGCTTGCAATGAAGGGGGGGGAGAGAAAAGGCGAAGCATGGGGCCACTGTGTTCTGTTTTATGCCCTTATTCCTTGTGCTTGGAGAACATAAGTCCAGGCATATCTGGTGGGCATTGCTGAGTCACCAGGCAAGCCTGAGCAATTCCCCTGGTGTGGCCTTGTGCAATTGAGTCACTGAATTGTAACCCCCTTGCTGGAAAATGGCTGTGGATGGATGTTTGACACCTGCCCACGCATTGGTTAGCTTCCTCATTCTTGTCTCTGGGGATCTAATATCTGGGCAATTCCCCAGCTCACAGCATATTTTAGTGACAGCCATACAGCACAATCTCATAATTTCATACGCAACAATGATATACATATTTAGATAGAACAATGGCATTTAGGAGATCATAACCTTCCCCATGATACCTCACATGTCATGCTTTATTTGAAATATCACAATTTTATATAAATGATGAATATGGGCTTTATAGGGTGCTCCCCCAAGGTATAGAGTGTCACAGATGCATTAACAGAGGCATTGCTTGCAAGCCATGGGTGGTGATAATACTGCTCTACTCGGTGCTGGTTAGGCCTCAGCTGGAGTACTGTGTCCAGTTTTGGTCACCAGTGCATAGAAAGGATGTGTAGAAACTGGAAAGGATCCAGAGGTGAGCAACATAGATGATCAAAGGGATGGAAGGTAAGACATATGAGCAAAGGCTGAAGGAACTGGGTTTGTTTAATTTGGAAAAGAAGAGATTGAGGGGGGACATGATAGTGGTCTTCAAATACTTGAAAGGCTGCCATAAAAAAGATGGAGAAAAATGGTTCGATCTTGCCACAGAGTGCAGGACAAGAGATAATGGGTGCTAACTACAGCATAACAGATTTAGATTAAACTTCCTAACTGTAAGAACAGTAGGAGATTGGAACAGATGCCTAGGGCAATTTTGGAAGCTCCTTCGCTGGAGGCTTTCAAAAGGAGGCTGGATAGCTACCTGTCTTGGATGGTTTAGACATAACAAATCCTGTATTTTGGCAGGGGGTTAGACTAGATGACCCTTGCAGTCCCTTCTAACCCTATGGTTCTATGATTCTACTCTATACAGGAGAATATTGTATTTTTAATATAAAAATGTGACTATTCCACTGAAGCACTATAAAGGAGAGAAAAGTCCATATGGTACATTTATACTGAATTAATTTGTGCTGTCAACTATGTGCTTTAATATATTCTTGCAGTGTGACCAAGTTAACTTTCCTGTGGGAACCTTTACATAAGAATTTTCCGACTCCTATGTGCATATATTCTCAACCTTAAAATTACACTTTGTTGTTAACCAAGGAAAAAGAATAAATATCCTAAACGGACCCTTCTCACAGCTCTCCTCTCTTGATTTCCCCAGTAAAAAGTCAGCTGTCCAGCTTCCAATTGCTCTACCCGCTTGATTCTCCCTACCTCAATTTCATGTGAATAACCCACTGCCAGGGAGTGAAAACGACATTGATCTGATGTCCAGGGCTTGCTACATTCAGCCTCGAATCAGGGCCAGAAGAGAACTGTTAGACCAAATTTCAGAGTGGTAGCCGTGTTAGTCTGTATCAGCAAAAAGAACGAGGAGTACTTGTGGCACCTTAGAGATTAACAAATTTATTTGGGCATAAGCTTTCGTGGGCTAAAACTTACTTCATCAGATGCATGCAATGGAAAATACAGTAGGAAGATATATATATATACACAGAGAACATGAAAAAATGGGTGTTGCCATACCAACTCTAACGAGACTACAAATTGTTGGTTTTTTTCCCCTCCTGCTGATAATAGCCCACCTTAATTGATTAGTCTCGTTAGAGTTGGTATGGCAACACCCATTTTTTCATGTTCTCTGTGTATATATATATATCTTCCTACTGTATTTTCCACTGCATGCATCCGATGAAGTGGGTTTTAGCTCACAAAAGCTTATGCCCAAATAAATTTGTTAGTCTCTAAGGTGCCACAAGTACTCCTGTTCTTTTTGTTAGACCAAAAAATCCCGGTAGCCCTGACATGTATTTGAAGTCCGTATTGTAATGAACTGCCATGGCTAGAGGTGTATTCTTTATACTGTTGAAAAATGACTTCTTTCCCTTCACCTGCTCTCTTCCACATGTGCAACATACAGCTCTGAAGCATAGGGAGGGGATGCCTCCCTGCTCTCCTGCTAACATCAATGCTAGGAAGAAAAGCTGATTCTTGTTTTAGTGCTGGCTCCAGTTTAGGGAATAGATCAGAGGCATAGCCTGACCATCTCTCTGTCAGAGGACCAAGTTTTCAATTTCTCTGAGCTGTCAGAAGCAGCAGCTGCAGCCTCTCAATCTCTCCCTGCTTACTGGAGCTCTCCTTGGCTGGCCAGCTTATTGCTCATCCACACTGTAGGCATATTCAGCTCATTTCACTCCCTCCAGCTGGAGGTTAGTGGGATTGGAAAGAAATCTTTCGAACAGGTTCCCCGCTTAGGAGCTGGCAGTCTGTCAGCATCTGTTCCTTCCTCCTCTTCCCTCTCTTTTTGGAACTTGCACTGGCTGTCCCCAATATCCCCCCCAGCTGCTAGGACTCAGTGTTCCACCCACCCACCTTGTTAGTTTCTCTGATCAGGCAAGCAGGGAGAATTATCTTTACTGCAGCAACTATTGGACTCTTAGTAGCAACTGTCTGTGTTGCTGCTGCTTCTCCCCATGTGATCCTAGATCCTTCTTTCTATCAGGAAGTGCAAGCAGGGCCCATTAAACCAAGCACTGCTAAATTTACATTTATTTAGAAGGTTGGAGGGGGACAAGAATGAGGCTTTCCTTTTTTTGAAGAATTTTTAAAATTGACAAAGTTCTGTGGGAGGGGGGAGCCGTAAGACTCCCATGACTTCAGTGACCTTTGAAACAGGGCTAAATGAGGACTGGCTGAAATTTTCCTTTTTCCCCTTTGTCATAGGTTTCACCCCCACTCTGAACTTTAGGGTACAAATGTGGGGACCTGCATGGGAACTCATAAGCTTAATTACCAGCTTAGATCAGTATGCTGCCACCACCCAAATATTGGAGTCATTTGGGAAACTCTGTCTTCTCCCCCAAAAACCTTTCCCTCCCACGTACTGTAACCCTTCCCTGGGTAGTTTTGAGAGACTCCTCCACCAATTCCCTGGTGAACACTGCCCCAAACCCTTGGATCTTAAAACAAGGAGAAATTAACCATCCCCCCTCCTTTTCCCCACCAATTCCTGGTGAGCCCAGATCCAACTCCCTTGGATCTTAAAACAAGGAAAAATCAATCAGGTCTCTAAAAAGAAGGCTTTTAATTAAAGAAAAGAAAGGTAAAAGAAAAACCTCTGGGAGATAGCATACAAGCTGATCTCACAGACAACAGATTTAAAACACAGAGGATGTTCCCCTGGGCAAAACTCTTAGTACATTAAGAAATAGCCAATTTGATTATTCCTAATACCCAAGACAAGTTACAAAAAAGAAAATAAACATAAGCTAATTCCTTCACTAAATACTCACTACCCTGTTTGATTCCTGATTCCTTTTCCTCTCCGGCCAGAACTGAAACTGACCCAAGACAAAGGGAACTTCCCTCCTTCCTTTTGAAACATCTTGTCCCCCCATTGGTTCCTTTGGTCAGGTGCCAGCTAGGTGAGGTGAACTTCTTAACCCTTTACAGGTAAAAGAGGCATTAACCCTTAACTATCTGTTTATGACACCCTTCTTCCAGCATTTTCCTTCATGCTGCTCTTAAAGAATTTCAGGATGTGGGAGAAGCGTAAAATTGACATGCTAGATCACACAGATCTGGAACAGTGCTAGGAAATGGCCTTTAACATGGGGTTTTTAATGGAGTTAATTTGCTGGAAAATATCCTGACTTCAGGAGAAATAAATGCTAAAAAAAATGTTTGTTTGTTTAGTTAGGCTGAGATAAAAGTATAAGCTGGCTCTCATACTTCCCATCCCATGCTCCATCTGAACACATTCATTTGTAGGTGGGACTGTCATGATGTCCATCCTAGGCTCCATTTTAACACATTAATTTTTGGGTGGGGTACTGAGGTCACAGGATTAAATGTATCAATAAACTTGCAATTTGGAGCAGTAATGTTGAAATAAAATATGATCATGGCCCCAGACTCTGTCTTCTGGTGGTACAAAAGGGAAGGAGAACTGCGCTAAGAGAGCAATTGACAATTCTCCTGATTTAAGAAAATCCCCTAGTGGCATAAAGCATGGTAGCTGGGTCTATACTACCTTCATTTTTTCCACACACCTCACCAAGTGTAGGAGACGTTCCGGAGTAGGAGGGGAAAAGGGGCAGAGCATTCTGTGCTCCAACCAACTGAGCATTTCCTAGGGGACTGTTCTAACTAGCACAATTCAGAGCAGCCGATATCCTACTCTAAGTTAAACTGGGGGCCAGTTCTTCCCCCCGCCAGCCTCAGGATTAGAGAAGCAGGAAGGTGGCTTAAAGGTTTTGCTGGACCTGGTGGTCTGGTCCTCAGAGCATTCTGCATGTAGGATCTTTTCCTCTAGCTCATAGCTTTGCAGGAATACTGTAGACACCAGCTAAATAGCTTTGGAACTAATGGGGAGGGGGTGGGGTGGGGACAGACGACAGAATATGCACACAAGTGTGTTTTGTAATGGTATTCCCATAGAACAAACAAAGAGATGCTGAGACTGTTCGTGATTATTTCACTTCTTGTTGTCTAAAGAGATACTGATGCTGCTTTGTTGATTATGTTGCTTCACCAGGAAGTGTGACCCAGTTAATGAGTTGCATGGACCATGGATTCTGGAAAGAGGCATTGTAGCGCTTAGGTTATCATCTTATACTGTCAGGTCACTTTGCTGCATTGAATCAGCTCCTGCTAGACACAGGGAATCAGCTTTACTAATTGCATGTTATCTAAAAATAGGTCTTCCCCTAAATAGATTTATTGAAAGCATGGTATAAGGAGTTGTCTAGACGAGGGTTTCTTAACCCGCAAGTCAGGACACAAAATTGGGTCACCAGAATGTTTCAAAGAGTTGTGTGGCAGTAGGGCTGTAACCAGGGTAGGGTGAGCGGGGCAGCCGCCCAAGGTGCAAAGTTATGGGGAATGGTGTGGAAAAATGATGAAAAAAATGGTAGGGGGCAGAGCCCTGCAGAAGGCATGGTATTGCCACCCGTTTGCGCTGGTGCTGCCTTCAGCGCTTTCCAGCCCTTTCTTTTCTCTGGCCGCCCAGCTCTGAAGGCAGCGCTGCTGCCAACATAAGCACATAAGTAGGGGAGGCAATACCAGGCATAATACAATATGGTGGCTGCTCCAGGCACTGCAATCTCTGAGGTCCCAGCACCACTCATATTTGGCCCAGCCATCATGATGGGCCAGGTAGGCCAAATTTGAGTGAGTGGCATTGCAATCTCATAAACCAGGTCACACCTCCACTCTCACAAATTTGGCCAGTTAGAGGGGTAGGACCAAACCTGAGCGGTGCCTCAACCCTGGAGGTTGCAACGCCCGGAGCGGAGAGCCAAGCTGAGCCAGCTCCACAACACAGGGCCTGAAGGAGCTGCCACTGTGGTGAGAGTGCTGGGCAGGACATAACCCTCTGGGGAACAGGACCCAACCAAAACCACTCCAGGGCCTTCACCCCCTGGCTATTTACTGGATCGCAAAAGGCCATGAACATTTACAAATGAGTCCTGAGCCCAAAAAGGTTGAGAACCACTAGCAAGTTTTTTAAATTTTAAAAAGAAGCCATTTTTGTTGATCAAAAAAAGCTTCTGAAAAATTTCATGAAGTGAAAATGCACCTTTTCTGTAGGTTTGAATTATTCAGGAAAGGCCATATTTACCAAATTCTCAAAAACACCTTTGGGCTGATAACAAACATGAGAAATTTCAACCAAAAGGGTAATTTTTTCACACCAAGTTAAGTGGCTGAAGACATAGATTCACAAGAGATGTAGCTCTCATCCAAAATACAGGTATCACTGCCCCGATGCTATTGCTCTGTGTGCTTTTGCACCTTCCCTGCTTTTTATATCTCCTGTCCTCAAGGCATCGGCTCATCGCAGTCAACATCACTGACTAAAGAAGATTTAGAAGGGATGCTCTTCAATGTTGGGGAAGAGTCAACATGAATAATTTTGTAAAAGGAAATCATTTCTCATCTACTAAAATTCTTTGAGGGGGTCAACAAGCATGTGGCAAGGGTGATCCAGTGGATATAGTATACCTAGATTTTCAGAAAGCCTTTGACAAGGTCCCTTACCAAAGGCTTTTAGGCAAATTACACTGTCATGGGATAAGAGGGAAGGTCCTCTCATGGATCAGTAACTGGTTAAAAGATAGTATCAGAGGGATAGCTGTGTTAGTCTGGATCTAAGAGTAGGAATAAATGGTTAGTTTTCAGAACGAACAAAGGTAAATTGTGATGTCTCCTCAGGGGTCTGTACTGTGACCAATACTGTTCAACATATTCATAAATGATCTGGAAAAAGGGTTAAATAATGAAGTGGCAAAATTTGCAGATGATACTAAACTACTCAAGATAGTTAAGTCCAAAGCAAACTGCGAAAAGTTACAAAGGGATCTAACAAAACTGGGTCACTGGGCAATAAAATGGCAGATGAAATTCAGTGTTGATAAATGCGAAGTAATGAACATTGGAAAAAATAATCCCAACTATATATATAAAATGATGGGGTCTAAATTTGCTGTTACCACTCAAGAAAGAGATCTTGGAGTCATTGTGGATAGTTAAATAAATAAATATATGGAGATATACCTATCTCATAGAACTGGAAGGGACCCTGAAAGGTCATCAAGTCCAGCCCCCTGCCTTCACTAGCAGGACCAATTTTGCCCCAGATCCCTAAGTGGCCCCCTCAAGGATTGAACTCACAACCCTGGGTTTAGCAGGCCAATGCTCAAACCACTGAGCTATCCCTCCCCCCCAATGTTCTTTGAAAACCTCCACTGAATGTGCACCGGCAGTCAAAAAAGCTAACCGAATGTTGGGAATCATTAGGAAAGGGATAGATAATAAGACAGAAAATATCATATTACTTTTATATAAATCCATGGTATGCCCACATCTTGAATACTGCATGCAGATGTGGTCGCTCCAGCTCAAAAAATATATATTGGAATTGGAAAAAGTTCAGAAAAGGGCAACAAAAATTATTAGGGATATGGAACAGCTTCCATATGTGGAGGGATTAATAAGACTAGGGCCTGGTCCACACTAGGGGCGGGATCGAACTAAGGTACTTCGACTTCAGCTACGCGAATAGCGTAGCTGAAGTCGAAGTACCTTAGTTCGAATTTGGCGCGCTTACCTCGCGTCCGCGCGGCGCGCCATCGACGTTCGCGGCTCCTACTTCGAACTCCGGTACTCCGCTCGCCCTGCAGGAGTACCACAGTTCGAACTAGCGCGTTCTTGGATCGATTTATCGCGTCCAGACAAGACGCGATAATTCGATCCCCGATAGTTCGATGGCTACCCGCCGATTTCGGCGGGTAGTGAAGACGTACCCTAGGACTTTTTAGCCTGGAAAAGAGACGACTAAGCGGGGATGTGATAGAGGTCTATAAAATCATGACTGGTGTGGAGAAAGTAAACAAGGAAGTGTTATTACTCCTCCTCATAACACAAGAACAAGGGGTCACCAAATGAAATTAATAGGCAGCAGGTTTAAAGCAAACAAAGGGAACTATTTCTTCACACAACGCACAGTCACCCTGTGGAACTCCTTGCCAGAGCATGTTGTGAAGGCCAAGACAATAATAGGGTTCAAAAAAGAACTAGATAAGTTTCTGGAGGATAGGTCCATCAATGGCTATTAGCCAGGATGGGCAGGGATGGTGTCGCTAGCCTCTGTTTGACGGAAACTAGGAATGTGGGATAGGGGATGGATCACTTGATGACTACCTGCTCTGTTCGTTCCCTCTGAAGCAGCCGGCATTGGCCACTGTCAGAAGACAGGCCGCTGGGCTAGATGGACCTTTGGTCTGACCCGATATGGCCATATTATGTTCTTATGTGTTTCTTTATTACTCCCAAAGGAAGTCCTGTTCAGTGATGTGAGGCACCACTTGTGGATGAATATGTTTCCTGCATAGAACTCTCAACCCCTGCTGACCCAGGGAGTAAGAGACCATACTGGGACTTAGTCCTAAGACTCTCATAGCACCGCAAATCGTTATAGCTAGCTCACTATAGCTGACCCAAATTGGGAAAATCCCATTCCCTCTAACAACTCTTAGGCCCCGTCCAGACTACCCGCCCGGATCGGCGGGTAGACATCGATCTAGCGGGGATCGATGTATCGCGTCTCGTCTGGACGCGATACATCGATCCCCGAACGCGCTACTTCGAACTCCGTAACTCCAGCAGGGCGAGCGGAGTTCGCGGAGTCGACGGGGGAGCCGCGGCCGTCGATCCCGCGCTGCTAGGACGCGAGGTAAGAGCGGGAAATTCGAAATAAGATACTTGGACTTCAGCTACGCTATTTGCGTAGCTGAAGTCGCGTATCTTATTTCGATCCCTGCCCCTAGTGTGGACCAGCCCTTATTCTAAAAATGCCAATACTTATTGTAAGCAATAACAGGCCCCCAACTATACAAAAGATTCTGTAATACTCCACATTTCTGTAGCACTTTTAATTCCAAAAGTTTTAATTCCATAAAATACTTCACAAACTGAGCTCTAAGTAGTTCTTACAACTTATAGCCAGATTAAGTATAGAAGGGAGCATATTGCTCCAGAGGAAGGTCGCTGTAGTTATGACCAGAAGTAGGCATAATACATCCAGGACTACTATGGGAAGCACATTCACCAGCAATAGTTACATCTCCCCCAGAGATGTACACTGCATCCTTCCCCTGTGCTGCAGAATGCTCCTTTTGTGGCTTGGAGTTCTGCCTCCTTCATGAGTGTGGCGAGAGGCTCCCTATGCTTACTAAGGACATGTCTACACGACAAACTTTTATCGACGTAATTTACGTCGACATAAAGCCGACGCAGTTAGTGCATTGGTTGTACATGTGCATACTTGGTTCCTTGCATCGAAGCTGCACGTATTCACCAGGAGTGCTTGTTTCAGTGCACAGTGCAGTGCACCATGGGTAGGTATTCCAGTGTGCAACACATGAATATCCAATCTTTTGGGAAGTTTTGGCAATGTATGGTGGGGCAGAAACGAGTCATGCAGTGGTGACTGGGACTGCAGGGTCCTGTTCCCATCATGCTGCTTTCTCCACCACATAATGCCATCTCTATCCCATAATTTTCGCACCTATTTTGAAAATCCCACGAACCCGCACGTGCCTTGTCACTGTCCACCATCTCTGACAGAACCATGGAGCCTGTACAACTTTGCATTATTCTCATGAGCATTGCAAGCACAGTGGAACATGACATTTTCCTGGAGGAGGTCAGATTGCTGTGGGACATAGCGAGAACCAATTCAATGTTGTTGTTCAAGTAGCAGCTGCAATTGGTGGAGTGCCAATTCTGGGGCCGAGAAATGAGCACAAACTGATGGGATTGCATCATAATGCAGGCTTGGGATGATGAGCAGAACTTTCAGATTCATTCCTGGATCTGTGTGCTGGGCTCACTCCAGCGCAGAGACACCAGAATGAGAGCTGCACTGACAGCGGAGAAGCGAGTTGCGACTATACTGTGGAAATTTGCAATGCTGATCAGTGGGAAATCATCTTGGAGTTGGAAAATCCAGTGTGGGGGCCTGTTGTCATGCAAGTATGCAGGACCATTAATCATCTCCTGCCATGCAGGACTGACTTCCAGCATGTGCAGGGACATAATGGATGGATTTGCAGCAATGGGCTTCCCGAACTGTGATGGAGCAATAGATGGCATGCATATCCCTATTTTCGCACCTGACCACCCTGCCACAGAGTACATCAACAGAAAGGGTTACTTTTCTGTGGTTATGCAAGTGTTGGTGGATCACTAGCGAGGCTTCACCGACATCAGTGTGGGCTGGTCAATGAAGGTGCATGACACATGCATCTTTAAGAACACAGGAATGTTTAGAAAGCTATAAGCAGGGACTTCCGTTCCTGACTAGTGGATTACTGCTGATGATATTAAAATGCAAGTAGTGATCCTAACTCTTACTCCCCTGTCTCATATAGCTATACATTGGCCACCACAACAGCACCAAGGAAAGATTTAACTGGTTCAGCAGGTGCAGAATGACAGGTGAATGTGCTTTTGGTAGATGGAAGAGAGTCTGTTGTTGTTTACTCAAAAGATTGAATCTCAGTGAGAAATGTATCCCAATGGTTATAATCACCTGCTGTGTCCTGCATAATGTCTATGAAGCAAAGGGGGAAAAGTTGCCACCAGGATGGAGGTGTTTGGACAGCCAGATACAAGAGCTATCTGAAGAGCTCAATGTGGAGCTATATGGCTCAGGGAGACTTTGAAAGAGCACTTTAACAGCGAACCACAGTAATGCGTTGTGGCATACTGTGCTCTACCTGGTCCTGCAGTTTCGGGGCCTGTTAGGAATTGCACGGTGCTTGATGCAGATCTGTGAATATTACACTGACAATGCACCTATATATTTTGTGGTGCTTGCTATACATTTATGTTTATGACACTGTCACTGAGCCTATGAGTTGGGTCACAGTGTACAATAACAAGTAAGTGGATGCTTTCATTTCCGCCAGACATTCTGAAGCATATCTTGGGAACGAATAAAGATGAATTATTTTCCAAACAATAGAGTTTTATTGAGTCAAAAATTCTGTGCAAGTTAAAAGGAAATACATTAAAAATTAAATAAATTTATGGAACAGAGCTTAAAAATGGTGAAGGAACATTTATATCCATTTTAGATACCCATACATCAACTGTGGCTCTCTCAGGTCAGTGAATGTGAAGCTGTGGTTGTCCTTATTGTTCCCCAGTGTGGAGTGATGGGGGGTAGGGATGTGGCACTTGATGCTATGTGCTTAACAGAACAAGGAGCAATGGTCTCAAGTTGCAGTGGGGGAGGTCTAGGTTGGATATTAGGAAAAACTATTTCACTAGAAGGGTGGTGAAGCACTGGAATGGGTTCCCTAGGGAGGTGGTGGAATCTCCATCCTTAGAGGTTTTTAAGGCCCAGCTTGACAAAGCCCTGGCTGGGATGATTTAGTTGGGGTTGGTCCTGCTTTGAGCAGGGGGTTGGACTAGATACCTCCTGAGGTCTCTTCTAACTCTAATCTTCTATGATTCTATGTGGAATGTAGGGAGGTGCTATACGGGAATTCTCCATGGACTGTAAAGGGAGGCGATCCCAGGATTGTTGACTCTGTAAGTCTGGAAGAGTTTGCAGCATCTGTTTGCTGCTGGTGCATCTCCCTATCCTTTTCCTACTGGGACTCTTGGGTCTTTCTCCTAGTCGCTCTTTCCTTCTCCACACAGTCTGCAATATTCATCCTCCAGGCCTTCTGCTCACTGGCTTGCAGGATATCACTGAACATGTTATCTTAAGTCCTCTTCTTTTTCCTCCTTAACTGGCTCAGGCGTTCCATGGGTGTGAAGGGGGAACCCCTCCAGGGGCAGCAGCCATAGATAAAACACCCGGAGGTACCATTGTCGGTATAGTCACAACAGAAAGCAAACGTTGATACAGAACTCCCTTCTCTTGCTTCCCTAAAGTTTTAATCAAGACATACTGATTGAGTTTTCTGCTTTGGAGTGCTTGTGCACAGCACCAGCCATGGTGAGTATGGCCCTCCAGGGATGAGGGAAATGAGGAGGGAATTGCTCAATTGCATGAAACTGTGTATAAGGCAATGGCAATGAATACTGGTACCGTTTTCCACAGGGGGTGGGGATTTTAGCTGATTCTTGAGGGACAGAAATCATAGCTGCTGCTGGTGTCCCGAATCCGCCCGGGCCTTTATGCCACTAGCCGGTTGACTGCAATGATGCCTGCTGAAGTTATCTCCAACTGGTGTGGGAAAGTGACTTACTGTGGAGGGAAAAATAAGGCTGCCATTCCTAGAAACCTTCAGGAGAGGATTGCAGAGGACCTCCATGAAAGTTTCATCGAGATATCTCAGAAGAGCTCAAGGGACGACATCCCTGTGTATGTAAACAAAGTGGTCCGCATGCCCTCCCCCCACACAACTTTACAGGGAAATCAAAAGCAGATAACTCTACCTCTCTTGTGGACCGCTACCTCTTGTAGTATGAGTAAATTAATGATAAGTTAGTAGCTGTGTCCTGCTAAGTTGGGGCACCATCACTGTAATGGGAAGTAAACTTACACATTTACCCAGGGTTCCTTCCCCTGCATCAGGCTTGCCTGTGCTCGACTGCCAGGATTGACTTAACTGCAGTGGAGTCTCAAACAGGTCTTGGCTCACAGCATAGCTGGACCCCCTGGTCTAATGTCCCCCATCCTGCTCCTCTTCCTGCTCCACCTCCTCCTCATCCTTGCTGTTCACACCAGGGACATGTGACTCGGGCTCCTCGGTGGTATCCACGGTGGTGTGCAGGGTGATGGTCGGGTCTCCGCCAAATATGACATGCAGCTCTTTGTAAAACCGGCAGCACTGGATTGACTCTTGGTCTCCCTGGCCTTCTGATATGCTTGCCATGGTTCCTTTGCTTTCACGACGCACTGCTACCGATCCCTCTCCTACCCATTCTGCATCCCCTGTGCAGTCCGCTCGAAGAGGTCCATGTTTCTACAGCTGGTCTGTATCTGTGCTTGCACAGCCTCTTCTACCCACAAGCCTAGGAGATCCAGTATCTCCTGTCTACTCTAGGCTGAAGTGCGTCTTGAACATGTAGCCAGCATGATCAGCTGGGCAGTTGCATGTAACAATGGAGAGCTGCTAGATGTGCTCGCCAAGCTGGACATTTCAAAAATTCTCAGAGTTTTAAAAGCAGGGCTTCCAGTCTCCATGGCCCCAGGGCAGTGGAGTTCACAATTGTGATCAGAGCAGTCAATGTAGGGCATTGTGGGACAGCTGCCAGAGGACTGTTACGGTTGACATAGGCAGTGCAGTGTCTACATTCATGTTGTGTTGTCCTCAGTACATTGACCATGGCTCAACGCCACTCAAGGAGTTAGTGTTACTATGTTGACATAATGGATAGCTTACATCAGTGGGAGACATATTTAAGTGTAGACACATGCACAACTAGGTCTATGCAAAGTGGCTTATGTTGACCTAAATTTGTAGTATAGACCAGGCCTAAGTGGACCTACATTGGGGGAAATGAATTTGGTCCTGTATATGTAGGAATCACATAACTGAAATTCAGCAATGTCTAAGATAGCACTGCAACTGTTTACCCATTGTTAGGATATTAGATTGGGGAGGGCTCCGGCTGGGGTTGCGGGTTCTGGGGTGTGGCTGGGGATGAGGGGTTTGGGGTGTAGGAGGGTGCTCTGTGCTGGGCCTGAGGGATTCGGAGGGTGGGAGGGGGATCAGGCCTGGGGCAGGGGGTTGAGGTGCGGGGGGGGATGGTTCAGGGGTGCAGGCTCAGGCCAACGCTTACCTCAAGCGGCTCCCAGAAGCAGCAGCATGTCCCCCCCTCCGGCTCCTATGCGGAGGCGTGGCCAGGCAGCTCTGCTGTGCGCTTCCCAATCCGCAGGTGCCGCCCCTTCAGATGCATTGGCTGCGGTTCCCGGCCAATGGGAGCTGTGAGGGTGGCGCTTGGGGGGTAGTGTGCGGAGTGGAGCCCCCTGGCTTAGGAGCCAGAGGGGTTACATGCCCCTGTTTTTGGGAGCCGCGCGGAGCGGCCCCTGACCCTGCTCCCCAGACCTCACTTCGCAGCGAGAGCTCGAGGGCCGGATTAAAACAGCCGGCAGGCCGGATGTGGACCGAGGGCCGTAGTTTGCCCACCTCTGTACTAGATGGTGATTTAGGACAGGAAGCACAGAATACTGTATTCCAGTTGAAACTGCAAGGAGAAGGGATGTAGAGTGAATGTAATTCCCAAATTCCAACTAATGTAATGTGGTTTAGTTAGTGTGTAGAACAGGGATCCGGGTGTGAGGATAGAAACTATTCCCAGATGTAAACAACAAGGAGTCCGGTGGCATAAGCTTTCGTGGGTGTAGCGGGGTGGTCCCCGCTCCTGCCCTGAAGGGCTTAAGACAGCCCTGGGACAGGACTGTGGCAAGGGGAAAAGCTGCTAGGCTGATTGGGGAAGCAGCTGCAGCTGGGCCACGCCCCAATCAGGCTTCAGCTGGCCTTTATAAGAAGGCTTTGAGCCAGGAGCCCAGGAGTTAGTCTCTCTCTGCCTTCAGAGAGAGAAGGGCCTGGCTGCTGGGAAACTCAGGGTGCCTAGAGTGAGGCAGGGCTGGGGAAAGGCCAGAGGGGCTGGGGAGCTCCAGGCTGGCAACTCCCTAGGCTGCAGGGCCTTGTCCAAGGCCCCAGAAAGGCACTGGGTTCCAGAGAGGGGCAGCAGGTCCAACCCCAACCTAGCCTATGATGAGTGGCTGACACTACAGTCTGCCCCAGGGCGCGGGGGCTAGTTGGTGACTGGCAGTAGCCTACGACTGAGGCAAGGTGGGGATAGTGGGTGGGGGTTCCCCTGGGAGGGGGAGACCCAGTGGAAAGGGGCACCGGGGTCCTGGGAGGGACACGGGCCAGTGGCAAGTCGGATCACCAGCCTGCAGGGGGCGCTCCAGGACGCTGGAAGAGCTAATTCCCTGGACGACCAGCAGGAGGCGCCGCAGGGGTGAGTCCGCGCACCCTTACAATTGGTGGAGAATGCGGGCATAGCGGTCCGCCCCTGACACAAGGGGCCAGGGCAAGGACTGTGAACAATTGCCCAGACCAGGCAGTTGAAGAACAGATGGTGGAGAAGCAGGGGACGATGGATCCTGCATACACTATGGGGAGACCCCAGGAGTCATCCCTGGTTGGGCCCCGGTGTCGGTGCCCCGATGGAAGGGGACCGACGACCGTACGGGAACCCAGGATGGATTATGGGAGGTGCAGGAGGCCCTCCAAGGACAGATGGCCCGGCTGCTGGGAGAACAGCGGGCCATGTGGAAGCTCCTCCGGCGTATGTTCAGGAGGAACCGCCGAGGGAAGTGGGAGGAGCCCGGCCCTAGGGCCAGGAGGCCTGGGGCAGAACTAAGGACTTGTTACGCCTGTGCCAGGCGTGGGCACATATGGCGGGACTGTCCCTATGGGGCTGGAGGGAGAGGACCTCACCCCGAAAGGAGACGGTGCCCGAGCCCTACAGCAGTCCTCAGGGTGAGGGAACCCAGGCGGCTGCGGGCGTGTTGGGCCTGTGGGCGGCAGGGGCATCTTTGGAGAGACTGCCCAGCCCCAAGGAATGCGACCCAGGGCAACCCAGGAGGGGCTTGCCCAGCGAGGGACCAAAGAGACAAGAAGAAGTCTCGTGCAGCCCAGAGGCGAGAAACCTGCTGGGGCTGCCAGAAACCGGGCCATCTGAAGAGGCACTGCCCCCTCAGAGGGACTGAGGGGCGACAGGAGGAGGTGCCTGTAGGCCCGGTGGGACCAAATGCGGCCGAGGCAGTGACTGGGACGGGGGTGGCCCCGAAAGAGGTCGGGACCCAGACCGTCGCCAGGACCACCTTCACCCGGGAAACCCAAACAGACTGGGTCCAGCAGGAGGCTGGGACCCAGGTGGGGGTGGACAAAGTGACTGTGGGGACCCAGACCCTGAAGCAAGAGGGCCTGGGGGACTCGGACCTGAGGGCGCGGCTAGAGGCCGCGGAGCAGGCCTGTTGGACGGCGGAGGCGGCGCTCCAAAAAGCCTGCCAGGAGAAAAAAGACCTGGCCTTAAAGTTAAAGGATGCGGAGGAGAAGCAGGTGCGGCTGGCAGGACACCTCCGGGTCGCACAGGCCAGAAGGCTCCCCGATCCCCAAGGGTGGGGGTTTTGAGGAGGGGTGTGTGTAGCGGGGTGGTCCCCGCTCCTGCCCTGAAGGGCTTAAGACAGCCCTGGAACAGGACTGTAGCAAGGGGAAAAGCTGCTAGGCTGATTGGGGAAGCAGCTGCAGCTGGGCCACACCCCAATCAGGCCTCAGCTGGCCTTTATAAGAAGGCTTTGAGCCAGGAGCCCAGGAGTTAGTCTCTCTCTGCCTTCAGAGAGAGAAGGGCCTGGCTGCTGGGAAACTCAGGGTGCCTAGAGTGAGGCAGGGCTGGGGAAAGGCCAGAGGGGCTGGGGAGCTCCAGGCTGGCAACTCCCCAGGCTGCAGGGCCTTGTCCAAGGCCCCAGAAAGTCACTGGGTTCCAGAGAGGGGCAGCAGGTCCAACCCCAACCTAGCCTATGATGAGTGGCTGACACTGCAGTCTGCCCCAGGGCGCGGGGGCTAGTTGGTGACTGGCAGTAGCCTACGACTGAGGCAAGGTGGGGATAGTGGGTGTGGGTTCCCCTGGGAGGGGGAGACCCAGTGGAAAGGGGCACCGGGGTCCTGGGAGGGACACGGGCCAGTGGCAAGCCGGATCACCAGCCTGCAGGGGGCGCTCCAGGACGCTGGAAGAGCTAATTCCCTGGACAACCAGCAGGAGGTGCCGCGGGGTGAGTCCGCGCACCCTTACAGTGGGTAAAAAACCTCACTTCTTCAGTTGCATCGTGAGGTTTTTTACCCACGAAAGCTTATGCCCAAATAAATCTGTTAGTCTTTAAGGTGCCACAGGACTCCTTGTTGTTTTTATGGATACAGACTAACACGTCTACCCCCTGATACTTTCTTCCCAGATGTGCCACTGACTTGATGTGCAATCTTGGCCAAGTCACTTCCCCTCTCCATACCTCCATTTCCTCATCTGTGATATGGGGATACTACAATTGGTGCATCTTGTGACTTGTAAGGTTTAATTAGTTTGTCTAATTCTCTTAAAACACTTTAAGGTTTTTGGATAAAAGGTACTATTCAAGAGCAAGTATTATTATTATAATATATAATATATATATATTATAATATATCTGCCATTTCTGACAGGTAATTAAGACTTTTCATTTACCAGCCAAAAACCCCACACTTCCAATAATGAAATACAAACTAACACAGGCTGAGGCATAGGTTCAGTACAGACTTCTAAGCAGAGATCCTAGTTTTCTATGATAAAAAAACCAAAATTCTCCAATAAAAAAAATAAAAATCCCTGATTTTCCGCAATTAAAATGAAATGCTAAACTTTAATTTCCCTAACGACAATATATATATATATAGGTATCAGTTGAACATAATGTTTTATTGATATATTTACAATTTTTAAGCAACTTTGATGCTTACCAGTGCCATCAATCAAAATCAAATTAATAGAATTGCAATTTGTATTTCTTACATCTACCAAATACTTCTATGTCTGTATTCTATATTTTCAGGGGGAAAAAATTTAAATGCACGAAAACCCTGGAATGATCCAGTCACAGTGCATTGTTTCTTTATTGTTGTTGATTGCCCTGCTGTTTCAGCCTCTTGTTTTTGTTCCTTTTCATTCAGTTTGTTTAGCGCTTTCCATGTGTTCTACAACTGTCTGCCTTTGAATGTAATCTACAGCCTTGCTGCTTACAGAACAGCACACTACTATCAATGTGAAATTTGTCNACTACAATTGGTGCATCTTGTGACTTGTAAGGTTTAATTAGTTTGTCTAATTCTCTTAAAACACTTTAAGGTTTTTGGATAAAAGGTACTATTCAAGAGCAAGTATTATTATTATAATATATAATATATATATATTATAATATATCTGCCATTTCTGACAGGTAATTAAGACTTTTCATTTACCAGCCAAAAACCCCACACTTCCAATAATGAAATACAAACTAACACAGGCTGAGGCATAGGTTCAGTACAGACTTCTAAGCAGAGATCCTAGTTTTCTATGATAAAAAAACCAAAATTCTCCAATAAAAAAAATAAAAATCCCTGATTTTCCGCAATTAAAATGAAATGCTAAACTTTAATTTCCCTAACGACAATATATATATATATAGGTATCAGTTGAACATAATGTTTTATTGATATATTTACAATTTTTAAGCAACTTTGATGCTTACCAGTGCCATCAATCAAAATCAAATTAATAGAATTGCAATTTGTATTTCTTACATCTACCAAATACTTCTATGTCTGTATTCTATATTTTCAGGGGGAAAAAATTTAAATGCACGAAAACCCTGGAATGATCCAGTCACAGTGCATTGTTTCTTTATTGTTGTTGATTGCCCTGCTGTTTCAGCCTCTTGTTTTTGTTCCTTTTCATTCAGTTTGTTTAGCGCTTTCCATGTGTTCTACAACTGTCTGCCTTTGAATGTAATCTACAGCCTTGCTGCTTACAGAACAGCACACTACTATCAATGTGAAATTTGTCATAGATTCATAGAATATTAGGGTTGGAAGAGACCTCAGGAGGTCATCTAGTCCAATCCCCTGCCCAAAGCAGGACCAACACCAACTAAATCATCCCAGCCAGGGCTTTGTCAAGCCGGGCCTTAAAAACCTCTAAGGATGGAGATTCCACCACCTCCCTAGGTAACCCATTCCAGTGCTTCATCACCCTCCTAGTGAAATAGTGTTTCCTAATATCCAACCTAGACCTCCCCGACTGCAACTTGAGACCATTGCTTCTTGTTCTGACATCTGCCACCACTGAGAACAGCCTAGCTCCATCCTCTTTGGAACTCCCCTTCAGGTAGTTGAAGGCTGCTATCAAATCCCCCCTCACTCTTCTCTTCTGCAGACTAAATAACCCCAGGTCCCTCAGCCTCTCCTCGTAAATCATGTGCCCCAGCCCCATAATCATTTTCATTGCCCTCCGCTGGACTCTCTCCAATTTGTCCATATCCCTTCTGTAGTGGGGGGACCAAAACTGGACACAATACTCCAGGTGTGGCCTCACCAGTGCCGAATAGAGGGGAATAATCACTTCCCTCGATCTGCTGGCAATGCTCCTACTAATACAGCCCAATATGCTGTTGGCCTTCTTGGCAACAAGGGCACCCTGCTGACTCATATCCAGCTTCTCATCCACTGTAATCCCCCGGTCCTTTTCTGCAGAACTGCTGCTTAGCCAGTCGATCCCCAGCCTGTAGCGGTGCATAGGATTCTTCCTTCCTAAGTGCAGGACTCTGCACTTGTCCTTGTTGTACCTCATCAGCTTTCTTTTGGCCCAATCCTCCAATTTGTCTAGGTCACTCTGGACCCTATCCCTACCCTCCAGCGTATCTATCTCTCCCCTCAGCTTAGTGTCATCTGCGAACTTGCTGAGGGTGCAATTAATCCCATCATCCAGATCATTAATAAAGATGTTGAACAAAACCGGCCCCAGGACTGACCCCTGGGGCACTCCGCTTGATACCGGCTGCCTAGTGACATGGTCTTTCGGGGTGATTTTTAAAGTTTTCGGCATCTTTTCATAACTTTAATTACTCACGTCTGGAGGCTGAAGTGAAATTTGAGATGCATTAAAACATGAATCTCTATACATCATTGAGTAACCTCTATATGCCGGAAGCGAAAATCAACTACAAGTGTGGGAGGTCATATGCATTGAATAGATGACACTGGGACTTTCAGTAAAATTTAGTTAATATATGTTTTTATTTTTTCACACAATGTAAAAGCTCAAGATTCTCTGTAAAAACACAAATTCTGCGTTTTTCCATGGCAAACGGAGTTCTAGGGTCCCTGCTTATAAGGAAGAGCACCCTTTACTGAACCAAAAACACCCTGTGTTTTCCTAGAGAGTCTCTCATCCAAATGGTGACCAAACCTTCTTGCCTTGTATGTTTGCTAGGACAACAACCCAAGGTGGAAGGTAATTGCATTGAGAAGTTCTTTTACCATCATAAGTCATAACAGTGATACTTGAGTAGTTTACTGCTAGATCCCCTTTGAAAATATTGCATTTTCAAGCTGTTCACCTTTTGAGGATGATTTATTTTAATATCATTATTTTTATGTATATATTTACATTGTTTTAATTCCCACAATGTGCTTTCCAACCCTCTAAAAAAACATGGTTCCTTCCTAACCCAAATCGTTCAGATTTTATAAATGTCTTGTCCTTCTCCAGTCTCATTTGGCTCCTGTCGCTTCTGGTCCCATTCTCCCTACTATTTTTCTACATAGATTTTTTTTTTTTCCCAAAAAAAAGCTGATAATCCAGGCAGACAGTGAGGAAAGCATTACTGAAATCAGTTAATCTGTAAAATGTGTTTTATTTGGCTTCATTCAGGCCTGGCTGCAGTATAAATACAGTTCTTCACCCAGGGCCTAGCCAGCTTTGTCAATTTCATTTTTGGAAAACTTAACTGTTCCTAAGAAACTACTAGCTCCCCTTTGCATTATGTCTGTTTACCAGTCTGCCTTTTTTAACAGTAATTTCTTACTGCTTGTTCCTGCTTTTGAGTTTGAATAATAGGTGTGTGTAATGTAATATTTAGAAGGGCATTAGTTTCTTCTTCAATAATGGTCAGACATGGCAGCCAAAAATTGATATTTGCTGAATTTTTTTAAGCGTACACCTCAAATATTGTCTCTTCAGCATACCAATAATGCAAAAAGAGCAGCAGTAGCTTCATAGAATCATAGAACTTAAGATCAGAAGGGACCATTATGATCATCTAGTCTGACCTCCTGCATGATGCAGGCCCCAAGAGTTGACCCACCCACTCCTGAAATAACTCTCACCCTTGACTCAGCTGTTGAAGTCCCCAAATCATGATTTGACGACTTCAAGCAGCAGATAATCCTCTAGCAAGTGACCCCTGCCCCATGCTGCGGAGGAAGGCGAAAAACCTCCAGGGCCTCTGCCAATCTACCCTGGAGGAAAATTCCTTCCCGACCCCAAATATGGCGATCAGCTGAACCCCGAGCATGCGGCCAAGATTCTCCATCCAGACACTTAGGAAAAAGACTTTCAATATCCCAACATTTACCATCGGTACTAACTACCAGCGGTGGCACATTATTGACCTATTGAGTAAATCAAGTTATCCTATCAAACCATTCCCTCCATAAACTTATCAAGCTTAGTCTTAAAGCCGGAGAGGTCTTTC